>VZDJ01000038.1:3439515-3770037 GCA_008694505.1 Cyanoderma ruficeps | reverse complement strand
AGCAGTTGGGATCCACTTGGCCATCCTCCCCACAGATCTTTGCTGCAAAGAAACACCAGGTTAATTTTAACATGGATTTGGCTGAAGGAGCTGAAAGACACGAGCAAGGACTAGTTAATGAAAAATTGCAGTTCAAATCCACCAGAATCAGTTGGTTCTGACTGAGCAAAGAGCTTTCAAAGCTGGCCAGATAATAATAATAATAACATGGCTAAAGTATTTGATTGAGACTCATATCTGGATCCCCTCCATAACCACCAAGAATTCTTTCCTTAATTTAAACAAAATCTCTTTCCCTAATTTAAACAAAGAAGTTTTTATGAGGATATTCACAGCACTGCTGAAGGTCAGATCCACTAATACTTGTGATCTATCTTTTTACAGCTGCCTTTAAAATTCATAAAAATAAAGATAAATACAAGTGTGTGACGTATTAGAGACACATTTTTATGGGGACAGAGCAGCTCTGAAATGAGGAAGCAGTTAATTCATTCTTACCAACTATGTCATTCCTCATTGCTTCTGTAATAGGGATTGGTTTAGCAGCATCTGGAGAAATATATTTGGTAAAAGTACTAACTGCATCTCGTTCTATACCTGTGGGGAAGAAACACAGAATCAAACTTGGAATTCCTTGGGATGAGTGAGTAACAAATGCTTGCTCTTCAGAAAAGCAGGTGTCTAATTCCCAGTGATGTTTCCACTGCAGGATATTCATATTCTGCTCCTGACCAGCTGCAGGGACTGTGATCTCCAGGTCATAACAAGCTCAGCATGGGCTAAGATGGAATAAAACAGCATCGTTCCAAATTTTCCCTCCCACCACACAAGGCAGAACCCACTTCCTCAGCTGCACACCACAGTCCCAGAAGCAACACCTTTCAGGAAAGTGAAATTCCTAATTTTTAGTCTCATCACAGAGAAATCACTTGCATTATATAGGAATTACTAGAAAAAAAAATCTCAAAATGAGATGTCTCAAGTTGTGTTCTTTACACACATCATCCTTTGAGACTTGGGACTCTGCTCTGGAAGAGAGAAAAGAATTACACCCAAATTCTTTTCAGATTTCTCAAGAAGGATCCTGTGTTTTCAAATTCTTTTTAGACATCAGAAAGCAGAGGTGCTTTGATGACTGAAACATCATTTTCCTTGATTATGTGACTTTGGGGCTAAGGTTATATATTGTGGAGGCACATGATAAATAACTACATGAGAAAGGCAAACAGCAAGAGAAAGGGATGCAACATGAGGAAACGGTTGGGCAAACAAAAGGAACCAATATGAAGAAAGAAGTGTTTCCTTTTTGCCTGCAGACTTGCACAAATGAGGGAGGACTGAGTGGATGCAAAGCAGAGAAATGTGTTACTGTGCATGTAGCTCGCTACCAAAAGGAAATATTTTAATTTCATCCTTACTTCCAGCAGCCTCTGAAGAGGTGGAATCCAAATGACAACAAATCAGTTACAAGGGGAGGAAGTCTATCAAATAAATCCAAGAACAAAACCAGTACATTCCACACAGAAATCTCAATAAGTCTCTGGCAACCGCTATTTGTGTCATTTTATGTAATACAGGATATTTACCTTCCATAGCAAGTTAATTATCAATTCTCAACCCCACCATCCAAACTTTCTGCAATTCTTTTAAGGTGGGGTGGGATGGGTGAGGGAAGAACTGGACATAGCAATATTCACTTAATTTCTTATGATTACACATGGAAGAACAGAAGCAACCTAAGCTCATTGAGTACACAATGATTCTGAAGTCTCTTCAGCAGCTTTTTTTATTTTTAAACAAGTCAAACAATACATAGCTCAAACTGACCAGCAGCAAGTTAACATCAGTGACACACAGAACTTTCTTCCTTGCAACATCACATCAGGCTCGCTAAGAACCTGAGAACTGCACAAAATCATCCCCCATTTCCCACCTTTTCCACCAAAGGGAACACACAACACTTACTTTTCATGAGTTTTCCTGACAAGTCCTTTAGTGCAGAGGAAGGGCTGTTTCTATTTGATACTGAAAGCTTGGAAGATTCTTGCTGATCAGCTGGAAGAGAGGGAGGAGTCCCCGTGTCCGTTTTCCTCAGAGCCAAAGCCCCGGTGCCGCGGCCGCCCCGCCCCGGCAGCCCCGCGTGGTTCTGGCCGCTGGCAGTTCTGTCAGGCTGGAGCCAAGAGCCCTCCAGCCTCTCCTCCAGCCACCCAGCAGGAGGAGAAGAGGCCAATTCCTGCTGTTTGGAGGGGGACACGGGCTCTGCCAGGGAGCTCTGCTTCACCGTGTTCAGGCTGTGCGCGCGGATGCGGGACCAGGTGGTGGAGTGGAAGCTCTCGGCCTCTAACCAGAATTTCACCAAGTGCTCCATCCTGCGCAGCTCCATGAACTGGATGAAGTAAGGGAGGGCCACGCTGTCCTGCAGGACTTGTTCAAGGGTCTTGGAAAGGCTTGATTTGGTCTCTTGAGCCTGGTAGTTCAGACACGATCTGCCTAAAGGAAAATGCCAAAGGGAGTGAGTCCATATCGTACCACAGATGTGAGGGCTGGATACAAAAGTGTCCCTATTGCAACTGTGAAGAGGCAATTCCAACATAATGACAAAGTAAAGGAATTGTCTGTTCCCTTCAAAACCCTCCCAGGTTAACCCTCCAGCAGCCACACTATTATTACCTATTTGTTTACCTGAAAACCAAGGGATGGTGAGTGCACCAGGAATACACAGAATAAAATAAAAAAAATTATTACAGCCTTACCCAAGTCTCCAAAGTGAGCAGCTTCCATGTGACTTGGCTGCTTCTTGAGGGCAGCTGTGCGGCTGCTGGAGAAGGAGTCCATGTTGGCAGAGATGGCATTGATGGCCACATGGCTTGGTCCTGCAGCCTCCAGCAAGGCATGATTCCTAGTGCTTCTCTGAGGGGAATGTACTGGGACTGGAGCTGCAACCAAGACGGGAATTGTTAAAGCACAAGGACCCCCAAGAGCTCTTCTAAACATTGCCTGATGCTAAGCACCCCAAAATATACCAGGGAGCTTGTAAGAGTCCATCTCATTAAAACCTCACTGTACCACTGTGTGTCATCTTTGATCAAGGGTCTGATTAAAGACCACAAGTTTTATTATTGCAAGAATAAACTCGCTCCCACCCTCCTCTATTTTCCTTACTCAGCAGCAAATCAAGAGATGCCACGTCTAAGTTTACATGTGAAATATTCCTGAGTCTTCCTGCTTCCTTGATAACCACTACTGTAACAACTTTATACTCTGTCAGCAATTTACTTTAGTTCCAATGCTCCTGCCAATCCATTTCCATGCCTTTACGAAAGCTAATATGTGTTTAAAAATCCTGAACTACAGAGCTGTCTGTGAGGTTTAATAAGAGTTATTTCTCAAAAATATTTTTGCTTCTTCTGCTTGCAAGAGGGAAAAAAAAGCAATAAGGAAATACCTCTGATGAAACCCAGGTTATAAACTTTAACCCCCTCGGGCTGTTTCAGGACACAAGTGGCTACTGGAGCTCAAAAAGAACAAATATGAACTTCCTCACACAAAATTCTGCTAATTGTTAATTGATGACAAAGCTGAAAAAAACCCCAAACATGCTCACAGCAGATTCCAAAGCTCTCAGGAAGCTGTGTTAGATGAGAATGTCATGCAGGGACATCTTACACCTCTGACTCAAAAATAAAGCACATCAGATGAGCGGATTATCTCAGCACCTCCCAGGGATGTGTTCCATCAAGGTGTCAGGCTTGTTGGGCTCCACCACTTCCATGCTGCATCACTTTATTTTTATTCCCAATTTTATGACAGCAGCTGACAATTTCACACTTAGATGTCACAGCACAGACACCTCAGGAGCAATGGAAACATTTAAATCATTGCCAAGTGTTTGTGCAGCTGCAGGATTGGACACCAAGGCACCACTTGCTGCTTCTTACAAAGCCTCTGGGTATTTCATACCAGCAAGAATAGAGAAAATACCTTTTTTCCAAGGCCAGCAGTAGGAAAATTTGGTGGAGGTTACTTGTGTAGAACCAGAGTCACACTCCTCATAATGCTACAGGCTTTTGTCAATTAGATTTTAAATTTAATTTTATATTATGGACATTTGAGAAAAAAATGTTCTACTCTCTCTAAGGGTCAAACAAAGGTGCCCTCTGATGCAGCAGCTCACAACGTGCAAGGCTATAAGTTTTCAAGTTTATTTTTATTTTCAGGGTCACCACACTGGTAGTTGCACTGAAAGCTGAGGTGTGGCTATGAAATGGATGCAACTCACTGTTTCCTGCATTTGATTTGAAAGACAGACCACCAAGGTGAAAAAAAGCCTGTAATTTTCTCTTGATCTGCAGATAACACATTACCAAGTAGAGAAACAGGATTTTGTCTGAGGGTATAAAAGTAACAGATCAGATTCTGGCATTTACCTCATCTCCTTTCAGTACTACAAGAAAATCTGACAGGCTAAGCAAACTTGTTTTCCAACAGTTCATAAATCTCTTTTCCACCAAGATTTTTTCTCCTCTCCTAAGAGATTTAGCAGCAAGACCTCTGCACCACACAGAGCAGCAGCACAATGGCCCATTCAGGATTTGGATCTTCAGCCCCATCCAAGTTAAATCTGCAGCTTCTTCTGCAAATCAGACACAGTGAAGCTGCACTTTCCAAACTCCAAAGGACACTGCACCCGAGCAAGAAACTTCAGGAGCAATTTGTTGTGGATAAGGAACAATCACCACGTGCAAGGTGACCGGACTGCCTGATCACTTTGAATTAAAGCTCCTGCCTGACATAACTTAATAACCTTCTGCACCTACAGATTCAGCAAGATGAGGAGGAAAGATTAGTTACTATAAATACCCAGAAACAGAATTAAGTTCTGGGTTTGGTTTGGGTTTGATGCACAGGTCAGATCTGTGCTCAGGAGTAAGGAAATGATCCTGTTGGGTAAGATAAAAATGGTGGATGATGGCAGAGATCTGAATTCACAGACAAAAGTTTGATCTTACTTTTAATTGCTTTCACATCTGTGGTCTTTTCTTGTTCTTTGCCTTTCACTGTAAAATACAAGGGAAAATGTTAATGCTATTTTGAGTCACTAATGGCATTTAGCTGAGAATGGACATAGAATTCCCAACATCAGCAAGTATCAGAGGCAGATGGAAACTATAATTTCATTAAAACTGATTTCTCATTTAAATTGCATATCCAGTAACTGACTGAGGCTTTCAAAGCTTTTCTGTTGACTTACTTTCAAAAGCAAAACCTTATCATCCATTAATTAAGTTTCATGAAACACAGTCTGTTAAATTTCCATGGAGGAAGATGTTTGCAGTCTATGGCTTAAAGCTACATTCAGGGTGACTTTAATAAACACCACGAAGAGTGGGAAAGGTGTGTCTGAAGTGTAGAGCACTGGCAGGTGCTCTCTGTGAACCAAAAACCACCTAAAAACAACATCTCACTTGTGTTAGAGGAAGAGCAGCACAGCACCAACACTGAGGAGATGTGAGCTGGCTCTGGCTCCACGGAGCTGCTTCCATGCACATGATGGATACCACAGAAAAGCTCTGGAAACTCCCTGCAAAGAGTTAATTCTCTCACAGATAGTCTTGCTTAATCATCATCAAACCCCGGGTGAGCGACTGATGGGGAGATAACAGTGTAAAAAGTTGTGATGGAAAAGCGCTTTGAGGATTTATTTTCTTAAAAAATACTACTATTTTTTAAAGGAAGCTCCTAAAGGAAATGAAGGAGGAGATCTGTTCAAAACAAAAATAAAGAAGCCCAAGCAGCACATAAACAGGATGGCAGAGAAACAAATGCAGGGGTGATATTGGAGAATGTGATCCACCAGGGAGGCTGCTCCAGGCAAGGATTATTACTACAAATAGGTCACCCCTGAACGCCACCGTGGAGCCCTTCCCGAGCTAACCACAAGGCACAGCCCGGCACAATCCCACATTTACATCACAAAACACACCCAAAAAAACCAAAACCCACCCAAAGCCTTCCTATTCCGACCTGAGGATGTTAAATATTTTAAAGGGGAACTCCGGTCTCCGGTTACATAATTGCTCTGGCCCGGTGGCTGCAGCACAGCCTGCCAGCCTCCCCTGCGAGCACCAGCGCTGCAGGGCTGCAAACCGGCAACTCGGGGCCGAAAATTTCAGCTGCCAGGGAGCACATTCCGTGACAGAGGGGTTTAGGTGTCCATTAGAACAGGAGGATTCTTTCCACACTGACCGGCAGCCCGATGCAGCTGTGAGCAGGGAGAGTAACCAGCCTTTACATAACTGGAGCTGATGGACAGGAGAGAAATCACCGAGGAACACTGAACCGAGCAACCTCTGAGAACTCTCATCTTTCCCAAATCGCTCCAATATTCCATCAAACCAGTCCCCAGCTATCAGCAGTAATTCCTGGCTTTCACACAAGAGCCCTCCATAAGCCTATTTTCAGTTTAAATACCTCTGTTCCTTCTTTCCAAGCTACTCAGTTCCTCCCTAAACACCTACTTACAACTGGAAAATACGAACTCCAGGGTCGTGTCCCAACCCTTTCCACACAGGCTGCTTCTGTTCCCAGCAGCTCTGAGCATGACCAAGTGACATCAGTAACAGCAGGGGACAAAATCAGCTCCGATCCAGGACAAGAGATCCAAATGTTAAGAGAGTGAAGTTTCACTACATGAATTCACTTTCACTTCCCCCAAAAAGCGGATGCTGTGTGGTGCCTGTGTGAAACCAGAAGGAACCACAGAATGGGGACTGAGGGTGAGATTTCCAGTGGCCAATCCCATTCCCTAGGGTGCCAAATCAGCATGTGACGTTCCAGAGTTTTAATTCACATCTTGAAATGCTCTGAACAAACTCAAGAAGCGTTCCCAGTGTGTCAACAGCACACAAAAAACAACGAGAACCTGCTGAGGTCAGCCAGGCTGTGCGACTCCACGGTATTCCCAAGATGTCCCCAGGGATGAGCTGTTCCACTGGCAGCAGTTTCATAACCTGCCCTCAAGCACCCAGCTCACCTGTTATACTTTGATTTCTTAACCTATTATCCACCCTCAGTCTGCCAGACCTTTATTTTAAGGCCCCAGCTACAAAAACACTTCACTTTCGGTTTTGATTTTTCTACAGGTCAGTTGCTTTATGATCCTTGCTATGGTTTAATTTAAAATTAGTTTTAATTTTTACTCACTGCAATATCCTCTTAAACAACGACAGCTCACCCCAGGGACACTGGTGTTTGTAGGATTTTAGACTGCACGTGGCCAGAGTTTTATCCTAAGCCTTAATGTGCTGCTTTCCTCACAGCTTCAGTTCAAATCTTCTCTAAAAGCCAAATCTAAAAACAGAGCTCACACCACACAGTGCTTTATCACAGCCCAGATGAAAGGTTGCTTTTCTCCTCTCCTTCACAGCGTCTCTCTCGGGCATTTAGTGCTGATTTGCCTCTCTGACCAAAGATCCTTTAATCAAAGGAACACAGATCCTCAATTACACTTCTCAGATAATCAGATCTTTCATGGCTTTCTGCCTGAGAAAGTTTCCACCTAAGCTGACCTTGTCCCTGTGATCCCACATCAGGATGGAACCTCAGCTCTACAATTCTCAATGAAGCAGCAGGAGCTCTTTTTGAAGAGTTAATAACCACTATCAAAGTTTTATTCTGCAGCCCAACATTTGTATATAAACAGTCCAAAAAAGATTATGGCTCTTGCAAAGCCCTCAGCGGCTTCCAGAGTCTTCAGTTCTGCTAGTAAAAAGAGAAGTTTAGATTAATTTCTCCCACAACTACTGCACTAACCTCCCCAAAGAGTGACATTTTCAGTGCTGCTGCTTTGGCTGAGCAAAATCCAGAGGATGTGTGAGCCAAGAGCAAGAACATCACCCCAGGTACCACGTTCTTGCCTCCCAGGATGTGCATTTTGGGTTCAGTAACCCAGAAAGGACAGCGCTGCATCAGAAGATCAGTGGTTGCATTGCTCCAGCTACAGCATCACGAGGAAAGAGAACTTTCCCAAGGGGCCCTTCCTAAAAGATGCCACTTTCAACAAAAACCACCCAAACCACAACTGGGCGGGTTGAGAGCGCAGTGCCCTGCCTGCAGCACGAGCACAAAGTGCCTTCAAGACGCTGCACTCCCAGAGAACGCTTAAAACTGCACCCACTTGTACTGCTGGAGTATTATAAATATTTCAGGAGCCCTGAATTTCCCAGCTTGTGCTCCCTAACAAACCTATTATAGAATACCCTGCCAATGACTCCTTTGGCTTTCACGGAGAGCTCAGTGCGATGATGTCCCTTTTTCACTGAGATTTTCAGCTGCTGCTATCTATCTACACATTACATTCTCAGCCCATTATATTTTTTTACAAAGCCGGGTATATCAGCGTTGTGAAAAAATCATCTGTAAAGGGCTCAGAGGCTCAAAGCCTGCACGAAGCATGGGAGGTGCTACAGCCCCCTCCCGCCCCGGTCACCGTCCGGAGCCGCCGGGAGCCCCGGGGCCGCAGGCAGCGACCGCTGCCGCTCACCGGAGAGCCCCGGCGGCAGCCGAGCCCCCCGAGCCCCGCCCGGCCCCCCGAGCCTTCCCAACCCCGCGGGAGGACACGGCCGCCGGCACTGACCGTCATTGGCGGGGAGGCCGCTCCGCAGGGCCCGCGCGTCCTCGCGGGGCCCGGTGGCGATGCCCGGAGGGGCAGGGCCGGGGCCCGGCAGCCGCGCGGGGGACGAGCCCGGCGGCCGCCCGCCCGCCGCCCCTCTACCTTTCCGCCTGAAGAACGACATAGCGCCTGGGAGGGGGCGAGGCGGCCGCCGGGGCGGGGGAAGGCGGGAGGGAGGGAAGGCAGCGCGCCGGGTCCTATGAATGAGGCTGCTGCGCCCGCCCGCCGCCGCCGCTCCCTCCGCCTCTTCCTCCCGCGGCGGCGCTCGCGGCCGCCATGTTGTCAACAACGGCCCCGCGCCCGCTTCCGGCAGCGCCGCCCGCGCGGCACGGCGGGATGCGGCCGCACTCAACATGGCCGCCCCGGCGTCGCGCCCGCCGGCCAATGGGGGGCGGGCGGGGCCGCCATGTTGGGTGAGGGCAAGGAGAGAGCGGGGCATCGGAGGAGCGGGGCGGCCATCTTTGATCAGGGCGGGGGGCGCCGGGCGGCGTGAGGGGCCGGCCGCCATCTTGGCTGAGGGCACGGGTGACCTGGGGACGCTGCGGCAGTTTGGGCGCGTCCCGTGGGCAGCAGGGACCGAGAGCCCCGAGGGCAGGGGACAGAGCCCTGAGAACAGGGGACAGCGGCCGAGCGCCGTGGCAGGGCCGTGAGAGCCAAGGCGCCCTGGAGAGAGACCTCAGGGACGTGTCCCAAAATGTCCCCTTCGACCATGGGATCGCAGCAGAGCGGGCGGACAGATGGATGGACACAGGGACAGCCGGACGCTCCTGCCCGAGCTCCCGCCCGGGATCTGAGGGCTCTGCAGTGCCGGTCCCAGGGCCCCGCGGGCCGTGTCGCCCCTGCCTGTGCAGGACACACGTGGCCGCGGCCGGTGCCTCGCGTGGTGCCCGGAATGCGGCAGCTCCTTCATTCCCCGGCACCCCGTGTCCGGCACAACCAGAAATCCCCGCCAGGCTGCTCGGACACCGCCGGGCGCTGGCAATCCATGTCCGATAAGTCAGTTCCGTCTGCGTCCCGAATCCTGCCACAAAAATCCCCTTAATCATCCTCCCGAGGCAAACCTGCCATTCCCTCACCTACCAAGGACGTTTGTCACCGTGACACAGCGCTTAGGTTGATATCCGAGGAGAAGATCTCTGGTGTAAAAGCTCTACAAACACTTCGTAAAGACTGTAATTACAAATTCTGTTTTGTGTGTGAGGAAACTGAGGCACAGAGCCAGAGGGCAGCTCTGCCATCCCCGTGTCACCCCGGATCCATGCAGGGTCACCCCTCTGCCGTGTAACTGTCCTGCCCTTGCTGCCTGAGCCGTGTGAAAATGATGTAATTAATACTCATTGCGTGAGTTTCTGCGCCCTCTTTCATCCGAGCGTTCCAAAGCTCTTTAGAAACACTCAGTAATTAAGGCTCATAAATTGTAAATGGCATAAAAGGTACATGGGGATCTTCCAGGGCTGGGATGAAGCCGTCTCCTGGGCGGGATGGTGCCGCTGATCAACGCCCTGTAGCAACAACATTTTCTCTTTTGATATTATTTTTGTTAACTGGTGCTCTTTGATACAGTTTTGTACACATGCCCAGAGGCTGGCTGGAGCATAATGAACTATTCTATATGGTTTCTGCATAATGAATGGAATTATTTAATTGGCACATAACCTCAGAGACTGCTAATAGACTAAAACATTCTGAAGATGAGCAAATTGGAAAGGATGGGATGACTTAGGGAACACTAAATTAACGTCTTCTGCCAAAAATTTTGCACCCAGTCCTCTTGGGTTTCAGGGTGTACATGGGGGTTGAACAAGGATCCAGTGATTTGCACAAGAGTTCGACATGAATTAGCTCCCCTGGGCTGAAATTTTCTCTCATTTTTGGGAATTCAGAAGGGCTGAAGCTCCAATCCAGAGCTGCTCACTCAGCCTTGGATCTGGATCTGAACGGGAAGTGTGAGTGACAGCAGGTGCTGGAGTCTTTAACAGAATATGACAGTTTAATTATCTGAGCAATCAGTGAAATATGACTTCAGGACATGGGTTGGCCAATGTCAGAGAAGCTGAGGGACTCCTCCCTAAATTAAAATATTCAAATAAAAAAAAAACCTGTCTCACTTCTTGATTTTTTTGCTCTCCACAGCTAGAGAAATAAGTGAAATTTAATATTTGAAAAGATCTGAATTGAATGATCATGTTTGGACAGGTATAATAAAGCAGAACAAGACCATGATCTTGAGATTCTCTCTCATATATAGAATTCTCACTACTTTGGGAATACAAATACCAAAAATTATATGAGTAAGGACTTTAACAGCTGAGGTCTTGCTCTGGAATAAATAATAATGTCCTAAACACATTAGGAGTCAAAGATGTCTTTGCACAGAAACTCACAGCACCTTCAATTAGAGACTTCTGTTTTTCTCCTATTTCTTCTTTTTTCTTTTTAATGGGAAAACAAGTGTCTGCATGCACACACAAAATTCCTGGCAAATTTGGCTGTGGCTGACCTCAGTCCATGAACCCTCATGGGAACAGGAGGGTTGGTACCTGTGCTGAGCATTTCAAAGAAGGGAATTCTCCCACGTCCCAGCCTGGCAAAAATTCAACTGCTTTTATTAAAATATTGCAATCCCTCCCTGTCTCCTTCCACTGAGCACATTCCCAGGAAGGGAGGTTTGTTCCTCTGTGCCTGGGCACAAGCAAGGGGTGAAGATTCTTTACTTGACTTTCAGTGGGTCGGTTAAAACTCCGTTTGAAGTGTAAAATTGGGGTAAAAAGGTTAAAAAAAGGTTCACTCCCAGCAGGAAGAGCTGTGTCGGTGACCTGCTGCTGCAGATGTGGTGGACAGCAGAGCTCTGGGAAGCAGCACTGAGCAGGAGAAAGCAGAAAATCCCCCATTGCAGCTCCTGAGCTCTTCCCAGCCCTGCCACGGGCTGCTCCTGCGGGAACGGAGCCTTTTCTGCAGGGCTTGGGAGCCACTCTGGAATTATTCTGGATCAGTGAAAGCAAAGGGGCTCGTTGGCACCTCCACTGTGCCCAGATGGCATCGCCAGCACTGTGTGGGACTCACCTCAGATGACCTTTCTCCACTCCACAGTGTTTTCCCCACGTTCTTGGCCATTCATTCTATGGCATCATAAATACATGAAAAATAACAATCTAGTTTAATACCATCTTCTGTGTCTCCGTTCTTCTTTTCGCCCCACCTTTTGCTTTTCTCGATGCCTCAAGGAGTACAAGAGGCAATGCAGCACATGACAGCAGTCGGGTTTTTCTTCAAACCAGTGATATGAGCAAAAAACCAAGGTGGAGTGTGATTTTATCCCTTCAGGACTTTGCTGAAGTCACAGGACGAGCAGCATCCGCGGCATTTCTAAATGCAGGACACAGAGACACCCCCATGAAGCCAAAACGCTGCCTCCAGACGGAACCGCAGCGCGTTACCGGAGGCTCTGCCCGTGAATTCAGCCGGAGGAGCGGATGATTTCCCGTCGCTGCCACAGCGCACACCAGGAGAGGGTGCCAAGCCCCCGGCTTCTGCTGCCGGGAACCGCACGGGCTTCCCAGGACTCGGAGCCCTCTCCAAGCGCTGCGCCTAAAACATCAATCAACGCACTCTCTTTCTTTTCTTTTTTCTTTTTTTTTTCCTTNTTTCTTTTTTTTTTTTTTTTGACAAATATCTTTAACTGCTTCAGCGCTATCGCCACTAAGTGCCCGAAACCCGCCCGAGGACATCACTGCAGAATAAAGACATTTTTTTGCTACATTTTGAAAAGCATCTGATTCTTGATGCGGGTGATGGGAGCGCTCGGGGGAACAGCTGAGCTCTTGGAGATCGAGAAAAACCCTAAGATCTGCGAGGCGCAAACATAAGACATCAATCCGTGCTGCACAGGCACCGTGAGGTTTAGCAGGAATAAAGCCTGATCCATGAAGTTTTTAGAATGACTGTTATAAAAACCCATCTGCACTGGGAGGCGCAGGTTTTACACCTCGAGTAAGCGCAGGCTCCCGGGCGGCCGCTCTGCCTCCAACACCTTGGAGAAACCTGCGGGATTAGAGGATGACGCTGCCCGAGCGGGCAGACCCCGAGTCCGAGACCTCCCTGCCGCGGAGGGTTTAAATCCCCGCGCGGTGCCACCCGCGGAATTCCCCGCTCCCCGCGTCCCCCACGCGTGTCCCCGTCCGGGGGAGCTGCAGGAGCGGAGCCGCAGCATCGCCGTCTGCGGGCCCGGAGGGAAGGTTCAAAATACCGCCGAGCATTTACCGCAGGAACGGCCCGGCTCTTTCGGGGCCGCGGCGGGCACAGAAGCGGCGTGAACCCCCCCAAAACCCGTGCGCGCAGGTGACCCCGCTCCCCCCGCCCCGGATTCCCCCCGCCCGCCGCGGGTGTCGCAACCGCGCCCGTCCTCAGCCGCGCCCCGCGGGGCGGGCGGCGCAGGGAGCGCGCAGGGAGCGCGCAGGGAGCGCGCAGGGGCGCGGGCAGCGCTGCCGGCCCCGCGCCCGGCCCCGCCGGCCGCCCCGCGCCGCCGATGCTGTCGGTGCCGGTGCCGGTGGCGGGCGCGGGGGCGGCGCGGGGCGCGGGCTCCCTGCCCCGCCGGCGCACCATGTGCAGCGGGGTCGGCTGCTTCTGGGCGCTGCTCTCCGCCGGCCTCCTGGCCGCCTGCGCCGCCGCCTTCCTCTCGCCGGCCTGGCTGCTGCCGCCCGGCCGCGCCGCAGCCGGCTTCGGTTTGCTCTGGCGCTGCGCCGGGCCGCCCCGCGGCTGCCACGGCTCCGCCGGCCCCGGCGGCTTCGGAGACATCCCCTCCGGTTCCTGGCAGGTGAGCGCCTCCCCGCCGCGGCACCCCCCACCGCCTCTCCCGGGCTCCCCGGCATCCCCCGTCAGCTCCCCGACATCCCTCCTGCCCTTCCCTGGACTGCCGGCAACTCCCATCACCTCTCCGACATCACCCGTGTCTGCTTCTGGCTCTCCGGCATCCCTCATCACCTCCCCGGCATCCCCCATCACTTCCCCTGCATCCTGCCCTTGCTTGCTTTGGGCTCCCCGGAGCCACCCCATCACCTCCTGGCATCCCCCCAGACCTGCTCCAGGCTCTCCGGTATCTCTCTGTCCTCCTCATGTCGCTGAGGTCCCCCTGCCATCACCCCAGCCTCCCTTGTCCTGTCTTCCAGACCTGCTCCAGCATCCCTATCCTGCCCAGAGCATCCCCGGCATCCCCCGTGCTGCCCTCGAGCATCCTCTGCATCTCCCCGTGTTCTCTCCAGCGTCCCTTTCATCCTCTGCATCCCACCCGTCCGAGCATCTCCTCAGCACCCCTTGAGTATCCTGTGGGGTGACATCCCTCTTTGGGGTGCTTGGGCCGTTCTTGGGGTGCTGCATGGAACCCCCGGGGGTGCGTGCTGGTCAGTGCAGGTCCCGGCCGTGGCCCCGGCAGTGCCGCGGGGCTGACCCGGCCACCCTGCCCTGCCGAGGCCCCAAATCCCCCCGCGCTGCCCGGGCGGGCTCCTGCTGGCTGCGGGGAGGGACTCAGGGAGAAGCCGGAGAGGTTTCTGTGCTCCCAGCGGGGCGCTGAGCATCACTCGCCGGCTGAGTTTGCGGTGCGGGAGGGAGCAGGGAGGTGGCTGAAACTGCTGCTCCTGGGACACGTGGATCCAGAAATTGAACCTGGATGTGGGGATCGTGCCTGTCACCCTGCCCGGCCACCCGGGGTGATGCCCTCGCCAGGTTTTGGGAAGGAAGGAGACCCAGACCTCCCCGCTCGCCCCGTGGGGCCCGGGGCTGCTGTGTGTCCCGGGGTGACAAAGAGCCGCCCGTCACGCCGGGTGTGTGCAGGGACCGCACAAAGCCCGGCCCCGGCATCCCACCGCCCGCTTGCCCCTGTCCTTTCTCCCTCCTCTCCTTTCATTCTTAGCTTCTTACCCCGAGGCTGTGAGTGTGGAATCCCTGCCTCTGCTGGAAACAGAGAGGACTTGGACTCGCTCCAGGTCACAGTGAGGGGATCCCCAAGCCAGGGCTGCATCCCCGGGAGGTTGTGGCTGTGCCGGGCACAAAGGGTGTCAGCAGCTGGATTTCTCATTCTGCCATGGAGCTGCGCTGTTATCTCTCCCAGGACACCAGGTCGGCGTGTGACTGCTTAAATCCCATCACGGTCCTTAAAATTGGCATTAGAGACAAATATTGTGAATTGCAAAGAAAAGAACCAGCTGTATCAACTCCTTCCTATTTATATAAAAAGGTGCAAAAATGCTCTTGTTTCCATGGGCTGGCCTTTGTTCAGATGTTTTTGCAAATGTGATGCAGATAAACACTTCCAAGTAATAACAAACTTTAAAGATAAGAACTAAGCTCAGCAGTGACTCATTTGAACAAGATTCAGCCTCTGGAAACACTGAGATCCAGAATATAATGTACCACAAAGTCTCCGAGTTCCTGAGCTTGGGCTGAGGAAGAGATGGATAATCACATCACTGAGGGGAATTTGCAGGGTATTTTGGTGACACGTTCATGTCACCTTTATTAATATCACCCAAATAATTAATGAACAGCAACCAGTGCAGACTCTTTCAGAGGGAAGTGCTCCCTTACCAGCTTTCTGCCATGATGAGGGGGAGAATACCTGTTGTGATGGTTATTTGATGGGCTGGAATATAATAAAATAGTCCTGACAGCTTTGCTGAGGCAGGCGACAGCTTTGGCTTTCTTGCATGAGCAGCCTCCGAGCCCGCACGCCTCGGTGCTCAGCACGGGGGGAGCCGAGTGCTGGGAACCCTGTCCACCAGTTCGGGCAGGAGATTTCTCTCCGTTTTGGAGAGATGGGGAAATCGTGGCTCTTTTTTCTTTGCTTTCAGAGCCGTGACGTTCATTTCCAATCTTTCCAGCGATCTGATGGGCAGCTCTGTCTTTAACTGAAAGCCCAACGTGGGCAGGAGTCTGGGAGCTCCTGGAAAGAGCCTCCAGCGTTTGCTGAAGTGCGGTTTGCTGGCAGGAGGGCGGCAGCTGCCGGGGGCAAAGGGACCTAAAGCTGATGCGGGGCTCGGGAGCTCTTCTAGAGTGGAGCTGGTGGCACATCTGGGGATGCTGAGCACACCCGGGGAGGATGCTGAGCACACCCGGGGAGGATGCTGAGCACACCCGGGGGGGATGCTGAGCACACCCGGGGAGGATGCCCACCCGCAGCCGGGATGTCCATCCCTGGGGAACATCGGGGGGTTTTTTTGTTTCGTGCGGGCTCGGTGCTGTTGCAGTGTTTCCCTGCTCCAATGTGCCGGTTTGTTGGAGGGGTGGGGGAGCGTTCAGTCCTGCAAATGATCGTTAATGCCAGTTGTGTGTGCACTTGGGGGATTATGTTAATCATGCTACAAATGATGCTTTGAATCATGTCTGGAGGTTAATTAACATGCCTTTCTTCTCTTAAGAGGGCCTTCATGTCTGCTTAGAGTTGCTGGCTTTTTTCTGCTTCCTTTCATAATTACTTTGCAGCCCTCTAATATCATGGGTACCTTTAATTTAACCCTGTCAGTGCTGCTGGGGCTTTGCACTGAGCTCAGCATCATGATGGTTATTGGATGGGGTGGAATATAATAAAATATCCCTGATGGCCACAGGGATGGGCAGGCTGAGACCTTGCAGGAGCTGATGGAAACTGGACAGGGTTTGGCTGGAGCCAGAGAGGAGAAAGGATGGTGATATTGCCCAGATAATTTGTGAGTGGGGATCTGTGGTGGGATGACTTGGAGCTGTGAGGGCTGGAGAGGGACATCCCAAAGTGTGCAGGTGCCCTGGGGAGAGGGGATTGCTCTTGGGAGGCCAAATGGAAAAAACAGGAGAACTTCTGAGCTCTGAGTGGTTTCATTGCATCTCACGACTTTTCTTTTCTTTTTCCTGGTGCCAGATCACTGTGTACGTGCAAAATAGTGCTTCATCCTCAGCTAATTTATTTTCTCTTTCAGTGGGAGCATTTGGCTCATGGGTTCCTGTCTCAGTGCTGCACTTCGGAAGCTACTGCTGCCACATTTCAGATTTCTATTTTTATTTTTCCAGATAGTCTCCAATTATTTTCAGGCTTTGCCAAGCATGTAATCTAAAATAACAAAGAAGCTGATCAGCCCATGATATTCAGGTTAAAACCACATGGACCATTTGCCTATGGAGCCAGTGATGCCACGCTGGAGCAGAGCCCAAAATAACCTGCTCAGGACAGGGGGGAGGCTTTGCCCAGAACCCAGAAGTTCCTTGAGTGGGTCTCTCCTGGGTTTTAAAGCAGGGCTTGAAAAGATTCAGCAAAGCTTAGTGAAAATAGACAATAAACCTGCTTACCCTTTTATTAAATCTTCATTGCTGGTTTCTCTCTGCATCAGTTCAGCTCTGGGTCCCTGATGTCATCTGGGGTTTGCCCACTGGGGCCAGGTTTGCAGAGTAGTTACACAGCAGCCCCAATCCCAGTCAAAAAGCATGTGGGATGCTCGTGGAGATGGGAAGAAATCTGTCACTCTGTGGCAAATCTGTCACTCTGTGGCAAATCTGTCACTCCTCTTGTAGCACAGGTCTGGAATTAGGGAGAGATGCAGTGTGACCCAAGCAGGGACTCGTGTGTGTGCTGGCTCTCAGCAGAGTCTGCTCTGCCTCCAGAGTCGTGTATCAGGCCAGCACATTAACTTGGGATTATCAGGAAATCAACTTTTAGCTCCTCATCCTAAGAACTTCCCAAGAGACCAGACTCTGCCTGCCAGTCCATTTGATTTTTAATTGCACTTACACACCCTTGGCAGAGTTGTAAGCACTAAGTGTAAGGAATTCTCCACATCACCTCCTTCATGCACATCACCCCAGAGCAGACTTTGTGTTGGGGAAACCTCTAATTCCTGGGTTGTGGCCCCACATTTCAAGTCACAAACCACCACAAACCACTGACCTGCTCTCAGCTAAGCTGTCAGGGGTGCTGAGACAGGACCAGCTTAAGGGTGGGCCGTGGGAGGTCAAGTTGATTGAAAATGCAGCCAGGCTGCTCTCAGGATTAGTTCTGTGCACTGCCCTCAGAGGGAGAGGGAAGCTGCTTTGCATGAACAAAGAGGTGGTGTCAGCCCCGGGGCCGGGGCCGGGCTCAGCTGAGCTGTGGCCACTCCTGGCAGTGCTGGTCAGGTCACACAGGGGGTCACCTGCCCGCACAGCCCCTCCTCAAACAGCAAATCCTGAGCCCTGCAGCTCGGGAGGGGCATCCTCTGGGCACAGCGGAGGCATTCGGGAATGAGCGTGGCGTTTCCCCTTTGCAGGGCCCGGAGCGGAGTCTGGCACAGGCTGGCAGGGACATTTGACAGTGGGACATTCCCTCCATCCTCTTGAGGCTGCAAATCCCGCTCTCCCCGGGCTCCTCCTCTGGCTTTGTGAGGAAAAGCCAGATGGGCGAGCTGTGTGACCCGCGGGGCATTCCCTGGCCGCGGCGATGAGCCCGGCCGGGCTGCCAGCGCCAGGAAAGGGCTTATCCCAGGGAAGGATAATGACAGAGTGAGGGGAAGAAGGGCTGATCGGGTACCCAGCACAGTGCACTGCTTGCTGCCTAATTAAAATTTCATTAAGTTGGTTCGAATCCCTCGATGGAGGTCACAGGCACACCATTGATGTGCTAATGTCTTACTTTCCCCCTTTTTTCTGTCTTTCACTACTATCCATCATCCTCTTAGATAAAGCAGCGCCATTAGGAACTGCTTTCCAGCATCCCCAGATGCAATGGCACCGAAAGAGAGACAGCCATAATTCATCAGACATATTATCTGTCTCTTATTTTCTCTCTAATTAAAAAAATGCCTTCCCCCGCCCCGGCTGGAATCAGTTTGGGCATTAACCCCTCTGGTGTTCTGTTGAATATGCTGGTGAGCTGGGAATTGGAAAAGTTGCCTGGAAGGCCAGGACTGGCTGAGCTTTGTTTTGGTGGAGGTGGTGCTGAATTTTGTGCAAAAGCAGCTGAATCTGGGCTGGGCAGAGATACCCCGTGTGCATGTTGTGGTGTGGGCAGGTCCCCATCCACCAAATCTTGCATTTGAAGGGGAAGAAATGAGGGCTGGAGCCTCCTCTGCATCCCTGTGGCTCAAAACAGCCCCAAAACCTCCCAGCTCAGGGGGCTGAGCCATCAGCCACCTCCCCGGTGCCATCACACCTGAAGCCCTGCGTTCCTGCCCGCTTTGGGGATCGGATAACAGCGGGCACTTCCCAGCGCTCCGGGGCAGGGATGGCGTTTTCTGGGAGCGGGATGGAGAGGGAAGATCAAATAGGCAGGAGAAAGCTCTCAGATGGTGCCCAAAGGAATGGAATTGCCAGCGAGGAGAAGCCGAGGATGTGTGGGATTCTCTTCCTGGCCGTCGCTTTAATGCCGCCCAGATGGCGAATGTTTGTTTCTGTGCCTCGTGTGGGGGAAATACGAAGGAGCTGCGAGGCTCCATCCGCCCACCCCGGCACGCAGCGCCTCCCAGGTGGAGATTCCGGCCTTGTACCGAGATCCCCGCCCGAGGAGAAGGCGGAGGAGGCTCCTGCCCTCACCTGCATCGTCCTCCCGAGTGCTGCCAAAATCCCTGTAAATCCCAAAGCTCAGGCCCCGCTCAGCACCTCCATCCAGCACTGAACTGGTTTTTTAATAAGGTTAAAACTCTCGGTGTCCATTTGGTTTCTACCTCTGCAGGTGCAGCACTACTCAGTTTAACCCCAAAACATGTTCCCATAAGGAATATTTGATCACACAGAGCTCTGATAGGAAAGGGTTGCATCTGAAAATGAAAATGGTTGGATTAATTTTGCCACCTCTCCTCTTACAGTTGACTTTACAGTTTTTCTGCAGCTCATTTGGGGTTTCTTAGATATTTTCTCTCAACAGATACCCCCAAAAAGCCAGACACACTGCCACCTTCACTTTCTTTTTCTCGCTGAGCCTGTGGCTTTATTTCCCAGTTATTCAGGGCATTTATTTTCTGCCCCTTTTACAAAGATGCTGAAGCTTCTGAGCAGGACTGGAACACCCCAGCAGTTTGTAACCTTGCCCTCAGCCTGCTGCTCTGGGTACCACAGGCCCCATCCAGGATGGCAGCTGTTGGGGGTGGTCAAGTGCCAATTAATAAATTGCATTAATAAACTAATGTGCATCATGACCCAGTTCATAGTGATGGCAGGAGCTTTGCCAGGCTGGTTTATCTCTGCTGAACCAAACACCAGGTACTGTTTCTCAGCACTAAAACCTGCACTGGAGAGTTAATTTTCCCTTCCTCCTTCCTGCTTTAATCCTGGCTTTCAAAGATTAGTTTACTTTTAAAAAGTTTTCATTAGGGATATTAAGGAATTCTTCCCAGGACGGCCATTATGTGACATTTTAATTTTGGTTTTTTTCTGGTGAATGAAACAACATCTTCCGCAGATTTATTGCTTAGTGAATGGCCCAGCCATGGCATGTGTCAGACCTGTAAAACACTAAAATAACGGGCAGAGGATTGTTGTTAATGGGAATTTATTACGCTACATAAAGGCATATTTACAGTCCCACCAGGGGACGATTAATTTGTTTGGGGATAAACAATTAATCTCCCCGGGAGTGGGAGCAGAAAATCTGACACGGTTTTATGTCTTTTCCCAGAGTGGCAGAGGCAGGACTGTTCACAGCCTCCCTGGGGGCATCTCCCTGGCACTGCCAGGGGTCAGCAATGCCCGGGTATGGGCAGCCCTGCTCCTCCCTGGCAGGGTTTGCACTGGGAGCTCTGCTCTTTACTGGGATAAATGGGTTTTTTCCTGCCCTGCCTGAGCTGGGCTCTCACAGGCAGCCTCTTGCATCCCTGTTATTGCTCCCCACCCTGTCTATTTTTGGGTTTCAGCCTTTGCATCTGTTTCCTGCATCCTCTCCTTTCTGCTCAAGATGCAACAGGCACAAACAGGGAGGAGAGAGGGAGTTACTGCGCAGTGGCAAAGAGAGAATTTCACCTGCTATTCTTTGGTACCTTTGCTCCACGGACTTCTACCAACTTAGACCCTCTTATTTCTCTTTGAAAGCAGCTTCTTGATCTTTGCAGGAGCAATTCCAGTACAGGGCAGGAGCACTTGGGATAATTCCCAGCTGAGGCCCTGGAAAGGTTATGACAAAAACAAAATTTCTGGTTTCCAAGAGCATATGCAGTGTTTTGGCAGGTAATGCCAGCACACACCCAGCAGAACGTGGGAGCCAGCCAAAGAGCAGTGTTGTGTCCTTTTATGTCACTTATTTTTGGGGCAGCTGTGCCCCTGCCACCCCTTCTGCCCCCAAGAGCTGCCTGGCAGCTGTTCAGTGCCTCAGCATTCGTGGCCCACATGGCAGAACCCAAACCTCACCATTTACCTTCACCTATTGCCCACAGGAATTTTCTCACATTTATTCACGAGACCTTTGTTGCCTTTGCCAAGGCCTGGCTGGATTTGGTGGGGTTTTGGCCACCCCTGGGCACATCAGGACACTGCCAGCCCTGAGACCCCTCAGTCCTGTTGCCAAACCCAGCTCCCAAACCAGACCAGCCCTTCTGCCAGTTTACCACTCACCTGCACCCATCCTGTTTGTGCCTTTTTCCTGTCACTTTGTCCTGAAAAAGACCTTCACACTTCTCCATGGGGATTAACAGTCTGAGCAGCTCATCAGTTGTTTCCAGCAGGAACTGCGAGTTTTTAGGGGATTTGAGCTTCCACAATTAAGGAGAACCTAGATCATTAAAAATAATATGCTTCACACAAGAGAGGAACCAGCCTGCTTCACAAGACCCCTTTCTGCTGAAAAATTCATTGCTCTAAATAATTAATGGTCCTTGCAAAGGAGGATGGTTTTGCCGGGCGGAAGGTGAAATGCAGATGCCAGGCAGAGGAATCCTTTTTTTTTTGTTATGAATCCAGATTTCCTGGCCTTGCTGCTGCCCTGGGAGCAGTGGAGGAGCAGGGCTGTGGCTGCTTTCCCCATGGGGCCCCAGACTGGGAGAGTGTCTGTGCAATGGGGTCATCCATCCCACCCCACCCCATCCCAAACCCCATGGGTCCCTCCTGGTGTTAGGGACAGGACAGGGGACCCTGCTGGGATGTCCCAACCTTGTATCTTAAGCCCTGAAGCAGCACTTGTCTGTTCAGTGGCTCAGAAGGCTCTGGAGAGGAGCAGCTATCCCTGCTGGAGCAGCCTCTCCATTTCTCTGGGTAGCTGTTTGCACGGCTGTTCCTTTTGCGTTGCCTGTCAGGAATTCATTTATGGCTGGGACAGCATTTGCATTGCTCAGTGCATAAATAGGCTATAAATAAGATGCTGATTTCTAATCACTGCACAGCCCCAGGGGAAGCACTCACACCAGGGTGTCAGGTGGTACCCACACTGGCCTGTCCCTCTCCAGCACCAGTGTGTCCCTTCCTGGAGTGGCAGCTGCTGGGCAGGACCCTGCAGACACTGGCTGTGTCACCCAGCACCAGCCAGTCCAGCTGTTAACACCAGCTCAGCAGTCAATAGCAGGGGTAGATGTAGGGCAGTGCCAGACTTGTGGGACAGCAGCACTCATGGGAGGGGGGTTTTAGCTGTTTGGATCCCCGTTGGCATCACAGGGTAAATCCAGCTCCTCTTCCCCTGCTCAGCCTGCCTGTGGTTCCTGCAGAATCGTTTACACGTGGCAGATTGTTTGTAACCTCTTTGGTGAGGAGAGGTAAATGGAAACCTGAATTGGGTTTTTTTTCTGTAATAACCATGGCTGCCCAAAAGCTCACATAGAGGGGGGGAAATAAGAAAGGAAAACTGTGCATTGCTAACCAGAATGTCTCACCAGGAGAAGAGGACTGGACAAGGGTGGAAGTGGGACCAGACCTCCTCAGAGCAGCTCCCACACAGGTTATAAAAGTGAGGCTTTTCAGGAAGATGGGAGTGAGACCTGCCTTGGAGCTGTGCTGCCTTAGGGAGCTGAGGCGGGTGTTACTGCAGGGTGACTCACCAGAGCCAGCAGCATTCCCTGGAATCTGCTGGGAAATGACAGGAGCTGCCGTGGCTGCCGCAGTGCTGAGGTGTCCTCACGCTGTGTGAGCGCTGTCAGGAGCTGGGTGCTGGAGGGGGAAGGTCCCCTCTCTGCCCCTGGCCACACTGTGCCCCTGACTGGGGTGGCACGTCCCTGCTGCTACAGTGTCCCTTGCTGCCAGGGCCACCCCTGCAATGGGGACAGAAACAGCAACAGTGCAGTGATTGAACACCTGTACCTAAGGGCAGGCTGTTTTGCCATGAATTACTGCTTTTCCCGGTTTTTGGGCTGCTGGGGGTGGGAGCAGCCTGCCATGTCAGCAGAGCTGCAATGAGAGCAGCAGTGGGATCCCCAAAATACCTGGGGACACATCAGGGACATCTAATGGCATTTGTCTTAGGACGTGGCCCTTCGTGCACGTCATGCACTTGGAATTGTCACTGTGGCCCCAGCGCCAGTAACCCCTGAGCAGGGGATGGCTGAACCTCGGGGTCGGTGTCGCTTCAGTGAACCGAGGCAACAAAAGGTGGAAGGGAAAAGGTGGGAGAAGCCGCCCATGCCAGGGCTCCACTCCCCACTTCCATAGGGGGATTTTTGGGGGGTGTGGTGGTGGGGTAACCCCTCTGACAGCCCCCTGTGTCCTTTCAGACGAGCGCTGTGCTGTGTGCAGGCGGCTGTGCCCTGCTGGCCCTCAGCTCCCTGCTGGCCATCGTCGCTGTGCTGCTGCCCGGCGGAGCCTGCGAGCGCCGAGTCTGCACCCTGGCTGGATACATGCAGACAGCAGCAGGCAAGTCAAGGGGCTTTGCTCTTCGGGGTGGGAAGATGGGCTGTCTTTTCATGGTGTCTTGGAGCTCAGCAGCACGAGGAGCTCGCAAACCCTAAACAAGGGTGGGAGAAAAGCAAGTGGCCATTCAGTTTAGTGATTGCCTTCTGCATTCATCATAAATGCTATTGAACATCACCTCCAAGCAGACACACGGGTCTGTGGCAGAGCCTGGGCTGCAGGTCCCACTCAGGATGTTGTGTGGGGCAGGGGGCTGGGGTGAGGGGTGGAGATCAGGCTTTCTGCTGACAGGGTGCTGCTGCACCTCCTGGGGTCAGGGGATGCTCCCTGTGAAGTGTCCAGTCCCATCTTTGTGGTTAAGCCCCTGGAAGGATTTCCCTCTCTGAGCTTTACACCCGAGACAGGGGTTGCCCAGCCTGTCCTGTATCTCCCCCAGGCAGCCCTCATGATGCTGCATCCACTTCAAATTCCATTGCAACTGCCTGTGCTTCTGCCTCGGGGGAGTGCCAGTGCAGAGGGAGAGGGCAGGAAGCTGGGGAGGGACAAACCCCACTGGAGATTTGTCACCCCTGCAGGGAGCCATGTCCCTGAGTGTTGGACCAAACCTCCCCACCTGGACATGAGCCATGACAGGAGATTAATGCCCCTTCGTGTCTGTGCCTGAGAATAAACTCCTTTCCTTGGAGAAATTCTCAGGGCCAGCCAGGCTTTGTTCTCTGCCTGGAAGCATTCAAGCTGCTTTGAGAGGAAATCCTGTCACATGCTCTCCTCTCCAGGGCTCATCCCGTGGGATCTGATTTGGGACAGATGGAGAAGGACAGATTTCAGCAGCCATGGCTGCTCCAGCTCAGCCGGGCTGTGGGTTTACAGAGACAGCTGCTTGTGCCTGTTCCCCTTCTCCCAGTCTGGAGAATCCCATCTCTGCTGGCTGGTGGCCAGTGGGTCCCTTGGGTGTGGGACAGAGGCTGAAGGAGCCTCATGGCAGCAGGTCCCATCTCCAGGGATGGAGCCCTGTGAGGTGACTCGGGGTGGCCTTGCAGGTGATCTCCCCTGCAGGGGATAATTGGGGTAGAAAAGGAGAACCCCACATTACCTTTTCCTGAGGGGGTGGCACATCGCTGCTGTGTCTGGAGCAGATACAAAGCAAAGGATTAGGAAGAGTCCCTGGAAAGGAAACTGTGGCAGATAAATACAAATGAGGCGCTGCGAGGGGTTCTGGTAATATTGAACAGGCTGTAAATAAACTGTAGGCTCTAAGCGTTATTGACAAATGAAAATTTACTGGGGACGTTTGAGCAAGCTAATGGGTTGCTTTAAACCCTGGCATTGCCTGCTAAGCATTTTGTCTTGTGCTTTTTAATTTTGTGCACTGTGGATTAATTCCCATTCAGAGCCAGGCAGCCCTGAGTCAACAGAATTAAATGGTTTAATGTATTTGGATTCAGAAATGCTGCCCCTCCATAATTTCTCTTCTTGTTCCTCCCTCCCTCCCTAGGAGGAAGCTTTTCAATAGAAATCAGCTGCAGCGAGGTGACAGGGAGAGAAACTCCTCCCCAAAAATCACATTATCTCGGAGAAAAACAGGGATTTTAGGATAGATGAAATTACATGGGAGGGAAGGAAAGCAGAACAAGCCCAGGAGGTTTGGTGGAGCAGCTTTGTGATGGGGGCTGGGGGGCAGCTCTGCCAGGGTGACCCCTTGAGATGCTGGCAGAGCAGTGGGGTTTTGTTTCTCTCAAATCCCAGGCTTCCAGGTCCCACAGTCACATTTCCTCTGTCTGATCAGACATTTTCCCAATGAAATTTTGCTCTCATTTTCCCACTTCACAAAGCCAACTTGAGGTATTCTTTTAGAGCACCAAAGGTATGAGTAAATAAGCTTAATTCTATAAAACATTGAATCAGGAATCCAATGTCCTAATAAAGAGCCAGAAGTTGAAACACGCCAGGAAGTGCAGGAGCAGAGGTACCAGCAGAGCCAGAATCAGCTCCCCCAGGCTCTGCACTGTCTCAAAAAGATGCCCTGAGCTGCACTCACATAAATCCAGGTGCAGAGGCCAAGGATTGATCCCTGAACCAAACAGGAACCAATCCTGAGAGCAGCCCCATAGCAAGGGCAGCCAGGCTCAAGCTACAGCTTCAACACTTTCCTGCTGTATATTTGGAGATCCAAGTTGTGCCTTTTGCAGCCTTCAGAAGGGAGGAAGGTAAAAACCTCAGGCAGACAGAGCAGAGCACTAATTGCAGATGCAGAGAGGCCATCAGGGTTCAGAGCTGGGCTAATTGCCACCGCGCTTTGAAAACGTGAGTCCTGATGCCTGGCATCCACTCCTCAGATAAAAACCTAACAAACCAACATATCCACACAAATGACAAGAGGATGAGCCCTAATGAAAGAGTTAATGAGCAACAGGGAGAGGAGGAAGGATAAAGGAATGTTTACTCAGCTCTCACACCCTACAAAATTAAAGCTGCCCCTGAGAGATTAGAGATGGGGCTCACTCCCTGTTCATGGTGTCAGCTCACTAAAATGAAATTTCTGGGGGATCCTTCCTCCCAAACCTGCATGGCAGCACCTCCAAAGAGGCTGAGGCTGCCAAGCTGGCCCATTTATGTGTGGGCTGCCCCAATCCTCAGCTGCAACCCATTGCTGTTGCTGGAGAGGGGTCCTGGGGCTGACCCCAGGGACAGGGAGGGCAAATGGGGGCACAGCTGAAATCCTGCCAGTTGTCCTTCAGCAAAAGCCTCTTTGCTGGGGTTTTAAAAACAGGAGTTAATTCCAGGAAGAAATGTCTCCTGCTGCATGGGGCTGAAAGGGAAGGACAGGGAATGTTCTCCAGAGCTGATTGTGCCTGTACAACTTCTCTGGTGGCTGCCAGGTGCTGGTCAGGGGTCTGTGGTTTAGAGTTGGATATTCCAGTTCATCTCTGCAAGGCTCTCAGAGAAGTTTTTGAGTGACTGGCAGTGGGGAAACTGCTGGAGGGAGCATGGGGCCATCACAGTGTGTCAGGCACTGGCTTCATGCCCTGGGGAACCCCAGGGCTCTGCTCTGGGCTGTCACAGCCCACACAGTCCCCAGCAGTGTCACTGCCTTACAGGAGTGTCCTGAACCCTGAGGAGCTGAGAGCAGAGCAGCCTCTGACAGTTTCCAGCAGGGACTGTGCTCCACAGCCCAGAACATCCTCACTCCCGTGGGAATGGCCTTCCCGGGGCACTGAGGCTCATGACTGATGAAAACTGAGATTGCAACTGAGGCTGAGTAAACCCCATCAAACAGAAAATCTGGGCAGATTTCTGCTTTGGGAGCTTGTGGTACCAAGGGAAGGATTATGGGTGTGCTGTAGGATTAAGCTGCTGGTGACCACGCTCCAGCACTGAGGCTGCTTCCATCTGCTGCTTAGGGACAAGTCCTCACAGGCAGGATGAGCAGCCTCTCTCATCCCTAAAAGCCTCAATAAAGCCAGGAGTGTGCTGCTTTTGGGAAGCTTTTCCCCATGTGCTGTTCAGGCAAAGGGTTCTTGCTTTTCTGGCAGGGAGTGGCTGATCAACCTGCCAGCGGCCCCACATCTGCTGATCCTTTCCCTGGTCTCTGTGGCCTGGCAGGAGGAGAAGCAGAGCTTGGCACCTCAGTGAGGGCACAGAGCACAGGAAGCCTTCAGGGAGAGTTTTGCTTTCCCCCCACACTGCTCTCTGTCCAATCCTTCCACCGTCAACTCAGTGCTCAAGACAAACCCAGTGCTGAGGGCAAATGATCCTGACCTGCCTGTGCCTTTCTAAGGTTCTTTTCGTTTTAAAGAGCAATTTCCCAGCATCGCCACGACAGAATCAGAACAGTCACAAGACGCCAGCAAGACAGGCAGAAACCCACAGTTATGCAATTCCCTCATTTAGCCACACTGTAATCCCAGGTTTCACAGTAGTCCCAAGAGCTTCTTCCTGGAAAATTTGTTCTCTTGTATTCTGCAGCCAAGATCCCTCTTACTGGCAGCAGCATGATGGCATTACAGAGATGGCCTCAGCTTTTGGTCAGTTAAGCAGCAGAGCAAAATACAGGAGGCCTTGTGATTTTTGTCCATTCTTTAGCCTCTGATCATCCAGTAAGAACAAAGAAAGAGGGAGAATTGTTCGTTTTCAGGTCAGTGTGAACCTTCTAAATGTATCAATTCCCAAGGACTGAAAGCCAACCTAGATTAAAACGGCTTGTGCCATTCCCAAGGGAGAGCAGCAGGACGGGTGGGAGGTTCGGGGCACAGCAGGTCCCTGCCCAGGACACTGTCCCAGTGTCACAGTGTTATTTAGGAAGGCAGAATGTGATCCTTCCCCCTCATTGCACCTCCCTGCATCCCAGCCCAGCTCTGGGATCGATGGTGCCCTGTTTCTCCCAGCTTGTGCAGGCTCTGAATGGCAAACAGCACCGTCATGCACATCCCTATTGATCCCTCAGACTCCTATCGATCAGCCTGCTGACATGTAGGTAATGTGTAATTAGTAACTTAGATAAGAACAGCACCAGGAGGGAGCTGCCTGGCAGCTCCAACCTTGCCTGGTGTGTCCATGGAGCAACACACAGAGGGGTTGTGGCTGCCTGGTAATTGCTGACCTGGCATTCAGTCACTGAAACTCTTCCCTTGCCTGCAAGGTCTTGGATCCCTCCCATCCCACCCCTCACCCAGATATCCTGATTGGGATAATGGCATGAGGAAGGCACTCTGCCAAGCTTCCCTTTCCAATGCACTTGTGGCAGCTGGTGGGGATGCTGGACAGCAACGTCCAAGGATGTTGCAGGGGCCACCAGACAGTGGGAACATGCTCTGCCCCTGGGTTCAGTGTCACATCACCACTTTGAGGGAAGACAACTGGAGCTGACACCTCTCTAAGGCAGGGGACAGTTTGGGGTTGGGACCCCAGCACTGCAATTGACACTAGAAATGTTCAGGAATGGCCCAGGAGAGGAGGGTGGGAGCCGTTCCCTAAATGTTTATTAAACTATTCAGGAATGGCCCAGGAGAGGAGGGTGGGAGCCGTTCCCAGCCCTTGCCGCCCCTCCCGCACAGCCCGGGGCGGGGGCAGACCCACAGCCGCTTTCCTGCCGGGCGTTTTTGTGGCTGCGGCAGCCCCGGAGCCCCATCCTGTTGACGCCGAGGGTTGTTTGTCAGAAGACATCCTTGGGATTCGGAAGAGGAACTTGGCAGTGGAGGAAGGGGGAAAGCAGCACCCTGTTGTCCGGGCATTGATTTGATTTAAAATCACCCAAAGCTTCCCCCAGCCCTGTTTAAAAATAGCATCTTGGCTTTTATTGCAGAGCCCACGCCGTCCCCCTTCTTGTGGCAGTAGCTTTTTGAGAAACATGCCCAGTCCTGATGCAGTGACATTGCTGGATGTGTTCATCAGCATTAAAAACTGCTGCATAAAGCTGTTTGCCCATTTAGGAAAGGTTCCTCAAAACTGCAAGAGAAGTTCCCAAAGTAAGCGAAGTCCAGTCTTCCTGCAAGGTGCTTGGGCATGAAAGCAAAACACAGCAGCATAAAACCTGAGCCTGGAGATGTGTCCAGCTCCTGCATTGCAAGGGCAGTTTGTCTTTCTCTGGAAAGAGCATTGCTCCCATCACAGCTGGGAACAACTGCATGATCCTCCTCACTGCTCAGGTCCCCACTGCCATCCTCACCCTCTACCCTCCACATTTCACATCTTGTCCTTGCAATAGAAACAGCACTCACATCGTTGGAAGCCCTGATTCCGCCCCTGGTGCAAGGCTTTTTTTCCCCCCTGCTTTCTTTAATTACATTAGCAAAGTCAAAAAACCGTCTTTGGCACGTTATTATTCAGTCAGTGAACTCTCACTAATTCCTGACACAACTAATAAATATCTGAGGGTAGGAGCTCACTGCCAGGGAGCTGGAGAGGGGCTTGGTCACAGCCCAGCCTGAGAAGTTCTCGCTCCAGAGTCACCACTGCTCATGCCTGACTTACCTGTGCTCTCATTTTGTTCATTTGCACTGATGCAACTCATCTTCTGTTACATTTTTTTGCTAATTTCCTCCAGAATTCAGCTCACAGTAAATTCAGTAAAAGCCACAACCATCCTGAGGCTTGGGCTGGTTTGTCCTGGAGCAAGGACTGGTCTGAATCCAGTGGAGATGCTGGGCATCAGCATCAAGCCCAGGTGTTGGTATTCCATCACTCTCTGTGTGCTTAAGAATTTGATGAACTCCTATGTTAGAAGCAACAATTGACTTTTTTTCCATTTACCTCCCAGCTGGGAGGTGTTGCCTGGGAGGATGTTGCAGGGGGGAAAATGAACTTGTCAGATCTGCAGATCGACAGGCATGAAAGTGGAACCACAAACATCAACTTCAGCCTTTCAGGAAATTTTAACTTCTGCTGAAACAGTAATTTCTCTGTGCTCACTCCAGTGCATACATTCAAGTGACAGATCATCTTGGTTTGAGAACAATTTCGTGATTTTATTTCCAAAACCTAAGATCTCCATTGGAGAGCCAGGCTATTAAACACAGCAGTGAAAGGAGAGGGGCTGGCAGCTCTCCTCACAGCCAGGCTCCCTGCCACAGGTTAAGTGCAGATCAGCCTTCCCCAGGGCTCCAGCTCATTTCATACAAGGTGCAGGGCTGCTGAGGGAAAAGGGGCCAGACCCTGGCTGTGCCATAGAGCAGCTGAACCCTGCTCCACCCCAGTGACAGATAGAGATTCATTTCCATCTGACATTTGGACACATTTCTTTCCTCTGCTCAGCTCTCAAAGTGTGCTGTGGTTCTCTCCAGGTGGGTTTTGCCATTTGGCACGAAGCTGCTGACTTGGTGCCTTTGCCCTCCCTTCAGGCCAGGTCCCAGCAGCAGCAGCAGCGTGCCTGGGCTAATGCCAGGAGCAGAGCATTTCTCAGTAGCCTCATTTAGAGAATAAACCAGCCATGTCCTTTCATTGGCTTCTTGGAGAGGGGCAATACATTTCCAGTGGCATCAGTGACAGAAGCAATATTCTTTCATTGCTATCATCAGAAAAGAGCAGCTTTACACTGCAAGAAAGAACTATTGCACTTGTACAAAACATATTTTTTATTCCCTTAAACCTGGGGAAATTCTTGTCATATTAATATGTGTCTGAATTGCTTCTCTTTCAACAGTTCTCCCAGGGATTTGAGCTTAGACCAGTTATTGCACTTGGATGTAGTAACAGTCCATAAAAAAGTATGTTCTGTAAATAATAACAGTGCTTTGTAATAAATGGAAACTACAAATAACAAGTGCCACTGGGACTCCAACACTGCTGCCCCTGAGGAAATACAAGCCCCAAGGAGCCCAGCACTGTGCCAGAGCCACATGTTTCAGATGGGAAAATCCATATTTCATTTGATTCCCTCTGCTTGTGACTCTCCCTTCAGTTTACAGGCAGTTTGCTCCTTCTACAACGCAGGACATTTACCTGGATTCTAACATTTTCAAGGCACTAGGGTGGGACTCATGGGTGTTACCAGAAAGCTCCTCAAGCCATATCTTTCCAAGCAGACTCCTTCTTGAATTTTTGGTGAGGGATGGCTTTGATAATGGCTCGTCTTTCATGAAGTTTAATTGAGCTTGATGGTTGTTGCAGCAGAGAACCACTGCAGGAGAGGGTTCCCCTTCCCTTGCAAGTTCAGGTTGTGTAATAAACCAGACCCTGAAAGCTTGAGAGCATTTATCATTTAACAGCTGTCATTAGTGGCTGCCCAGCCTGCTTGTTGCATGCCCACAGTGCTGAGAAGGATCACGTCCCCTTATCTCCTTGCTGTGTAATTACGTGTTCAGCTGAGGTTTCTTTTCACAAAGAGTTTGACTTCTCCTTTTCCCCCTCCTTGCTTTGCTCATGTTTGTTGGCTGTTGCTGGGAAGATGCAGACAGACCCCTGCAACCCCTCCTCCAGGGCCACCTAAATGTCCTCCCTTGCTGTGGGGAGGGAGCTCATAGCTGAATTTCATGCATCCTGAAGCAATTGTGTAGACACCGCATCATCTTTATTGACTCATCCATCTGCACTGAGCTCAGGGTGTAATGCTGAGGAAAAAAAGGCCTCCCTGTCCTCTCTGATGCTGGCAGGGAGCTCAGGACTGTCAGGAGCAGTTTGCAGTTCAGTCTGCTCAGGGATACATTTCAGGGAGTTTTGCTCAGCCCTAGTGCCCAGCCATCTCTGGCCATGCTGAAGTCTTGGGCCTGTTGCTAATACCAGTATTAGCAGCATGGAGACAGTCTCTGGCCTTGGGAGGAGATGTAATTGTTTGATGGGCTGGTTGGATGCTGGCTGTAATTTAAAAGGCATCTGGATGTGGGGACAAGAACCCGTCAGGACACAGAGCAGGGCAGTGAATAGAGAAACCATTACCTGTCTGCCAACACCAACATGCTGCGCCAAAACCTAAAGGTTGACATCAAATTTGGGGTGAAGCAGTGAGCCCCCCAATGCCTCAAAATCTGTTTTGCTGAGATTAAATGAAGCCCATGCTATTTGTAGATCCACTTTGGAAGTCATGACAGGGCCTGGTTGGCCCAGCCTTGGTGAGTACAGTGATAAATCTGGGTGGCAGCTGCTCACTGTCTTTTGTGTCACAAATTGCCCAGGCAGTTAAAAACTCTGCTCTCTGTGCATCAGCCAGTCTGGCTTTAGGAGCAGGGGTGCAAAGAGAGAGGATTTCCCTGAGAAAGGAGCAATGAAGATCTGACAAATGGGTCTCTCCAATACCTCCAGTCCTGGCTGACTGTGGGACAGACCCTTTGGTGGGACATGGGGTCTTTCAGTCGGGCTCTGCTTGCTCTGATTTGGCTTCTGTGTCCTGGATAACTTCTGGACAACTGGGGAATGGTGAGCTGGGGAGCCAGCCCTGGGAACAGCCACAGGAGCAGTGGCTCTGGGCCAGATCCACTTCCTTTTTGCACAGCCTGACAATGCAGGGAGTCTGGCAGAGGTCTCTGTCCTCCTGTGGGCATGTAGCACAGCTCCCAGGCGAGCTCTGCTTCGGAAATGTTTTGCTCTGCCTTCCTGTCTGAGCCTGTGCTGAGCCAGATTCCTTTGCTGGTAAGGAACAGATCTGCTCGGAGGAGAAATTTACCCTGCACCGAGTGTAAACACAGATGGAAACGTGGTGGAGCCCTTTTCAAAGTCAAGGGAATAAATCTGTTTAAAAGGCTGAACATCTGGGGCAGTGCAAGAGCAGGTGGAGCATTAACCCCAGAAAGGACAGTGGGGCTAAGGCAGAGGGCACAAACTGCACAATAGGAGAAGTGTCTAAGTGAAGAAATTACTCCAAAAAGCATAACAGAAAGAAGAAAAGGCTCATTTTGAATCTTTTTTAAGCTCTCTGAGTTTTTTGAGCCCTGTGAGTTGCACCCCAGGCAATTTGGATGGAGCAAGCAGGTAGGCTTTTCCCCTGGACTGATCTCATCTGCCCTCTCTAAGGCAGCATGTCAGAGATGCAGGCCCACGTGTCCTCCAGCTGCTGGGAGGGATAAGCAGGATTTTGCTCCCTGGTTAGGCAGCTATTGCTGTGCTGCAGAAATCTTGGAAGGACAGACCTGGCACGTTCACATCAGTGAGAATCAGCTTCATGATGGTTTGGTCAGCTCTTCTGCTCCAAGCCAGTACATTTTCTGTGTTCTACAGTAACAGCACTTGTGAACAAAGGCCTTGGTCCTGCAGGGCTTTATTCACTTGTCTAACCAAAGAGCTAAAAACATGGCTAAGCCTTGGATGGCTGAGAAAATGTGAAATTGGGTTCTCCTCCCAGCCATAACCTTGGCAGAAGCACAGCTCTGGCTGCTAAAGCCCATGAAATGAACAGCCCCTGTTGCTCCAGATAGGGGTAATAAAATTCTAATTGCTTGAGATTCAGTGAAACAAGGATCTTCTTCTTTTTGATTGAATTACTCCGTGGTTATTCCTAGAAGACTGGAAGCAGATGGCAAGCTCTGGCCAGGCGTTTAACAGCCTGAGTTATGGCACAGAGGGGATGGAGCTGAGCTCCAACCTGCTGCTCCTGCCTTCCTGCTTGCTTTGGGTCCCCATCCTGGTATATTCCCTGGGAAAGGAGAGGCTTGAGGCTGGGACAAGATGGTTTGTAGCAATGGATGGAGATGTGGAGCATGTCCAGCAGCGGAGGACTTGTTTTGCAGCTCAGATGGCAGCACAAAAATGCCACAATTTTGTTTCTGTGAATCCAGTGCTGCTTTGACCCAGGTTGGCACATCTTGACAGCAATCCCAGTGCATTGTGTCAGGAGCCTGTGGATCTGGGAGGTGACAACTGCCCTTCTGTCACACAGGAAGGCTCCCCATCCTTCCAGGCCCAGGAGGAGGATGGATGGATGAAGGCAGACAGTCCCCTGGGCTGGGGTGGAACAAACACAGCTGTATAATTTCTGCCTCACTGCTCCTATTGCCCCCATATATCTTGAGCACATCAATAAAATCAAACAGACTATTAGCAGCACGTCCTGTTATCAGCCATGGATGGGCATCAGGCAGCCATGCAACCTGCATTTTATGAAGTGCTGCTCCTACCACTGCTGGGGCTGCAGTGATTATCACATCTCCTCACAGCTGGGCCACACCACAGCTTTTATGAGCTACCCTACATCAAAGGCCCTTTCTTTTTAAAGATAAATTAACAATTCTCTCCCTTTCTTTTTATTTAATGGCATAACAGCTAGCTGATTACTAGGTGAGACACCAATCTTGTTGCCGAGCTGCGCTTACTGCATTGTCTATTTGATTATTTTTATTGAATAAGCAAATGTTCTCTCGGAGCTCTGAAGTCCTTATGAGGGAGACTCATTTTCTGCTACTGTGATCTCTTTGTCACGGGTGGGTGATGTATGAAAAGGAATTGCAAATAGCTGTTTACAGCAAGCAAAGTCACAGAACAGCCCACTTCAATTTCTGCTATCTGTCGGAGGCTGTTGTTGGCGATGGTCAAAATTAATTAAGCAGGAAGGAAGAGAGCAGGGAGGCACTGTGCATCCAGTCCTGACATTGAAATATTAATGGTGAGCTAATCAAGAAAGAGTATCTATGAATATCTAATCAGCTCACAGTTTGCAGTTTTACTGAAGCAGTGAACTTCTGGGCAGCAGCCCTTTGCAGGAGGTGTCAGGAGGGGAGGTGGGTGGGCTGCTCCTGATCGCTCTATCTGGGAGTAAACAAAGAGCTCCTGCCTGTGACAGGGGCTGAGGGATCTTTTCCATCCACATCTCACATCCCTGCTGCCACTGGATGCTGCTGCATCCTTCCTGCTGTCACCTACAGCGGCCAGGCCAGAGTGTCCAGCCCACAGCATTCCCAGTGCCGTGTTCCTTCCTCCTCAGAGGCCACGTGGAGGGCTCAGCTCCTCCAGGACTGAGCTGCAGCATCTGTCCACATCCAGGTCTTGGGAAAAGGCTCAAAACATTGTGCTTTGGACACACCACCTGGCCCTTTTCTTCCATGCCTGGTACAGGCACCCCACGGGAGGCAGCAGCTGTGTCCCTGTCTCTCCTGCCAGTGTGTTCCCAAGTGGAGTTTCCAAGCTTTTTATGGGGAAACAGAAGGTGATGGTCGTGCTGCAGGGCCAGGGTGCACTGCAGACCCCCCAAGCCCAGTTTCTGCTCAGCTGCTTTCTCCCACCCACCACACAAGCAGGGAAAAACAAGAGGAAACAATCCCCTGGCAAAGCTGGGCCGATTCCAATCAAAGCCACAAAAGTAAATGTCGGCGTTGGGTGCCAGGAGTCGTCAAGCATCATTTCTTTCTTCAGTGTCAGTGTAATGAGGGCTGTGGCTTTGGAGATTTCTATTGCTGTGTTTCTGCAAACAGTTCCCTCCTCTAACCTCTTGGAAATTGGATTTTGTGGGGCTGAGCAGTTTGTGTGCAGCAGATAGCAGCAGGACTGATAAGCAGAAACCTGTTTACACACTCACTCTCATCTAATACTATGACTGGGCAGGCGGCTGCCTAGATTATTTTTTAAATTTTTTTTTTTTTAAACACTATCAAATGTAATCCTTGTTGGCTGAATGTTTTGCTGCTTAACAGGGAAAAATCTGAACTAGGCAGTTTTAACATGCAACAAACATGAAAATGATGTGAAGAAAAGGATAAAGGTAATAAGTAAATCTTAAATGACACCAAGGAAGAATCAAGAAAACCTACGCTGTCCTGTGTGAGGTGGGATTTCAAGGGAGTAGGGACTGGATACAACTCCAAATGCAGAAAGGAGAGAGTCCTGGCACGTCGCTCTGACAGCCACAGGAACTTTCAGGGCAAGGAAAAGCAAAGCAGATGGCATCACTTGAGAATAGTGGAAGGTACCAGGGATGTCCAGGGAAATGATGGAGCCCAGTGGCTGCATCCATTGTCTGTGGGAAGGAGAAACCCCCTCAGTGCAGGTGTGTGGGTGCTGCAGTGCTCAGCTGCAGCTCCTGGGGCTGGTGGGGGAGCTAGCAGCAGGATTTCTCCAGGAGTAGCACTCTGCAACGTGCTTCCCTCTACTGCTCCAGTATAACCCAAATCTGTCAGCCTTTAGGGCTTGCTGAGAAGGTCATCTGTGAGCATGGCTAATTATTTCAAGCAAAGCAGCAGGCTAATGCCACTAACCTGCTCCCAGGGACTGAGCTCTGCCCTGTGCCTTGGCTCTGTAGCTGCACACAAGCTGCAGGGAATTACGGATCCGTGGGGGTCTGTGTAAAGCACATGGATATAAACAGATCCCACTGGCAGGTACCTTGAGCACAGAGAGGGAAAATTCACATTTTTCATAGCCGAGTCATTCAGTTGTCATGAAAATGCTGTTCCAGCCAGAAGGCAGAATCTCTTCTTTCTGCCATTTAATTTTCTTTAATCTGCTCTTGACATTTATTGAAAGAAGTATTTTACCCACATCAAAGGCAAAGATTTCAAAACATCACATGGATAAAAAAACTGAAGGTCAGTCCAAGTGAGGATATGGTGGCTGACATGAGATGAAAGACTCTGGTTTCCACAGGGAAGGTCTGTGCAAAACAAGAGGCCACATTGGCCTGTGCTCTGAGGGCACTTCATTTGCACCCCTGGCAGGAGCTGCAAATGGTGGGCTTTGTGTGTTTGACACCTTCAGCAATTCAAGCAAGGCTGTCCTTAATATGAACAGGTTCAAAAATAAAACATGCCTTGACAACACAAGTTTTCAGAGGTCTTCACAGGGGGGAAGTGTTTCCTGTGGCTCTGCCCAACATTGGCCCAAATCTCTTTGCCTGGGGTAGAGCTGGGCCCTCCTTTGCCTTCATCTCCATGAAGGAGTGGTGCTGCTTCTCACATGATTAAATGAGCCAAAACACTTGACAAACTGAACAAACTGCTGAAAGTGCATCCAGTAGAGGGGCCAAGCCTGAAAGATGCCTCTGGATGTGTGGAACATCCTGAATGCCAACACTGAAGAAAGATGTAAAATGTAAAAGATCCTCAGAAAACTTCTGCATTTAGTTCATTTTGCATGGGTAGATGTAACAAGCTGACACAGGTTAATTTATAGCTTGGTTGTATGCTGATTGCAAAGTACACATTTCCAGTCAGCCACCATGAGTAAATCACTATCCCACTGGTTCTCTTGACATATAAAAGAAATTTCTCCCTTCCCGACATTTAAAAAAAATCCTAATATGTTATACACTCCATGACTTTATAGCATCTTTAATATTTAAAAGGCTAGAATCTATAACCTCAACCTTTAACAAATGTACAGTAACGTGATAACAAATTTGCCTCGAACAGCTGCTATCTTGGTACCAACTGGCACGAGGAGGAGGGAAGTAATTGGCTTGTTTTCAGATAATTACCATAATTGTAGTGACACCATTTGGATCACATCTAACTGCGTTCCTGCTGCAAGTTGGATAATTTAATAATTGGCAGAATTTAGACTGACAGTAAAGGTAAAGTCAGCATATGGTGGGGAATCAGCAGGCACCTCCCTGCACTGCTGGTACAGGCTCTGCTGCTGCTGCTGTGAAGTTCAGCAAAATCTTTTGGGTTTGTTGCTTTTCTCGAGCTCTGTGGCTGGGCCACATCTTTGCTCCTTTTCTGATGCTTGACATGATGAGACCACGTTTTGCACCTCTCGAACCTTTTGATTTGAGATCAATCAGTTCAGTTCACTCCTGCCCAAATTACTACTTCCTTTGTGCTCTTGAGTATTTTTAGCTGTCCTACTTCTACTGGGGGCTCGTCAGAGCTCTGCACTGAAAGGGGATTAAACCACGGTCAGGTGCTTGCCAGCAGCAGAAATGCCTTTCCCAGAGGGTGAACCCGGGCTCCCTGGAGCAGGGCTCATTCCCCTGGCTGAGCCCAGGGGTGCTGGGCACTGGAGGGAACTTGTTCCTCTTGTGCCTCCCTGTCCTTGCTGCTCGTGGCCAGCGTGAAGGGGATGCAGCACCTCCTGTGCCTCCAGTGCTGAGAGCTGCCCAGCCAGAGCCCCGGGAGCAGGGGCTGCAAGGTAAGGCCAGGAGGTGGCTGAGGCTGCTGGGGAAAGACAAGGCGGTTTCTCAGATCAGCTGGGCACTTTTGCCAGGAGTTGCAAAAGCAGCAGAGCACTGAGCTACTCCCCTGTCTGTGGCCTTGCCCTGCCTTTTTCTGCAGGGCAGGGCTGAGGACAGCTGATAACAACACTGACAGTGCCCATGGAGAGGGGGCTGCTGGAACTTCCCCAGTCCCCAGATGAGAGATGCTCCTAGGGTACAAGCTTGTTTTGCCTGTGTGACTCTTCTGCTTTCCCTGGGCTGAACGCAGACACCAGGTGTATTTTCCACAGGTCCCAGTGGGTGAGAGGACTGGGGATACACCCTTAGCCCAGGCCTGGGATGCTGAGGGATCCACCAGAGATGCTGGAGAGAACTTTGACATGGAACAGGGGAAGGGCTCATCTCTAACAGACCCCTCTGCCAAGATGAGGTTGACAGCTCCATCCTAGACCGGGCACATACAACCCTGGCACAGGAGGGAGGGAAGGGGGATGACTAAAAAGTAAATCCCCAGGTTCTGGTGGGTGGTCTCCAGTGTAGTGCTGGGAAGGAGTGGGAGTGTGTGCTGCACCAGGTTTGTGATGCCTGGAAGCAGCTGCTGATCCCCACACATCCCTTCTCCCTGCCCTGCACACAGAAACTGCAGGGGATCCGTTTCCTTGCAGCATTTCCCTCCCCCTCTGTGATTTATTGCTGCCAGGAGGCTGTGCATGTGGAGGTGGCATAAATCTCACCCAAAAGAGAGAGAAGGAGGAAATTTGCATTTGCTTCCTCACTGGCATATTGAATGCAGCTTTCCAGTTCACTGCTGAAACCCTGGGCAGGTCCCAAGCTGAGGCACTTCCCTCAAGATAAAACAGGGCCAGCACTGGGGCTTCCTTCCCTGCTGGAGGAGGCTCCCACAGCCAGCAAGGAGCAGCTCCTCCACTGCCCAATTATCCCCAGATTAATTTCTATCCACTTCTATTTATATTTTGTGGTATCAGCCTACATAATTCTGTAGTATTTGCAGGCTTCAAGCATTCACTGTGCTCCTTTGTGCTGAGCCACAAACTCTTTAGTCATTCAGACCTTCCAGTCCTCTAACTCATTTCTGTGTCTCACCCACCTCCCTCCAAGTTGCTTCCATCCAGACTGACAGTCCCTGTGCTGGAGTTAAAATCCCCCAAGCTGCTACTGGAGGCTACAGAAAGCAATTAGGGAGATTACAGTCAGGGCATGGTCGTGCTGCTGTAAGGGTCTGGATGTCCTGTCACAAGCAGGCAGCCTGGACTAAGAGGCTTTCAAATTACAGAGCATAAGCAAACAGGAAAGCCTGGCAGTCGTTGTCTCCAAGACTGCATTTTGCCTGGAAGTCCATCAGTGTTTTCCTGTGTCAACACTAAACTGGATACAGGGCAATGCGAGAAATGCAAATGAGCAAGGAGAAAGCAAGGTGGATATAACACATTAATCAGAGGCAAAAGTTGGAGGCAGTCTGCAAACCTCTGCTCCTGCAGGGGCTGACAGCTGTAAATAGCATATTGAAGCCATGGAGGAAGTAAAGAATTAATTACAGTGCCAAGACCCAATCCCACTTCCAGCCACAGGCAGCATTTATTAAGATCTCACTGAGGCAGGAAAGATTGAACAGGGGACTCAGGGGACTATGAAGGGAAAAAGAATTAATCAGTTTGTCTCAGGAGACTGGAGAAGTCAGATTAAATAAAAACTGGAAGTAAAATGAAAGGGGGAACAAGATGGTTGGAAACCTGGACCTGTTTGAAGGAGAAACTCTAGGGTCATAGATGGGAGCAGTCCCAGGGGCTCCAGTCCCCCACTACAGAAGCTGGAGAGCTTTGAGCATAAAGGCTGAAAGTTTGCCTTGACTTTTTAATAGGTTTAAAAATGTCACTTTAGACCTCTTCCTTCCTTTGACCGGCAGGAGGAGGCCAGGAAAGACATCCCCAGCTCTCCCACCTCTGATCCTTGCTCCAGTGCATCACCAAGGAGCTCAGATTCCCCACATCCCAGGGGATTTATATGGACCTGAGAGTTATTCCCCAGCCTGCTGAAACTCCCTGATAGCCAAGCAGGGCAGCAAGGGAAGCTGCACCCAGTTGAACCAATAGAAATCCAAATCCCAAAAGCAACACCCTTAAAGGAACATTTTTGTCCCTGCCCATTGTCAGCCCAGTGTTTTCCATCACAATAACATCCAGCTATTTATCTCCTAAAGTGTACAACATTTTCTTCCCTCTTTTGTGCTGTTGCTTTTCTGCCTGTCCCTCTGGGAAAGGTCACTGGGCTTCCACATTCCTGCTGTGTAATGAGCTGTGGCAAACGCTGGTGACCAGGCTGGGGTCACAGAGTTTTAGAGGGAGTTGAACACCAACATCACAAGGAAGGAGCCTGTCCCCAGCTTGTGAATGGGTGTCCCATTGCCAGGCTCCTTCCCCTCCATGCAGCTCAGTGGCAGAAAATCCCTGGAAGCCAGATTAGAGACTTTTGTCTTATTCTTCCCCCTCAAAAATCCCAAGTCTGACATATCCAGACATAAAATAAAGCTTTTCATGTAATCAAAGTAAAGACTGAATGGAGGAGCACGCTTTGTCCTCCTTAGTAAGTTTTCAAGAAACAGGAAAGCATTCCTGCTTTTCTTGCATGCCTGGAAACAAGCTGTTTGGAGAAAGTCCTTATGGAAATGCAAAGTGTATATCCTATAAGCAAGGTTTCTTCAAACTCCAGCAGCTTTGATTCAGAACAGAGACACCAAATCCCTGCTTGTTGCAACAGAAACACTTCCCAATAAAACTGCGGTTTAGAAAGTTCCTGACTTTATCATATCAGTTTCTTTCACAAAAGTTCAGGTCTGTGCCTACTTTCTTAGCAAACTTCCAGTAAACTGGAATATACTGATTACATAAAGCACAGGCTGTAAGAAATAGACACTCCATTAACAGCTGCGTTGGGTAATAACCCTTAGCATCAGAAAGCATCATGGCAGGATGGGTTTTGTCCCAGGTTATGCCAAAGAACTGAAAGAAAAAAGGCATTTTCTGCTGATTCTATGGTGGTATTTCCTGGAAAAACCACTAAACACTGTTTGCTGTTTAATGTGCATGAATGATGGGAAGGAGGGATGTGCACAGCTCCTGGTTTTAAAATCTGGTGCTCTCCTCTGACCCAGAGCACGAGCACCTGCCTGTGTGCAGCCAACCCCTTTCCCTGGCATCAGATTTAAGATGAGCAAACCACCAAGCCACAGAGGCAGGCAAGACTTAAAAACCCCCACAATCCACCAAAAGTTGTCTCTCCCTCGACACATGTGTAATATTTCAAACCAAACCAGCCAAAGAACTGAATGTGAAACTGGTACTGCAGTAGATTCTCCTTCAGAAAATGAACAAAAAGGATGTTTGCTGGGGGATATAAATAAGACAGGAAATTACAGGTAAAACCTGAAAGCTGGAGATGGAAGAGCCTCCCTGAAACAACTGTGCTTCCTGGGGTCCCATGAGGCCCCAGTTTCAGTCTCTGGGCTGTACAGTCCCAGCTGCACCAGGTGCTTTTCAGAGTTGGTGCTGCCCAGTGACACCTCCACTGTTAACTAACCCAGAAAAGACAAAACCTTCCCATCCCTTTCCAGTCAGATTTCCCAGCGTGGTGGTGGTGAAAACCTTGATGCATCTCACTTTAATGTCCCTAGGGCTTATCGATGGATCCCAAAATTAGATCAGCAGACCCCAGCAGGCTCAGGAGTCTTAGCTAGGCTTGTTACCTTAATGAAATGCTAATTGCTGCTTCTGCAGACTAAAAAAGTGCCTTTGGTCCTACAGCAGCTTCAGTTAAGCAGTGTTAATTGCCAAAGCTAATTATGTTGCTGTTGCTCCTAGATACTGGTTCAGGTTAGGTCTGTAAACAATAAACCCAGTAGTCAGTGCCCTCGGTGCTCTCTGTGCACGGAGCAGGTGCTTGGCAGAGAACAGGGGCCACATCCTGAGCTGATGCCACACACACAGTACAGGACAGGACCAGGGAGGTGACAACCTCTAGATGAGAGACCTCACAGCAAATCTTCCTAAAATTTTTAGGATTTGCATTTTGAGAGAAAATACTGAAAAAAGAAAAAGAACTGATATTTCCTCAGTTCCATAGGAACAGGTTCTATTCATTTCTTTAACTAGCTGTGCTAAAAAAGCCCCAAATATCTTCTGTGATGCAATTAATGGAAGCCAAGGAGCAAACAGATTTGAGGTTCACCTTCCCAAGTAAAAAAACCCCTCCAAATGCCTTTTTTTGTTGTACATCCCACATCTGTTTCATTGATGAAATTCCCAGCTGAAAAGGTGCATTATGTCAATTAAACCACCAGCATTTTCCAAGATCTTTCTGAAAAACCATTAGGATAAAATATTTGCTGGTTAGAACAGCCTTGGATAATTGCTCCAAAGGGGTTTCACTTTGCCAGGCCCCTTGGAAACCACTGCTCTGGGACTGGAGGCAGAAGCAGCTCTGTGTCAGCAGCAGTGTTGCCATTGCAAAAACCAGGATGAACATTCCCTGGGACACTCCCAGGGCAAACAGGAACAGCCTGGGAGAACCACAAGGAAAATCCTCTTGAGTTTGGCTGTACTGCTTTACTGCAGCACATTTTATTTCTACTCCCCTCCTTGTACTGGACAGGAGCAGAACAAAGCAGGCAGTGCTATAGACTGTTATTGTAGAACGAACTTTACAGAATCCTGCTTAGGGAACATGCAGTAAAACAGCTTTTATCCCAGATCCAATTAACAGCTGAGTTACAGGACTCAAGTGAAATAAAGGGCAGTGAATCTCCCAGACTATTTACATGATTTATTAGAACACGGCTGTCTGCAGGAGCGGGCGGCTGCTTTATGTTTAATTTATGAGGACACGAGGGGGTGAAGGCTCAGTTACCAAGCTGTTGGGGGGTTCCTACCCCAGCAGTGCTGAAATTCTCCTACAACAAAGGCACTGACAGGCCCTCTTGCTGCAGCACTGCTGGCTGTTCATGGCATGTCAGCCACGGCTTCCCGACTGGGCTTGGCAGAACTGCTGCTGGAAAAGCACCATTCATTTCCTCTCACTCCTTTCAAGGTTTAACTGGAGCAGAGAGCCAAAGCTCAGATATCCAGAGGGAAAAAATAGATGAGCTCCCAGCCTTGCAGCTGAACTAGCAGCAAGGGACAATGCACATAGTGGGAGTTTCTGTAACAAGCATGGAGAAGTTGGGACTGGAGTTTTCTCATCTCTGCTTCTGAAACTTCCCTTTCTAAGCATCTTCCAGGCCAGAAGAGGATATTTGAGCTGACAGCCTTGGAAGAGCTCCACCATTTGATGTTTGTATGTTTGTAGAGGAAGCACAGAAGGATTTTCAGTGACAGATGAAATCTGCAGTCCTTCTAACACACCAGCTAAAGAGATTTTGCCTCTTGAAAGCCAAACTATAAAGTTTCTATTGCAGAGATGTTTGATACCAGGAAACTGAGTGTTGTGAGGAAATGAAAGTGTCCATAGTTTTCTCCCACTGCAATCAGTATTCATGTAAAATAGATGCTTTCCCTGTCTTGCATAGCAATGCAGCAGTGAGACCAGCTGCTGTTTCATTTTTTCCCTTATTTTTCAGAAGTAGCTGATACACAGTGATAGGAAAATACAGTCACAAGTAATGTGACTTTCTCTAAGTGTCTGCTTCCAAGAAAAGTGTTTTTCTGCATGTGGTGGGGTTTTTTAACACTTCAATGGTGTTCTGAATAGCTGTTAAGATGAGAGGCTCCAATGCCATGTTGTATCAGTATCACAAAATTGGGTGCTCCTGAGGGAAGGAGCCTAATTAGGATTATTATTTATTGCTAGAGCAGCCTTAGATTTGGCAAGTCCTCTCCCAGCAAGACTGTGTTCACTCCTAACATATGTTGTTTGGATCCATCATTTGAACTTAAAAGCTAAAAGTACTTTTTCTCTAATGGGTAGAGATGCAAGCTCTCCTCCAAATCTCTCCAGGAGGTGGAAGGCTCTCCCGGGGGTTGCCTTTTTCTGTTAAGTGTTTCTCTAATGGGCTCGGAGAGAAGCAGCACTGACACAGAGCAGAAGGAGCAGAAATCAGCCTTACAGAAGCAATATAAAGCTTCTGTTCCCACCCACCTTCTCAGCTTCTCTGTTCACCTTATCCACTCAGTCTGATCTCTCATAAGAAAACCAAGGCAACTCTCATGCTTGTTCCCAAAAACTGACTTAACTAATACAGTTAAAATATTATCTGCAGAGAAAGCCACCCGTTAAAAATCAGGTTGCTGCATTTAGTTTTCTACTGTCAGATAGAGAACCGGGCTGCTTGTAAGGTGAACTTCAAATGGGACCAAGTTTTAACACAGTTATTTGTGCATCCTGCTCCCTAAGGTGCAGGCACACAAGTATCCCCAGGCTTTGGTATTCCTGAGGGACTGCTAACACAGCTCTCAGGGGTACCTGAAACACCACAAAATAAGACACCTGAGCCCTGTGGGGAGTTTTAGGCAATCGCTGTCAAAGGTGTTGTGATCTCTCATGGCCCAGTTTAGGGAGCTCAGGAGAAATAGCAGAAAAGATGGTTTTAAATGAAGGGTGAGAAAAGTGTTAGATTAATACACCAGTAATTAAGTCTCGGCAACAGAAAGTGCTGTTTTTCTAACAGTATTTCATGCAGTTCCTAGGTGTGAGACAATAAACTCTGCACACTCATCTTAATAAGGAATCTGTCTTGGGAGTGCCAGGGATTAGCATGGGCTGCTTTTGCAGGAGCAGTTTGAGTTCCACTAGAAATCAGAAGAGAGAATTCAGCTCTCAGGATCACAGGGTCATATGAAGAATTAAAACCAAGTCTCCCAAGGCACAGACAGTGCCAGCCCAATCCTCCCTCCTGATTAGAAAGAGTCATTTTTTCTCATTTCCCTCATTCCCACTCACGCTGGCAAGGGAGTTAATGCTTGCAAATTTAGCTAAAAGCTTTCAGCCCCATTTCCACAACACCAGTGCAGAGCCTGTTGCACATAGGTGCCAAAGAAAGCATTCATTGAAATACAGATTTCCAGGGTGCAGCTCCCTTCCTTTTGCAGCAAAGTTCAGGTAGGGTTTGTTGGAGCCACCTGGGGTGCCCAGTCTCCCAGCAGGACTCCCTGGGGTAGAAGCACAATTGCTGCAGAGTGAGGATTCAGCAAGGAGCTCCTTTCCATCCAACCTGACCAAGGCTGCCAGCAGGGAAGCATTAGGGGCAAAATGTGTCCTTTGGCTCTTTTTCAAAAGCCTGGAATGGACACAGCCCATTTTATCATAATACTTTAGGAAGAAATCAGCAGTCAGCCCAGACCGAGTTCTAGAAAAGTCAGTGCAACACTTCAGGGTTTCAGTTTTACTGAGTTATCCAAAGTTTGGAAGCCAAGTAGCAAGTGTGAACAAACAGCCATTAACAGTGTTGTTGTTATTATTATTTCCTGCCCTCAAGCATCCAATACTGCAGGGGGGAGGAATAAGCTGGCACTTGTCCTCAGAAACCTGCAGCTTAGCTTTAGTCACAGCAAAACGAGAGCTTCTCTCTGCATCACACCTCCCTCCCCTCCATCACAGTCACTGGGAGCTCTCAGTTTGAGGACAGCGTTGTCACTGACAGTAATTAAAGCTATAACAAGGCACAGATCTTTGCTGGGCTGTGCACAGGGCAGGTTGAACCTGGCTCAGCCCCTCCTGGCAGTTGAATTCCCCTGTGTTTTGTGTCACAACAGGTCTGGTCAGCACATACCTGGGCAATTACTGGGCTCAGACAGGCACTGCCATGAGCTGGCATGGTCTGATGACTTGTGATCACCATTCCAGACGGTAATAGTCACGTACAACTTTGATAACCAGCAATTGCTTGACTCAGCTCTCTCCTTTCCCCCCTCCAGGCACTCCCAGTTTGCTCCTGGGAGCTCAAGCTCCCCCCACCCCTGCTGACAAACCCATCTTTAAAAACTGTCTCAGCTGCGAGGATGCAGATGGTCTCATTTGCATCAAACAACTTTTAAATTATCATTCAAATTAAATTAAATTGAAAATGCAATGAGCTGTTCCTGTAGAACTCTACGCACAAAGAAGAGTTAATGAAGGTCACATTTGTAACCAGTGAGGAACATTTAAACTGTATCATGCTTGGCATGGGATGCCATTAGAATAACATGCCTTTCTAAATAAGGATAAATTACTTTTAAAGGCCTTGTGCAGGATTAGTCCCCGCTCCCAGAACAGGCTGGTCTTTGGGCCCTCTAGTTCAAAGAGGGAAGAGCTGTGCTGGGTGCAGCAGAGCACCAACAAAACTCGTTGGCCATGAGGGTGAGGCCTCAGGCACCAGCCTGGGCCAGCAGGTCCTGCCTGCTCTCCTTGCCTGGATGCAAAGCCAGGCACACTTGTAAGGCCTGTGAAGCTCAGCCAAGGAAGCTGATTGAAAGGTGCAATCCCCATGACTCTAGCTGTAATTGTTTCATTTACACACACAGAACTGGGTGTCTTTTGTCTTGCTCTGCGTTTGCAGCCATTGAAAAACTGCCCTGTAATGGTTTGGGTGACATCTGTCATCTTCATGGCTCTGTGTTGTCACAAGGGTGTCACAGAAATGAGCCATGCCCAGTTCTGTGTGCTGAGATGACAAATGTGACCTGTTTGGCTCCCTGGGAGGCTTCCCAAGGACCAGCTCCTACTCTGATGCCAGGCTGGGCTCTAATAAAACACTGGCTGAGTGCAGGAGCTGAGCCCTTGACCCAGTGCCCCCAGTCCAGACAACCACAAAGCAACAACCTGAGCAAGCCAACACAAAGCAGAAATTTGTAGTTACTCTTCTTTCTCTCTCCTTTGCATGATCCTACACCTTATCTGCACCTGCTGCAGGCCACATCACATATTTCATCTCAGGAAATGAAGAAGCATTTTGTATAGGGAAATAAATAGCAATAGTACATCCCAAATGCTCCTTAGCAACAAAACTCTTGTTTTTACACGGGCTCTGCTCCACGCTCAGGTGCAAAGTCAGATGCTGAGAGATCAGAGAGACCTGTGAAATGGAGAGTAATAATTGGCACAATTTTTGTCATCTGCAAAGGCTTAAGAGCTGTTGGTTCACTACAGCAATAGCCTGCTGTCTCAGAGAAGAACTAACACCTGCCATCAAAAGGGGACTAAAGTGCTTTGCTTTAAATAGCTACCGAGGTTTTAGTTGCTTTGAAGTGACTGAGTGCATCCAAAATCTTAGAAAGCAACTGTTCTAAAATCCACCCATCCCCATTTCTGCCATTATAACAAAAGCAGTCAAGTCACAGCTGAGTGCAGCTCATAATCCCTTGCAGGAAGAATCACCAGGTTCAGTTTCTGAGCTGAGGACAGTGGCTAAGTGGGTTGGCCCTGTCTGCAGAACATTGCTGAAAGGCAGCAATGTGCCTTTGCTTACTCTGAGCAGAGCATTGCTCAGATGTTTTTCCTAAAATCTCATAACAGTTGTAAATCTGAGGAAAACCCTTCTGATCCCTGTGGATGATGGTCTAATTTGTTATCTGCACAGCTGAGAACAAAATCTGGACCTGAGTGTTCTACTCAAAGCAAGCTTTTGTTTGATGACATCTGAGAAATTGCAACAACTGGAATTAAACTATTTTACATAATCCATTCATAAGATAGAGCTCATAAATAATAGTAGGAAAACAAAATGTCAAGCCAAACTGATTAAAAAAAAAGCTTGAAAGCTGCCTTACAAATGAGTGACACAATAGTAGCTCAGCAGTGAATGGTGATTTAGTCTCTGCTTTGTAAACCAATTTATTTATCAATAGCTGAAGTTCAAAGATTATGCAAAAGTTTAACAAAGTCAAGGATATGTGACTAGGAAGAATGTGTCGCACTACTGCCTATATGGATTCAACAAAGGAATTTAAGGCTTTGTCTTCTTCCTGATAACTGCAGAACTCTCTGTCTAAAGCCACAGCTTCCCTCTGGGCATGGGAGCAGATTTCCAGCTCCAGTTTCTGTGCCTCCTCTTCACCAGCTCTGGGGAGTTGAGTTAAATGGTTCTGACCAGGAGGTCACAGTTTTCTGCTGCCTTTTGCCTCTGTTAACTGCTGTGCTACATGACCAGCCTGTGGCTCGGACACAGCTCAGTTCCTGAGCCTGGAAAACTCAGTGACGTTTCAGAAGAGATGAAGCCTCTGAGTCTGGCCCCTGAGATCTCCTGCACAGCATCCAAGTGTTGCAAAGAGGAGCCTTTGCACTGTCAGTTCATTTTCTCCTCAGAATCTCCATGGGAAGGGAATTTTCCCTCTTTAGATGTTCCATTAGGAACTGCTGCTGCAGAATCCATCAAATGCATTAAAACTCCATTAGGTCTGTGAGGCTGCTGTTTGTTTTCCTGTGTTGTCTGAAGAATTTGGAAGGCCACAAGCTGTATGTTGCCTGTGGCAGATTATCCTGTGCAGGCTGGCTGTGTGCTCTGGCTGCAATATCCTGTGTGCATGTGGCTTCAAGAGATGAGAGGATACAAGGCCCTTTCAATCTGCCTGTGCCTTTGAAGTGTGTCACACAAAAATGACAGCAGTGGGAGACACAGCAAATGAAGCCCATGAAGTTTAGCCCAAAATAACCACATCATTTTTCATCAAACAATTCTGTCTGAGATATTTGCTCTTTAGTCAGTTCTGAACTGCACATTCTTCCCTAAAGCTGCATCAACAGGTGACACTTTGCTCAAATTATAGCTAGATCTTCATTAAAGTATGCTGAAGATGATGGTACTGAAAAATCCACGTAGGATGAATGTCCTGGAGCATTTAACCAACTTGTATTAATTCATCAGCTCTAACTTACGTGCAAAGGATAATTTCAGGTAACACCATGAAACAGTTATTTCTAAGATAAAACAAGGCCCAACAATTCTGTGTGAGGGGATGATGAGGGGATTTAGGCAGGGCAGGCTGACTGGGACACAGGATTAATCTTTGCAAACTAATGTCAAGCCAAGTGGGGAGTTTCAGCCAAGGCTTGTTCCAACAAGTGACGTGCAGTGATTTTGATGAATCCCCCCGACACCCTGTTGAGAACTGGTGATGTTGTATAAACACGCAGCATCTTGGAATCTTGCAGAGAGCAGGGATACACCTGGTACAGCACAGAGGTCAGAGCTGAGCGTGTGAGACGCTCGTCTGGTTTGTTGCAGCCTCTGGGAAATTTGTTTGGGTTTGGTTAACTTGACTTTTAAATGTAGGCATCCTACGGAAGGAAACTTCCCTGAATGACAAGTCTGATGTAGTTTAACAAAACCATTTTTGAAATGCAGAACTCCAAACGTGATTAAAATGCAGGTTTTCCAATGTATATTTCATCAAGGCTAACCATGAACAATCCTTTTTAAGTATTTCCTTTGATGGCTGGCTGTTTATTTGGATTCAGTGAGTGCAGGTTTGGTGAAAGAGGGTGTCAAACAGGTCAAGAGGCGAGACGGACACTGTGCCCTGGAAATCCAAGCCTTTATTATCTGGTCTCCACGGGATTTCCTTTCCTACATGGAAAAATGTGTGGTAATGCCATAGCAACAACAAAGGAACAAACATAGCAGGACATGTCTCTGCTGTTTAAGGCTTAGTAGACTGGATTTTGTAAATGATTGCATTTCCAGAACAGTTATTTTGCTTAGAATAATATAAACAATGAGAAGCTGAACTAAAGGCACAAGAAATAAAGATGAACAGCTTTCAATCTTCTCCTAGAGGATTTTGTCTGTAAGGCAAAAGGAGCCTTATAAATATTAAGGACGAGTTGAAAAATCCTCATTTTAATTTTAAACTGATTCCTCTTCCTCATCTCATACCACACTTACAAAGGAATCCTCCTTAAGCCCCACGATAAACTCCTCACCCTGTGTGGGTAAGCACAGATGCAGAATACTGCACGTATTCCCTGCCAGCCAGTTCCCACAGACAAAATCTGCTGCCTGCTTGTTAGGCAGAGGGGCTTTGCTGAAGGATTCAGGGGTTAAATGGCCCTTGGAGAACTGGGATGTCTGTGGAGATTCACAAAATAGGAAGAGAGAGCAACACTTTAAGGCTGGGCAGCTCCTGGTGTGGAGGTCCTGCTCCCAGATGATCCTGCTCCCTTGTCCTGTGTGCCAGCAGGACACAGAGCAAGGCCAAATCCACTTTTTTCCCTATGGATTTGCTCTAGGATGCCAGAGGAATTCAGCAGCTCTCTTAAAGCCACATGCAAACAGTAGATCAACATGATTTATCAAAATCAGTTTATAATCACGACACTGATCTATCAGCCAGCAGCCCCAGAGGAAAGTTTTTGCAGCCCTCCCAGACCCTTTAAGATCCTTGACATGAAATGCAAGGCTTTCTGAGCTGCCTCCTGACCTTTCTTGTGACCTTCCTCCCACAAGCCATTATTCTCCACACAGTGGGCCCTGACAGCAGAGCCCATCAGCACCTGTCATGGAAGGGGTCTTGGCTAAAAACTCAGTCTGGCTGTCGTATTTCAAACCAGCTCTTTATCACAGGAGACCAAAGTCACGCCAAGAAAAGATGTAAGGAAGGTGTCTGTAAGAAGGAAAAAAAAATCCCTCCAGTTTTCAGAATGGGTAACTATAACCACCTTTCATGGTTGCCCTGTTTGTGCTGGAGTAGACCTCAGCTTGGGTTTGCAGTGCCTTCATTTGCAAATTTGCTCTCCATTACGGGCCCTAAAAAATTGTACCTCTGACCTCAACCTCTGCCCACTTACCCACTATTATCCTGCCTCTGATTTCACTATGAGTGTCTTTAAAAAGAGTAGCCAAAGTTGGGCAGTATCCAGAGCCCATCAAAAACCCTAATGGGGAGAGGTCCCAACATGCCTCAATAATTAACACGAGCACATGACTGACAAACACACTGATAGGGCTTCATCCAAAAAGCTTCATAAATAAGAGCTGCCCTAATTATATGAATTCTCTAATAGTTCAATACATGCTGAAATCATTTCAGTAGGCAGAAAAAGACATATCATGAGATTAACACTTAAACAGATTGGAAACATCTGGCTTTGGAAAGTGGATTGGTTAGACAGCAGCTTTTGCAGGGCTTTGCAGGGTTATTTTCCCCTTTGGATTAATCTGCTCGACTACAGAATAAGTATTTTTCTGACCTGCCAGCAGAGACAATATTAATAGTTTCTAATTCTTTAGTCAGCAGAACAGTAGGGTGAAAGCATGCTTGGGATTGGATAGAGGGGAGTCTTTATGATCCTTCAGCATCCCTTTAAATTCTCCTTCTGTCACTTGCAACAAAACAGGCACTTTTTGGTATGGAAAACACATGGCACACAAAGAAAAAGGAAAAATAAGCCTGCCACCTCTAAAGGCAGAACTGCACTCAGATTTATGGGGTTGTGGCTAACGAACAGAATAACAGCTGATATCTTTTTATGGGTGATTGGGAAAAAGAAAATGTATTTCATATACCATTATGTACTATTACACAATGGTTAGTCATCTCAAAGAGGTACTAGATGGACTTTTTTTTTTCCATTAAAATGCTATTAACAAATGAAATGGGTGGGAGGAGCCATTTTCTTGGTAGTGGTAAATGACCTGATCACAGGTGAGTAATAATAATTGTGCATCAGCAATGATCAGTGCCAACTTGACAGATAGCTCAGATCTGACCGGTAATATTTGGCATCAAACCTCATTTCTATGCACCCAGCTTCCTGCCTTCTATCTTTATCACCCAGTGCATTTTCTTTTCTGAGAGCAGGCTGATTGCTACTAATCTTCCAGCCTGTAACCTAATGCTCTCTCTTTAAATGAAGTCCCCATATTGTTGATAAAGAGTCATTGTGTTCGCTTATCTCCCTCCTCTCCAGAAGTGATAGCAGTAAATCTGACTTCTCAATTAACCTGTGCTGAATTAGAATCTTTATGATCAAATTGGTTGATGTCAGTTTTGGGGAGGTTTTTTGAGGGTTTTTTTGTTTTGTTTTGTTTTTTTTTTTAAATCTGGACTGCTTGAAACTCAGTGGGAATTAGGATTTGTGTATCTCACCAGAGCCTCTTTCTGTGTGTCAGACTGCTGTGGTGTACACAGATGAGAAGCCATTTTCCTGTCATTCTTACAAATTGCTTCTCTTCCTGAAATTTTCGAAGGAGGAATGAACGTGGGGTTGTGTTGCAGGGAAAGCAACAGAAATGAGATCATTTACACCATGGAAAAATAATGGATGTTTCGCAGATGTAGCAAGCGAAGGAGAGTATGGCATAGATCTGTCTGTGAGACAGGAGCCAGACCCTCCACAAATTCATTACAATTATTATTTTAAATGTATTTTTCTAGGATGCAATGTTATACGTTGGCATGTGGGAATGAAGACATACAAAACTCAGTATATTTATGTTGTCTGTATATTTTCCAAACCGTTCTTTTCAGATTAAAGTAATCTGCGGCTCACAGATGCCACATCCCATATGGGAATCTCATCAAAGGTTGGGGGAAAAATTGAATGAGTCAAGAGAGGCAAGAATTTCCAACCAAGCCAGGGGAAGAGGCTCATGGGCTGCTGGGCTGGGAGCACATCCAGCCCTCCAGCCTTGACACAGCACCATCAGCTCTACTCCACAGAGTATCTCTGGTGCAGGGACATCCTTCTGCTCCCATGGCAGCTTTACGAAGCCTGGTGTTAGACACTGTCTTCCCTGAATGTCTTAAAGTAGGGCTTAACCTGGCTTGCTCAAATTCCTTGGCATTTGACATAGATAAACCAAGGTTAATTACAGAATGTTTAATTAGAGACTGTATCTAAGATCATCAAAACGTCTCCTACTTTAAAAAGCACGTAAATCTCATTAAAACGTGGATACCTAAGAAAAGAGATTTAAGAGGCTAAATGAAAGGCCTGTCATTACTGCTTCATTTCCTTGCTGCTGTTTGAGTTTTGACGGGAAGGGCACTGGCAGATGATCCTATCCTGATTAATACAGTTCCGTTGAAGATTTCACCTGTAATTATTCCCTGTAGGAACACAAGGACCTGGCCAGGTTTAAATCAGCATGCCTCAAATATCTCCTTTATTCACCATGTAGATACTTCAAATATTTTTCTTGTTCAAACAGGGATGTGTAGCTGTAGTTCTTCTAGACTGTGTTTATCTGGCACAAGAAAGCCTGCTCTGACACACAGAGAGGTTGGTACCAATCAAATTTTCCATCTCTCCACTACAGATTAAAGCCCAAGCCAAAACTAATGTCATAAAATAAAAACTGGTACAATGCAAAAGTTGTGCCAGAGTACACACTTGCTCTGACTCCCATGTACAAGATGTGCTGTAAAACTCCAGCTCAGGAGTTCAGACTTCTCCTAAGAAAACTCCTTCGCCAAAGATTTCAACAAATGCTTTTTCTCTTTCCATCCAATATTTATGTTTTCCTTGTTAGATTCTGTTTAAATTCCCATTATTTCCCATCTTGTAATGTTTGTGCAATATTTCAAAGCACCTCCCAGTTAAAAGACATTAAGATAATCTATGATAGTATAAATAAGAGGCTTTTTTGAGGAAATCCTTGAGTCATTTTGCTGTAATGACAGCAGGGCTCATTAAACAGCTGCATCTCCTGCCCAGACTGGGGACGTTTTCAGTGCCTACAGTTTGTGACAGCCCCGAACATGACCCCTGGGAACACAGCAGGAGCAGAGCCGGGGATGTAAATTGGATTGCAAAAGGAGCAGAGTGTCAAAGAGCAACCCGGGCAGTGCCGGGGGTTCTCCTCCCTTCCACCTGCTGTGCTCAGCAGGGTGACATTGTCCCGGTCGTCCGGTCGTGGCAGCCACGTGCACAGCACGGAAATCCCACAGCTGTTTTGTCCTGAGTCTCCCAAGCAGTGCTGATGTGGCAGCACATTTCACAGGGGCACATTTAGCTCTGTGTTTCAGCTGCGCTGGTTTGGGGAGTTTATCTCACATGGGAATCAGGAGTATGGAGATCAGACTTTGTGTGAAGGGCCCTTTCCTCCTCCAGCTGGGGATGCTCACGGCCGAGAGAGCCCCGCTTGTTCAAGGTGGTGAAAGTTCAACTCTTTATGCTACAGAAACAAAACATCCCAGTGAATACACCGAGGCACACTGGGGTTGGATTAGAACTTTGTCATTTGCCACTGGACAATCTGGAGTGTGAATTTGTCTGCAAGTCATTTCACAAGGTCCAAGGGGTTATATCCTCCAGGAGTCGCTGAACACAGGTGAACTTTTATAAAATATTGTTCCGTCAGCCTTTCACCGTGTGTGTACAGAATACCAAGCTTCCAGGCTGCTGAATTAAAGCTGTAAATTTGAGCTGTCAAAGCCAAAAGATGTTGGACCAGGCAGCAGGTACCTTTATGACATTTCCTTATTACAAGCACTGAGATGCAATTGTTCATGGAGGGCATTAAATCACATTGTGGACGGAAGCTGTGACAGAAACCCCCCAGGTTCCTGCCTTACCGCAGGCACTGCAAAGTACTCACAATTAACCTGCCTGGCTGGAGAGCTGCAGAAGGGAGATGCTTTTCTTTTGGATGGAATTTGCCATCCCAAATGTAACTGTGCACTGTGACACAGACCAGCTGCAATTACTTTAATGAACTAAAGCCTGTGGAGCAGCTATTCCATCAGGGACAGCATCTGCTGCACTGCCCCTTTGGCAGCAGTGCTCCACTGAGCTGCATCCTCCTAAAATGGCATCAGGCTTGGAGGAGCAACCACTTTGCCCAGAGACACAGGAGAAAGAGGATGGATTGATAAAATTAATGATGCTAGAAGGGTAGTCCCGTGCTGAGCAGGTTATTTGGCTGTTGGTTGTATCTTACATGACCTGCAATAGATCAGCAGGTGCAGTGACTCTGACAGGAGCCCACCTGTCTGCACTGAGTGAAAAGTTTGGGGTGGACACATCCCTGGGGACAGCAGAGATAAACCTGAGCTGTCAGAGCCATTCAGCCAGGCCATGGCTTCCCATCAGAGCACTTTACCCGGGCTTTGTTGTTGATTGTTTCACTCATTGCTTCTTTGTAGTCCATCAAATTTAATTCTGTCCGCCATGCAGTAATTACACGTTCCTGTTTTTACGAAGGGCTAATAGACCACCTAAGGCTTTGTGTAAATTAGTTAATGTTTCCTCCTGCAATGCTGCTGTTTGTCCTGTGTTGTGCTGGCAGGTGCAAAATGTTCCTTGCAAAAGCATATGGAGAATCACTGAAGTACAGCAAATGCTTATGGGTTTTCCAAGGACAGGGTTAAAGGATCATGTTCTTTATGATATATATGAGCACAGGGTTTATTTTATATTTCTTCTGTAGCTGAAATGCCTTTAAATTGCTGCTGAGAAAGCAGATACCTCAGAGGAAAAATATCCTTATAAGGGACATGGAGGCAAAATAATAATTTCAGGAGGTGCTTAAGCCAAATGGGAACGGTGACAGTGAGCAAGCAGCCTAAAAAGAGCATGGAATATTGTCTGGTTTGCACTGAAACGCAAACTTGTGGAGCAAAGTTTTTAGGCTGGCTGCATAAAAATTAAGGATTCTGTAGGGAAAGATAAACTGGTGTTGTCAGATAATAATCTGCTAGTCACACTGCAAGAGAATTGTGGCTCTTTGTAGATATCTGGGGCTAAAACCTGGCCTAATGATGTCGATGGCAACATTTCTGTTGACTCAGTACGTGCAGAATTTCATTCTAATTCTTTAACTGTTTTTATTTCCTGTAAATAATCCTGCCTAGAGCTGAGGAACATTTTAAAGTGAGGGTTTATTCCTCAGTGCTTAACTAGAATACATTAATACATCAGTAGCCAAACTAAATAATTACTGGTTTTTGATAATATTTCAGCCTTCTCATTTATTTCTGGTTTTCCTCTTTCTCATGTTATGCTGAAAACAAGTCCAAAATCTACATTTTCTGACAATTCTGAGATGCCCATAAGAAGGGTAACAAATACTCAGTTCTCCACCAAGCAATCCCTGCCCTATGTTCAGGCAGTGGTGGAGGCAAAAGCACAGCATTAGTTCAGCTTTAGTTCCCTTCCCTTTCTGCTGATCCCATGAAATTGAAAAAGCAAGGGGAAAAATACCAAAAGATCCCATCACATTTTCTCCAGTTTAAAGTACTAACTATCATGTTATGCAAAAGCCTGAGGTAAGCCTCAAAGCTGGATCTCTTACATGGCAATTTCCTTGAAGAGTTGTTGGATCACATTTTTGTAAGGGTTTCTTTTACACACGAGTATTTTATTGCATCTATTTATCCCAGTAACCTGGAATTCATTTATCTGACAAAGATATTTCCATGAGTGAGCTTCCAAACACACAGAGGAAAAATATGACACATCTGCTTTTAGTTTGTCCTTTCTGTGGCTAATTTAAAAATGAACACTAAGGGAAATACGTGTCAGGCACAGAGGATTCACCTCATTACTAGCAGACTTCCAACTCAGAATGGAAAATAAAATCTGAAATAAAGATTTCAAATGCCACACTGCAAACTTCTAGATGGCAACAGCTGTGCCAAACCACAGAATCAATATGGCTCTGATAGAGTGGAGGAAGGATTGCAACCAGTAGGCAGCTTTTTGGGTACTAAAAAACAGGCAGGGATTTGGATCAGCTGGTGAAAAATCCTTTAAATCTTCCAGCTTGTTCCCAAGTCTCTTGCACAGTGATCAGATACAGCAGCTGAGGCTTAGTGTCCTCCCCTGAACAGGGTACCTGAGCAAGCAGCAGAAATGTCTTAATTTGGGAGCTCAGTGCATTTAGAGTCTCTGAAATGGATGTGGAGCCTCTTTCTGCCTTTGTCAGACAAAACCCTAATGGAACTGGGACAAGAACAAGTGCTGTTGTGTCCTGTGCTGTGCTGAGACATGGGGTGTTATTTCTTAGAGGGAAAATGGGTTAAATGGATGGAAACGTTTGGCCCTTGATGGCTGATGTGTGCACTTAGGGTTCATCATCTGCCCTGCCTACATGCACATCACTTCTGCCAGAACAAATGAGTATTTTCCTGATTAATCAGGAGCCCTCAGGGAACTGCTCTTTCTGTACATATATTATGATCATTAAGGAGCCTGACTACCCTGTTCTTGTTGCAGGCTGTGGGAAATGCAAAGCAAATTGTGCAAACTACACTCTGTTTATTGGACACATTTCTCTGTATCTCTTTCAGTAATGGTGTAATTCAGTATCCTGAGATGACAAATGATGTATTTAAGCTCATTTTCCCATGCTGCCCCATAAATGTCATTAACTCAAACACTGAAATGCAGGAAGATGGAAATGCTGTGGGGTTTTTTGGCAGTGCTGAAGGAAGCCCCTGTCACGGGGCCTGCCTGGGGTGTTCCTCACTGCTGTGTGTGGGGTTGGCAGTCTCAGCCTGTGGCAAGGGGGGTCCCAGCTCTCAGCAGGGCACAGCTGAGCAGGGCTGGCTGCTGGGGTCACACAGACCCAGCTGCAGGGCTGGCGCTCCTCCCAGAGCACCCTCACACCCCCATGGTTTGGACTGAGCAGCAGAACAGGGGCAGGACAGAGGACAGAGCTCTTTACTCCGTTTGAAAGCACACCTTTCACTCTGCAAACTAATTACTGCTTGAATCACATCTGACAGGCTCCAGAGGGATTGCTGTAGGAGCAGTGCCTGAGTTTGGGAGGCAGGAGTGGCTGGGTGCTCCTGACAATCAGGGGGCTCCTCCCACCCACACAAGTGTCTCATCATTGTTCTGTACCGGACACCTAATTAAACAGCAAATGAACATTAATTGGTACCTCTTCTGCTGGCACAACCACCTCATTCTGGTACTGCATAAGGCTCGTGGAAGGCTTTCCACTAATGCTTTTCTCACATGAAAGAGATTTTTTCTGATACTGTCCTCTGCTGGGTCTACATTGATTTCTTTTATAAAGTTGAAAATATATGATATAAGGCTCTTGAAAAATTAAGAAAACAAATCATCTTGCAGCCCAGTATAATAGGTAATGTTTCAAATGCTGGCTAAAGCCTGTGTGAAAGGAGATAGAAATGTGCATTTTTTGACTACAAGACCTGAGCTTAGAAATTGGCTTCACTTCTCTGACCCCCTGGACTGGAGGGCACTGCTTTTCTGGCACTCTCACAACTTAACAAGGTCATCTGCACTCCCAGAAGAAATTCAAAATTCATAACTAGAGTTTCAGGTGATAAAAAAAGAGAAGAAAGAGATACTGATTTGCAGTTCCTTTACATAAAAATATATTTAGGGAAATACTGGGATCTTATTGCTACAGTTGGGGCCTTAAGTAGTTCATTTATTAAGAAAGTTCAATGTTTATTTAAGCATTTCAGCTCCCCTTAAAAAAGAAGATCTAGAAAATAAATGAAGTTCAATGTCAAAAAATCCACAGCAGAGCTATTCTTGTATTAATAAAACAATGGGAATAATAGAGATGTCCTTGAGAGTAACTCTTTCTTACAGAGATAAGGTGGTGATTAATGGGAAATTTGTTCTTGCCAGAGGTGGCTTTCAACAGTAAGTAAATAAATAGTATGATCCCATTCTTGCAGTCCACCTACCATAAATATTATTAATCTGGTAATAGGAAGCTGTAATACTGCTGGCCATTCTGAGGTTAAGATTCTGAAAACACCCTTGCCCCTAAGGTTATTTTGTTGATGATGTCATTTACTATAATGCCACAGGAAAAAAAAATGGCATGGCAACCAATTCAATTCAGTTTTAAAATAATTTCCAGAATAGAATGCTTATTTCTGACAGTGTCACTGCACCTGCTCAAAATCAGCTAAAGAGCTTAGCCTCAAGGAATGGAACAGCCTTTATGAAGCTGGATTTTAAACCTGAGGGAGTGCTGGAGCAAATTAATATGGGTTATGTCCAGTGGCACATGTGCTGCAGCAGCTGGAGTCCCCCTAAGCACTCAGTGGGAAGCAGGACATTGCCAAAAGGCACCAACCTCCTGCAGTTCTCCTTAGCCTGAAGTTACTTGCACAAGAGACAGAGGATTTCCAATAGAACCTTAATCAGAGACAGGAAAAAACCTTCCTCCACACAGACATTCAGTTGTCCCCACAGTTTATTTATGAATTCTGGATTTCACGGGCCAAATTTATTAACTAAGTTATTCTGTCAAGAAATATAAATGATGATCATTTGTTAGCTGCACCTCTTGAATAACAGTATCAAAGTGTAATAAAATTATTGAGGGGATTTATTAACCTGATGAAGTAACTCATTAAATCCTTCAAATGCATTAATGAAGGAGGAAGTGGGGGCCTTTTGGTATAATTGGAGATGGGAAATGGTGCAGCTGGGCTAACCTGATAAGAAGGCTCAGATATCCCAAAACACTTTCATTTAGCTGGTAAGTTGGTGTATTTTTATCACTACTCTCGATTTCCACATGATTTTTCTAATCTAGGTAGCTCTGCATCAGAACACAACTATCTATTTTTTTGTATTATTACTTTCTTCTAGAAGCTTTGGACTAAATAAAGCTCTTGTGTGAGATGTGGCCGGGGTTCTCTAAGGCTGATCTGTCTGCTGTTAACTGAGGGTGGCTGGACCAGCACAACCAGCCCAGGACAGTTTTGACCACAGGTTTTAGGAGGACATCACTCAAAGTTTCTGTGTAAGACTTGGTTAAAGAACACAGGGGTCAAACAAGGCTGAAGTTAAAACATCAGGAGTGCTGTGCTGATTCATTTGCACAAACAGCCATCAGTGACAGCAAACCCTGCTCAGGGAAAAAAAAAAGCAACTGGATATTAGAAAGAGGGTGGGAGAGAATGGATCAGAGTGCCACGTGCACCTGAGGATCAGAGCTGGGATCACTTGCTGCATTTCCAGGCAGCTTTCAGTGAAGTAGCAGTTGCTATCCCATTTTCCATCTGCAGAGAGCATCTGGCTCAAGCCAGAGCTGACTCTATTTATAATGTTTTTAAAACCACTGAATGGGTACACCTGCACTGTTCCAGTGTGCAACATTAAATCTTCCAAGCACTCAGGGAGCATCACTGCTGGAGGTGCTGCTCAAACCCACTTCAGCAGGACAGGGGCTGCATGTGGCTGCAGCTGTGTGGCACCTGGGCTGGGAGAGAGGAGCTCTGGAGCAGACAATTATTTCCAACATTACTCGTGGTGTGGCTGATTTATGGTGGGCTGGAATCAGCAGCATGAAATGAGGGTTGTTACAGAACTGTTCTTTATGATCAGGTGGTGGCACGTGAGCTTCTGCTGACTGATGACATTCACAGGACTAGGACATCTGAGAAACAGAAAACTCTGCTTTCAACCCCCTGTCAAGTAGTTTTTATGAGGAGATTTGAAAACCTGCAATTTGCGTCTTCCTGGTAGTTCCTGTGCCCTGGGAAAACCGAAGCTGGTCTTTGTAGCTTAAATCAATTAGGAGAAGGATGTAGGATGTCTTTTTTGTTTTAGGCATGTATTTTTCATGGTTGCATTCCAGATAAAATGCTGTTGTGTCAGGGATTCTAATCACCTTTCAGCCATATATGTAAAATACATGTCTCTGAAAGAGGTAATGAATGTGATATCCCTGAGGCTTGGAGACTGCTGGGATGTGAAGTGCAGCTGTAATGAAGTGAGACATGGGCATTATTCTCAGACCTCCCACCACCACTGCCTTGGCTGCCAGCGTGAGAGACAAGGTAGAGAATGGGCAAAGTCAAAATAAATTCACTGTACAACGCTTTAGAATAAGGTCACCTCTGGTGGAAGGCTGGTATTTAATGGCCACCAGCTTCATTATAAATCTGTTTTCATCAGTGTCTGCTCTGCTTAAATTGTGAGTCTTGGGAGAGGTGAAAAGATTGATTTAAAACAGACCTGTGGGCTGAGCAGGTGGGGAGGAGAAGGGAGCAAATGTGTCATGTGGAATCATGACATTTCAGGTGATCTACACATCACTGCCTGTCTTTTGGACCTCAGCCCCTGTTCTAAATAGCTATTTAAGAACTTGGATTTGACAGGCAGAGCAGGAGCCAAAACCTGCTGCAGGCTGGGCAGCATCTCCCCAGGTGAGCTGGCTCCAAAGGAAAAACAATATAAATGTGTTTGTTCCCTCACTCCCTCCAGCTGCACATGGACCCAGGCTGACACTGTTTCTATTGCTAGGGAATGCATCAGATGGTAGGTGGAAGCTGCTCTTGTTCTCAGCCAAAAGATCACAAGAAAAAGCATTAATTTAAATTTTCAGTCATCAGTTTCGTTCCCTGCTTGCACTGAAGAACGTAGCAGTTTTGGCAAGGATAGGTTAATTAAGAAGAGAAGCAAAGCGTTTGCCACCCTGATTTCTATTTGTAGAAATGTGCATTGCTTAGAAAATGTGTACCATGTTATGTTTACCTAAAATAGAACAACTGAAATATGCACTTTTTATTAGCACTTCTTAACTGTTGAATAAAATGTGACACAAAGATAAGGGAACACAGGCACATTACAGGCATGATACATTCTGAACATGCTGCTCTCAGCTAAAGAATCCAACACTTAAATATGTCAATATTACATTATTAGTCTGCTTCTGTGTTTGCTGCTCTGAGAGAGATGAAGTGAGCATGACTTAAATAATTTCCAAAAAGAATAAATAGAAAATCTATGTAATTATTGAAGCAGTACAAAAGAAGAAAATCATAATGGTTTCCGAATGAGAATGCATCTGACAGTCCCCATTTCTTAGCTCTCTGACTCTTGTAAAATTTCGTGTAACACACTGCTATTTTGAGAAGCATTAGCTCTTGTCTCTCTTTTACAGTCTGCTAAAGAGGCTGTATTTTTCCTAACCTTGCAGATGACAAAATGCACTCCTTCACCGTAGTCTACACAGTGCTAGATCATTTCAGGCTTTTCGAGTAAATGACACGCAACTCTATAACTGTATGATTAGGCCCATAGATTACCAGATCACAGCCATAAATCTTCACCATAGCTACCACTCACTTGGCAGAAATAGTCAAGTTTCATCATTTGTTCTCATGTAGAAAACATGCTGTGAAATGCAGCCTCAAAGGTCACCGGGATGGCATTTCCTTTTGTGGCCCTTAATAAACTTGCAGCTAATGCAGTAATTACCAAGCCCAATTACCTCTGTGATGGCTTCAGAGAATTTCTTTTCCAAAGTCTGGATAGTCAGATTCCATTCCCTTCTGTTAATAAGTAAGATAGATTCAGCTATTCCTACAATTGTTAGACATTTCTGAAACAGGCTACTTGTACAATGAGGGAGTTGTGCCAACAGAACCTGAGTGGGGTATTTTAGTGGCACTAAAAAATTTGGGGGGAAAAGGTGCATGGACACCCTTATTTTGGTGCTAGCTTTATTTACAGTAACATGTTCCTACTCTACCTCAGCTAAATCCAAATAAACTGAAATGGAAAACATTGCCCAGCTTTTCATACACACATATTTCCCCATAATTTTGCATTTATATACATACATAAAAATACAACCTACTATATCTGATGCAGTTCCTTAGCTTGTGAGCTGGAGTCACAAACTCAGCATTTCTTTAAACACAGAGTTTGGAGACATTGTACAAACGAACCCATTCCCTTTGTTAGCTACAAAGGGGTTTGACAAGCTACACAACTCTCGTTATAACTACATTTATATTACAGCTGCTAACTTGTGAGTTGCACCATTTAGAAAAGCCAGAAAAGGAACTGCTATAATCTACTCCTTTGGCAGCAGTCCAGCACTGATAGAAGCTCCTCAAATCACAACATGTTTGACTGAAATGATGCCAGTGGAATAATTCTTTACAAAGGAGAGCTAAAGTGTGATACGTTAGAAGTGGCTGTGCCATTATTAGGAGTTCCAGCTCTTTATTCAGTTACAAAGGAAGGCAGCTACATCTTTATACCAAGCATATGGGCATTATTATCCCTTTTTCCTGCTCTTCTTTTGGTTTCCTTGGAGGGAATAATTGCTAGGGCTGCTTCCAAGAGTTTGAACTCCAGGTACCTGACATGCACCTGCCACGAGTTCAGCAGAGCAGAATGGCATTTAACAGTGTCCCAGTTTGCCTCATCCTCCAAAGTTCAGCTGTTGTAACAGTAGGATTTTAGTCTGGTTTCTTTTATCTTTGAGAGGTCGATTTCCTGGTTATTTTACAGTCAGTTTATTTATAGTTATACAGTTACAGTTATTTATATGTAATAGGTATTTAAAGCGATGCCTGCTGATTTTAGATATATTTCAGCTCTTCCCAAATTACTCTGCGTAATTCCTCCTCTCCTGAAGTAGTCAAAAGGAAATCACTAATGTTCAGATAAGCCCAGAATTCCATCTTGTTTCTATTTGTACACTGATGTGCAGCTATTACTGACAAAAACATTTGGATCTTACTTGGCACTGTCTTCAAGGGATAGACATGGAAGAGAAATATAGGTACGTCCTTTTTGTACAAGGGAATTTATCCAAAATACCTCAAATGTAGAAACCCTTCAGGAATGCTACAAAAATATTTGCTTGGGGAGGGTGCTAGGAAGGATTGAGTGCAGGCCAGCCAGGGCAGTAGGACAAGAGGTGATTTTTTTGGAAGATGTCTGGCTGTGTTACTGGCTGCCAGGTTTTCCCTGTTACCTGTATTTCTGGCTTGGAGTTAAGCTGTCTGTGGCTTTGGATCAGCACCTGCTTTCTCATTTAAGATCATGTAAGTAAAATCACATAAACATAAGGAAAAGCTGGAGAGCAGCTAATAAAATTATTAGGTGAATAAAATGTATGAACCTGAGAAGAAACGTGCTATTCCAAGTCAACCCATTGTGCATATGAGGAACTGCCAGGTTTAATAAGGGAGATAATGAATTATATGTAAGAGGAAACTTCTTGATGAGATGAGTGAAAATTGCTTTGGTAGATTAAGCTCTGTCAATAAAAATCTTCCAAGAAGATGTAAGACTGTGACAATCTGTAACAGAGTTGGAATAATACCCTTGCTTGCCTGTGATTCAGCCCTAATTCCAATGATTGTCTGATATGTCCCGCAAGCTTGCAATTAATCCGTCATTGTCACAAGCATCAGCAATATAATACACTCCTAAAGTAAGCAAATTAAATTTCTAAGACAAACTAATCTTCTTACAGCACGTAATTTCAGGAAGAGAATTCATGCACACAGCACATTTCACTACTACACATCACCTAAACATATTAACAAACACAATAAAATAAACCAGGTTTTTTTGTTCTCTGTGAGCCACCTTTGGATTTCCAGCCATTCCAACATTAGCATGGGAGGATAAAGATAAGCTTAGCCCAGTTTAAACATTCCTGCTTCACAATACAGAAAACTATTCAATTACTGTGTTTCAGATGTTGGAAACTCCATCAGTCTTGCCAAAAGAAGTGGAAAGGAAATAACCCTTTTTTTGTCATGGTATCTAAGAGTGTTGTACATTGGTGCCCTCTGCACACACTCCAGAGAACTGCATTGCTTTGCTTTGGTTTAAAATCAACTTGAAAATGGTGTGAGAGATTTAAATATTTAAACAGTTGTACAGGAGCTTAATGAAATGAATAAACTATTGCAATGACAGAGTTATACATTATTAATTTTAGAATAGCAGAAAATGCCATTTTCCCCAACTAGAAGTGTCATTGATTCAGTATTTTCACCAACAATTAACATTTTTTTCATACAAAACCCCTTGTTTTCTCTAGAAAGAAATGTCTGCCTTTCAAATAACACTTTATTCCTATTAAAGTTATGTTATTTACAAACCAACCAATTCAGAAACCTACTTTTTAAAAATAAAACCAGGCCTTGGTTAGCAAATCCTTCAGTGGAGAAACTGCCATTTACCATCTGGCTGTAGGACACCAGGGAAGCAAAGAGGATGAGGGTGAGACTGTGTTTGGGATTAAAAAGTAGAAATAAAATATGACTTACTGCTGAACCAGTGTGCTTGGCCTTGTCTCTGGGCTGCCATCAGCAGTGGCTGTGAGTTACTGCAGAGGGTTTAGGTGGGGAGAACCCAGCAATAACAAACACCTGTGTGGCACATAATAAACAAAACAAGAGCACTTTTAAACCAGACTTCATAGCTGATGGGAGATTAATCAAATTATCAAACCACGTTAAAAAAAGAACTCAGCTGTGCATTTTACCATCAAGTGCCCTCACACCCCAGGGCTTCGTGCTGCAGAACAGACCCAAATATGTTGTCTGGCCTCATCACCTTGTGTGACAGCAGGATTACACCACGCAGAACGGTGAGATGCACTTGCCGCTGTGTTCTGACACCTTTGAAAGTGATGTTTGTTGTTGGAAAGCCGTGCAGAGGCGTGAGTGTTACACGAGGAGCCTAAATGGAGCCCCACTGTTTCTTTGTGTGCTGTCCCAGCTCGCTGTGCTGCTGACAGACAGCACCATTAAGCAGTCATTAGCACCATGCTTGAAAGCTCGGCTTCTGCGGATAATAACGGGGCTATTCAATATTTGGAGCCTTTGTAAGAAAGAGGGCACCTAAATGAGAATAATGAGGTCATTCTACGACATGCCCGAGGATATGAAACCACGGGTAACTTTTTAGCCCGTTTGATATGTGAACATACACGTTCAGCTGTGGCAGATTATTTCTAGCCTTGGAAAAAAAAAAAAATGAAGCTGCTTCCATAAAATCACACCACGCAACATCAGCGCCAAGTGGTAATCAAAACACTGTAAAACACAGCCTTCAAAACAATTCTGTGTAACCCAATCAAAAAGAAAACATATATGGAACAGATATGTGAAACAGAGCAAGGGGTTGAGACAGTGTCAGAAAAGCAGTGAAATTTAAGAGTTAGGAAAGGATTTTATGACTAAAAGGATTGTTTCCAATTCTGCTTTCTTTTTTTTTTTTTTAATATCGAATGAGATGCTATTTTGGCTCTGAAAAGATGAACAAACTGAAATTTTAATTTTAGACCCTTCTTCTTGCTTAGAGCAGTGACTGTTTCTTGTAAAACTGGCTCACTTTCCCAACATTTCACAGAAGGCTTTGCACCCCGGGGCTATTTCAAGATTCCTGGTGCAGTGGAGCAGCCTGAGTTGCAGCAGGGCTGTGCTGAGCACCCCCTGTGCACCACAGGCTCTTGGGCCTTGTCCCCTGTTCCACGTCCCAGCTGTGTCAGAGAGAACCTACAACTGCACAGGTCCAAGGATTAACAGGGTTTAGTTTGTGGTTTAACACTCTCACTGCTGTTTACAGCAGCAGTAGGAAAAGTCTCTCTTTTTTTGAGTTATTTCCCATGTTTCTGCCATCACAGGAAGTGCTCTGGAGTTTTCCTGGGTGTGCAAGAGTGTCATGTGGCTCTCAGGCTCCTTTGGGAAAGCTTATTGACCTTTACTGAAAAAGATGACAGAATCATGGAATAGTTTGGGTTGGAAGTGACCTGTAAAGGTTCCCCTGGAGCAAACAGGGATGTCTTCAACTGGATAAGATTGCTCAGAGCCCTGTCCAGCCTGACCTTGGATGCTTCCAGGGATGGGGCATCCACACCTCTCTGGGCAGCCTGTGCTGGTGTTTTACCACACTCACCACGAAAGATTTCTCCCTTCTATCTACTCTGAATCTACCCTGTTTTAATTTAAAACTATCACTCCTTGTCCTTGTCTAGTTTAGCTTCATTTTTACTGTATTTTCGTTCTGTATTGTTTTTAGGGGTGTGACACGTGCAGTTAGGGAGATCTGCATTACATAACTTCCTTGCATTCAGCTTCAGCATGTCTGGTTCCTGTCAGGCCCCAAATGCAGGGACTCAGCTGCTGAAATCTCAGATCCATGAGCTCCCCCTGCCCCGGCCACCCCCAGCAGGGGCAGCTGCTGGAGGATCAGCAATTGTGATCCTGGCTTAGGATGCTGCTTGTTCTGGGAAGGACTTTTCCCTTACTGGCTCTTGCAGCAGCAGCTTTCACCCGCCTTGTGCTTGGAAAGAGGAAAATGCCACAGCAACTACTGCAAAATCATTCCTGATGTTTAAAGGAAAGAGGGTGGGCTGCTGGAGCAGGTGAAACTCCTGGCTCTCTGCATTCCACCTCTTGGCAGGCAGCTTCTCTTTGTACCTGTATGTGAAATACCCAGAGGGAAACACACTCTGCTGCTGCTTCGCTTTCTCTCCTTTTAATTTTCATTTTCTTCATCTTATTGTTTTCTACAAGGGATTAACTCAGCGGTTCCATTTGGACTAGAAGGAAAGGTTTAATTCAAATTATTCAGGGACTCGTCAGGCTGTGTGTTAAACTTTTTGACTCCATCTAGCCCTCAAGCTTATTAAAGTGTTTTTTAATTAAAAAAGATTAATGAGCGATTGCCCTTTTTTTGTAGATACTTTTAAGATTAAGCCTCTCCAATATTATAATTTGAGTAATATGCATGTGCCCTACCTGAAAGGCAATCACAAACACAGAGAATAGCATGTAGTGTTTGTTTTATACTCCTAATGTTTCATTAGATGTTTGCAGGCTATGAATTATCTATCAGCTCAAACATAACTGTTAATTCTGGTTGCTTCTTGAATCACTACCCTGAATTTGAACAAAACACTGTCCTGGAAAACGGGGAAGAGAGGAAAAGGGATGGCTCCATGGTATCTTTTTAGTACAAAAAAATAAAGCCTTTTAAAATAGAGATTTTAAATACAATGGTAATAGATTAGCAGAAGGGATAGAAAAGAAAATGTGGATTCTCAGTGCTCTGTCAGACAAAAGGTGGTGTAAACCCTCACACCAGCCTGGCTCAGCCCTCTTCCCTTCCAAGGTGGGCAGAATCAGGTTCCAAGAGTTGTTCCTGGAGGATTTTAATGCACCTTGATTTTACTCACGAGTTATACCTTGGGCAGTCTTATTTTCAAAGCTGGACGAGTGGTTCTGCTGTTGATTCAATTACAGGAATAAGTTAATATTTGAATATGCCATGGATTTCTTAAAGACCAAAACCTGTGAAGTTCTGTTAAAAGCCAATGCAGGGTAATGGCAGGAGGCAAGCCTGGCTTTCCAATGTCAAGAGACATAAAATAAATAAATAAAAAGAAGATAAATGGTGTTGTTTTTCATCAGTTATTCAAATGCAGGATGTTTTAAACAATTTGAGTCCGGACTAATGAGTCTCACATTATCAGAATCTCATCAGCAGAACCTGAAAAACTATATTTGAACTCTTTCATTGAAAGTTTCTGTTTGGCAGAACAAAGTAATTGTTTGTCTCAAGCACAAAAATGCTGTTGAGAAGAAAGTGAAGCTGGTTTGGAATCTGCCAACTTAGGAATTCTTCTCCTCTGGATTCCATTGTATCTGAACCATCTTACTTTTTACATGGCTACATAATTTGGATCACAGCGTTTCTGAAGTTATTTAATGGCAAGAGTTCTCATGAAAAAAATCCCAACTTGCTGCCTTGTGACACCACTGCTGTCCATAAGAGGTAATTATGAAAAGGAGGATAATCAGCCAATCACAAGGGGATTTTATAAGCTATGACTTTTTCCATTGATTTTAATATAATATATATATATATATATTTGCCTTGCTAAAATAAGGATTATTTTTTTCCAAAGGAATTAATGTTTGATAATAACTGGTGTGATTTTTGTTTTTCTCCTCTCTAGTGTTCATAATGGCTTCTGGGCTTTTGGTTTACCCTTTTGGTTTCAACTCTGCTACTGTGAAGAGATTCTGTGAGAACTCAGACATCTACTATGCAGGAGACTGCCAGATTGGATGGGGGTACATGCTGGCAATTGTTGGGGTCATGTTGTCTGTCTTTTTACCATTCTTTGCGAAATATGCACCAAAAGAGCACATATCTCCAACTCCTATACCTACAATTTTATAGTATTTTATTACTGTTTAAGAACAGAACATTCCTGTCTACAGTCATGGGCAGAAATTATTAAAGCACTTCCAGCTGGCTGTGTTGCTAAAGAGAGGAGAGGAGATGGGGAAGAGGAGGTCAGATTGACAAAGACCAAAAGTGCATTGAAAGTCTTCCGTAAGCACGAGCAGCGAACACTCTGGAATTGAAATAGGATTAATCAGCAGCCTTTACACTGCTCTAAACAGATAATGGCATCACGCCTTAGACAAAATAAAAAAAAAAATCAGTTTATTCTCAAAACATCTGTCTACCTCCCAGTTTCTTTTGTGTCTCAAAATTGTGAGTCTTAAAAGCTCCGATTCACTTTTGATATATTGTGAAATGTCAGAACTTTTATGAACCCAGTAACTTGAAAATCGATAATGATATTTTGTTACAATTATTTTGATTAGTGAAAAAAAGCACCTACTAATAGCCACAGCCTAAAATTAAGATTGATACCTGAAAAGAATTGTATACAAGAAAAAAAAGTTTCTTTTTAATCCATATATATTAGCAGCACCTGCATTTTGTAAGTTCTGGGCACAGTTTTTACTTCTGCTCTAATTGCCAAGATATAGAGACATCTTCATGAAGTCTTGGGTAAAATTGAAATTTCTTTTTTCCCAAGAGCTCCAACTACTTCCAAAGTCTTCGTGATGATTTAATACTTTAACAACAGGAAAAAAAAATCCCAAGAATTTGTTTTCAGTATTTCTTAAATTATAATTCTAGGTGGACTTTAACAAAATGTTTTGAACTATGACAACTGTAGATTTTGAATTTTGTTGTTTAAGGCTGAAAAGAAAAAATCTCTGTTTACAAAAATGTCTGTGCCCAATGGCCCTTATCTGTAGTGATAATACAAGCCAGAATGAACTAATTCCAGCATTTCCATTGCAATTCAGAGTCCAGATTGTAAAACAAAAAAGTAAAATGCTATTGAACATGACTAGCAAAAATCTGATGCTGTGTCAGAATTACAATGGCCATATTTCATTAGTCTGTATGGACATTTTGTGAGGTCTGATTTCCACAATAGCACTGAATTCATTATTGTCAAGCATTGAAATAAGTGCACTTGATTGCCTTAAGCAAAAGAAACATTGGGTTCTAATCTCACACCACGGTTGTGTTTTTTCATTTAAAATAAAAAATTAATTCTAATTCTATTCTCATCTTTTATTTTCTATTATTTATTAAAAAGAAAAATCACATAGATTATATTTAATTCAGAGCTGTACTTCTTAGTTTTGTATTTTGGCACAAACCAGGTGATCAAATTTATTATTCTTTACTTAGCTGAGTCCAACTGAGTCCTGAATTTTTATTTTTTTTTTAATGGAAGGTGTACATGAAGGGACAGACAGAGACATGTTGAGGATGTATAAGAAAATGCAAACAAAACAATCACTGTGTTATTTTAATATACATCAAAGACTTCTGCAGTCTTGTTTCCATTCCTCGCCCTTCTAAACTTCAATGGAACGTTGCATTGTTTTCCAAAATAATTGTCCTGTTGTTACATTTCCATGCACTCTAAAAGCAAATTCTGCACATAAACTTAGCAAGTTCTTTGAAAGGACAGATTCCAGTGCAGAATTAAGTACCACTGAGAAAGAGAGCATGAGTGCTCTGCACTTCTGCTCACAGGGACTGAGAAATTAAATCTTCCAAATATTTAGCAAAATAGGTTGAAGGAATGCCCTAAAGTAAGAAGAATAAACTTCAGTCACTTCTGTATATTAATGTGCTTTTCAGTGATGTCTGACACTTTTTTTAATGAATGGCTGAGATTGATAATTTTCATGTAAGAGTCAGAAAAGTGAGGAATAACAAACAACATGCAAAAAGAAAGTAATCACCATAAAGTAGACAGACAGAGATGCAGGCTTTTCTTTCCTAACCAACCTGTGCCTTTACACTAGAACCATTATACAAGACAGGATCAATATGGTCAAGAAAAAAAAATCACCCAACAACTGAAAAATGTTGAGTAGTGTGTATAAACTGTATTGAGTAGGGTTTTTTCTGTTTTGTGTAATGTTTACGACTGTTCACTTAATGTTTCACTAGAAAAAGTGATTTGTTAGTGTCAAGTAGAAACTTCTTTTGCAAAGATCTAAACACTTCCTGAAAAGTAAAATTATTTTAGATTTTTATTAACAGCCATAACACAACTAGTAGACAAAGGACCTATTCCTGTCATTACTTATTAACGTTTCACATGTGCAGAACTGGAAGCATCAATCACTTAACTGGAATCAGTTTTAAGTTACTGTTACAGCAGAGTCTCACAATCCACAACACTGCTGTACCAACTCTTTTACTTCTTAAATCTCAACTTCTGTTGTGCAAATCATCAACCTCTGCATCCTGCAACATTCTGCACCTTTTATGAGTCAAGCTAATGCTTCCAGTTGGAGCTTCCTTTAACATTTTATAACATTTAAAGGGAATCAAACACGTCTACATGACCTCTATGACTGGATTGGCAAAGCCCTCCTGGAAGCATCCATGCTCTGAGCCCACTTCACACTGAAGGTGTGATGGCAATTCCAGTGATCCTTGCAGTAGCTGGTAAAGCACATCCTTTAGATCTCACCTGTTGCTGACAATGCCTGTGCTCACACTGACAGATCACTTTTTAAAATAAAGACTGTCTGCGCGTTAAACTGTGTAAAAGCGTTTTCCTGTTACAATTTGCTGGACCAGGTTCAAGTTTTATTCTAAATATATAATTTTTTAAGTGTAACTAAAAGCTGTATTTTCCATTAATGTGTTTCTGCATTGACTAGCTGGCTCCTTTTTAGAATATTAACTGTTTTCTGTATTTGACTTGTTGGATACAATATTTCAATTATTTTAAATGTGAAATTTCCAATTGCCAACACTGTATAATAAAATAATTTAAAAAAAGCCCCGTACTTTTGCTATTTTCTTGACAACTCTTTCGTTTTGAAATTCCCAAGAGATCTGCTACAAAGTTTCTGAAGTAGGGGAAAAGGAAATAGGAACAGCAGGAATAATCTATGGAAGTTAATGTTTTGAAGGCAAAGGCACATAAACATGTACATGGTCCACCGGTCATGAAAGATGTTTCTATGGCAAAGGCAAGGAAGTTCTGTGTTCAAATAATTCTTTCTTTTCTACTTCCTCCGTGTCCTTGGGAATCTTCCTACAGCTTCAGGGTCTGTTGTTATTTTAAACAGGTATTATACTAATATTTTTTAAAAGAAACATTAATCAGGTAACACTTAAATGGGAACCCAATGAACACCACACAGCATTTGTTGGATAACACAGCACAGTGATATTTTCAAATGTTTGACCAGATTTTCACTGGTAGTTTTGGTAAATGTCCAGCCTTTATGGGTGACAATTAGTTAAAACTGGGGTTTGGACAACCGCTTTGACTTTTACATTTCATTCATAGTTTTTACATATGCTGTCATCTCAACATCTGCAATTTTAACAAAGTCTTGGAAAGTGTTCTGTTCTTGAGCAGTTGCTGGTCTTACAGAGACGCACTTGAAAATGTTCCTTTTTGCATCATAGGTTCCCATGCACCTGTGCACTCGACCTCTAATGAGTCGTGGCAGCTCACGGTCCTTCATCAAAGCACAATAAACACATCAAACAATTATATCACCTCACATAAAAGCTTTCCACATGGCTGGTTCCTGAGGGCTACATCAAGCAGAAGACTTTACATCAGCTGTGTTGCTGTTACCAGCTGCTGAAAAGCTAAACTCAAAGTCTCACCTGTTTTTCTGAAACAGAAGTCTGAGGATGCCTAAGTAGTGACTATTGCTCTAAATTGGGAATAAAGTAAAACATTCAGCCTGCCTTTCGCACAGCAAATTTATGTTTTCTTTTTGCATTCATAAAAAGGATTGGAGCCACTGGTGACTGTGCTATGTGTGGACACAGAATACTCACAATTTCATAAAACACGCAAGGCAGGGTCTCCTTTCCATCTCTCAGAAGAAAATTCTTTGCCCCATATGCTCCAGATGTGACGGCAGAATCCAGTGTGCCTGTCCCACAAAGCAAAAATTAATCATTCCAAGATTAATTATATTAAAAATTATTGTAACACTATATGACTCGGCACAAGATTCCTACTAAACAGGAAAATTTATTCTAACACGTTCTAAAAACAAAGACAGGAACGAAACGGGATGGAAAAACTTGATGTTAGAGGATGACTGAATTGTTAATTTTGTACCTGTTTCAGCCACCTTCGATAGCTGAATGGAAGGGAGATTAGATGGTGTCCATGCCAGTATTCTGTGGGTTTAAGTATTTCAGCTATTGAAAAATTCTCTCTTATTGTTGCCCTAGCATTATCAGATTATATGATTATAATCTACTATGCTTACCTAAAACTTCAAATAACAGTGCAGTTTTATAGGCATATTGGCTCCAGTGCCTCACACTTTGAATGACTGCAGACAGGATTCGCAAAGAATTCTTTTTTATTTTAGTTTTAACTTGAGATGATGAAATTTCCTTTCAGATGGAGACAAAAGGTTAAGTTAGACATACACACTTGCAATTTTAAAGGGCACACAGGCATTTGCTTATTATGTTCAATAGGCAATAATTACATTAAAATTAGAACATTTGTTCAGAATACACAAACAACTCCCTGCCAGTTTACTGAGGATTTTAGATTATTACAGTATGAAAATCTCAATTCTAAATTTCCAGAAACTCCAGGTTTTACTAAGGCAGCTTGGGCTGATGAAAACCTCATCTTCCATCAATTTCCTTTCTTTACTGCTTTCTTCATTGTGTCTTTCCTATTAACCCTGCCCATAAGTTTTACCTGACTTTTATCTTCTGGGACACCACCAAATTGGTTTTCATTCATTTTATTTTGCTGAGTATTGTAGTTAAATTTATATGCTGGACTATGATCCTGCAGACTTCTTGCCACAGTGTTGGTTTTCAGTGGCCACTGTCCTTTGGATGTGTCAGTTTTGATGAGCTGGGATGGGTTACCACTGTCAGGGTGTTTTTGCTGCTGGACAGTTGTCAAACTGCTTGAAAAGTTCTCAAACTTTCGAGAAGTTCCATTATCAGGTCTTGGATTTGCTGTGTTACCTAAAGGAGTATATTCGTTTCTCTTCCTGAAATACAACAGTTCAGTATCACAGTACCTCTTCTGATTACTCATAGATGTGATTAAAGTATATACAAGCAATCCATAAATTGTTGTTTTAGCTTTAAATATCTCCAAACTCATTTCAATTTACACCAAATTTGTCCATACACAGGGCAGTGATTACACCTGTGCATAAATCCATCTGACCTCAACAGGCCTTAAAACCTTGCCCAGTTATTGTCTTGCCCTGTGTAAGGGATCTTTTCTGACCCAAAATTCACATATTTTCAGAATCCTAAAATAAAATAAACAAGGTTTCCTCTGAGAGTGATCTTCAAAGGGTTTCTTTGAATGCTACAGGCATATGGGGAAACGTGAGATGCATTTTCACATAAGAACAAAAAGGAAGAATAATAGACATTAAAGGCTTCACCAACCTGCAGGCAGACAAGCTTTTTCCAGCATTTGCTAAATTAAACTTTGATGCATTTGGTGGTTTCATAAGGGAAGGAGCCATCGGATGTTCTGCTTGGCTTTCAAAGACAAGTTTATAGTATCAGTGACACAGCAGCAGCTTTATTGTAAGACACACATGGATTGTTCATGGAACAATTGACATCCAAATAAAAATCAAAAAAGCAACAAATAACTTGCTTTTTACGTACCCACTGTTTGCTGCTTTCTGCAGTTCATTCCCCTCTGGGTTTGCAGTTCCCCAGCCTAATTTTCAAAAGACAAAGGATTGAAGAATGGATAAAAATGGAAAAGACTGAAAGGTAATAAGTCTTTGTAGGCCTCCAACGCTGCTTAATATCCCACAAACAGGCTCACACAGGAAGGAGGAAGGAAAAAGAAAAAAGGGGAGTGTGATCCTTTGATATTTGTAATTATAAGACAACTTCTAACAAGTAGGTTGCTTCTCTAGACAGTGGTTCAGCTATGAACATTAGACTTATTAGCAGCAGAGACTTTATTACAAGAAAACTTTTAAACTTTATTACAAGTAAAATATAATGAAAGCACTAAAAGCAGAATTCTGCACTGTACTTTCCAAGCCCGATTTGAAGAACAGAAGTTCCTTTCTGAACTGCAAGAAAGACATCTTACAAATGTTTCTTCTTGTAACACAGGACTTGAATGTTGATTGAAATCAACCGAAAACAAAAGGTCACTTTCAAGAGACTCGATTTAAATGCCAGTGCTACTTCATTCTCAGTCACATAAAGAGTCAAACTCCCTCTAGGCAAGAAGTATTAAAAGCTCAATTGTACAGAGGAGAAAGAAATTTCCTGGAGGACAGTTTTTACATAATGAACTTTTCAGAAAGAGATATAAAGGATGCATATAGTTCTTGATAAAGACAATGTCTGATTTCATAGAATACAATCAGGAAGTTGAGATTTCTTTGGATTTAGAGGCAGTAAAAAACTAAAATACATCTCATTTACCGAATGATGAGGGAGAGAAGTCATAACTACGAGTCACAGAACCAGTATCTGGTTCATTTTTAAGTGGATTTGAAGTGAGGGGCTGTCTAGTTCTTTTCTTCTGATTGAACAGTGGTACGGGCAGACAACCTAAAATTAAAATTTAAGTAATGCTGTATTAATAGCAAAAGGATACACAATCCACACTTAAAACACGTAAATAAAATTACTTAATTATTTTTCATTACACATAGGAATTACATTTCATAAACACATAACAGACCATTCCCCCACAGAATTTATATGCCCAGTTCTCTTGTCCTGCACATAATCTCATGAATGAAACCTTTCCCTGAGTGACCAGCTCCCTGAATCCATCTAAAATCTTGCCCTGTGCAGCAATAAACAGGTAACCCATGCAAGTCCACACAGGAAATAAGGATTTACGGCTAAACACTGAATAGCCTGCATGAATACTAGATACATGAAAGTATTATATGTATTTAATGTGTATATAAAAGCATAATGAGGTGTGAACAAGAAGGCCCATATGAAGGGCTGGTACCTGCTGTGCTGCGAGCCGACGTGTCAGCTAAACTCCTTTTCATTTCTTTGCTGAATCTTAACCAGTAGCAATGTACTGATTACTCCAAATTTGCTGTATGGAAATCAGATAAACAAAGCAAACTAATTAATGCACATCCGAATTTCATGTGATTTTATGGCAGTTTCTCTTAACACTGCAGCTCCAGCGACTGGCATAATTTCCAACACAAGCCCTAAAACACAGAAGTAGCTGTAGTGAATTTAGAAGATCCACAGGTGCATGCTTAACAGGCAACTGCTCTTTGCAGATTCCACTCCCCTGCAGGAGTTGGCTGAGGGCCAAGGTCGTGTTGAGGGTCAGTGCTTACCGGGCTGAGGGGCAGCCCTGAGGGACAGCCCTGAGGGTCGCCCTGAGGGTCTCCCTGAGGGTCGCCCTGCGGGTCAGCCCTCAGGCGCAGCCCGCCAAAAATAACGGCCACTCGTCCGCGCGCTCGCGCCTCCGGCGGTGCGCAAATGGCGCGCAGGTGATGCCCCGTTCCCACCCGCTGAGGGCACGGCGGGAGCGGAAGGGCCCGGCTGCGAGACACAACCCTTTAATCACCCCCTCGTTGGGATTCCATCAATCACCCCCGCCCTCAAGGAACCGATGTAGTGTCACCCTCAGAGAACCCGGGGCAGGAGCTGAATCTCCAGAAGTGCGTGGATGCAAAAGTGACTGCAAATAAAACTAACGGCATTCTTCACCCTGTTTGTCTCTTCAGCTGTTGTGGCTTTTACACATGGCTGGTTCCTGTTTAAAATCTGAGTGCTTGGCACGATTGGATCTTGTCCTGTTTTAGTAAACATTTTCCTTCAGAAGCGCTCCCAAATATCTGTATGCAGCACATCAAACCAATCTGGATTCTCACTAAACTAAACATCCCACATCCTTTTTCAGAGTGTGAGTATTGGCAAAGCAAAGGAATGAGGGATGGCTCGCAGTGTTTAACCCTGAAGAGTGAAAACTTTCCATGTGAATTTCCATCCGTTCCCGAATTGTCGGGTGCTGGGACACCAGGAGTTAAAGTGTTTGGATGGGAGCTGCTGTAAGGGGATAAAAGAAGCTTCCATGGGTTTAGTTTTGAACCTTATGTTTGGAAATTCACTGTCTCTGTCCTAAAAACACTCTTAGGAGACAAACTTCTTGCATGTTAATTAAGTGCACAGACGATCTCTGTGTTTCATTCAGCGCTTTGAAAGGAATTACAACCATTACAGTGCCAGCAGCAATAAAAGATAAACTATATGTTCCAGCCCTGCATGTTTGCATTTTGGTGTTTACTCTTCAAACTACTGCTGTGTTTAAATTCAGCAAACCCAGATTCAGTGTGAGTTGTGGTTTTGGGTGTTGTGTCACTCACCATTCTGGCACCACTGCTCAAGAGAGACAGGGGTCAAAGGACAGTACAGACTGTCCAGTGCTGTAAAATGCAACTTTACTGCTTTGTTTAATAAATTACTCATTCCGATTAAATATCTGACAGCTCCTAAGCACAGACTAGTACAGTTGAGTATTAGTCTGTATTAGCTCACTGTAAGGTTCAGCAAAATCTGAATGCGTGAACCGAAACGAGAGCAACTTCTGTAGAAATTATATTCCTGGCAGAACTATTCTAGATAAATCCTGTGCTTAGCATTTCCTAGACTGTCTGTCAGCCTGGGATATAAAGCCTTTCAGGCACTGGCCAAATATTCTCTGTGTCTTTGGGTATAATTCTCTCGTTTGGGTATAATCTTAATAAAAAGGAATTGTTCAATAAACATTCTTTATTCTCTTGCAATCTTAATATTTGTTATGTTTATATCATGAGTCATATGCCAATTGCAAATACTTCTGCCATTTACAGCAATAAAGCTTATTTTTCTGTTAATAAGACCTTTTATTCTAAATGTTTTGATTCTCAGGATGGAAGTTACAGCTGCTCTTTGGCTTAAGCTTCAGAAGCCTTTCTAAACGCTTTTGGAAATGGAAGAAAAGTTGCTGAGTAAAGTTTTTTGGGGGGTGAACAGAACTATTGTCCCATCGTGGTCTAGATCTGTTTCCTTTTTAATAAGAGACTGCAGAAGTTCGAGGGTTGTCCCTGGCAAAGTTGTTTCAATGTGTTAGAGGTCTGTGTAAGCAGATCCTGAGATAGAACTGGTGCCAGAACTCTGGGTCAGTCAGTTGTGGATAAATTGCACTGTAATTTCAGCTCGTGTTCCTTCTAATCATTGCTCTTAGGATTTCTCAAACAAAAAAGTTTGTACAAGCCACGACATGCTTTGAGGAACTTTGCTGTTCTTGGCTTTTTTTAGATGAAAACACTTGATGTTTCAGCATTGTGTGCTGGACTAGAGCCAAGATACAATTCTTGTGTTGCTGATTTTGCTCACTTTAAATCATTCTGCCCTTATATAATACTTATGTAACTTCAAACATACCGAACATACATGAGAATACCTGTTACACCTAATTTGCAGTGCAAAAAAGCCTGATATTTAAGTGTAAAAACAGTGTTTTCCACTGTTCATTAGTACAGGATTTCCCTATAGATCATATATTATAAAGACTGCCCAGAGTCTTTAACTTTTGGACTGTGGAACAGTGCCATTAACAGCCTCGGAGATGTTACTAAATACGGAAACTGAAGGGGAGGCTCCTTGGGGAGGGAGGTTGGAAAATCCCGCCTCAAAACTGAGTTGAGAACTGTTGGGAGAAATCCATTCACTTTCTTTTTGCATCTGACCTAACCAGAAGAAAGACTCTCCTACTGGAAAGAATTGTTTTGTTTTGTTTTGTTTTTTTTTCCCTTCAGAGAGAAAAGTTTTCCTTGAGCATGAGTTCCCCGTGTGCTCGGGTGAGACGGGTGGGGCTCTTCGGGGGCACTCACGGCAATGAATTATCGGGGGTGCTCCTGGTGAGGCGCTGGCAGCAGGATGGAGCCGAGATCCAGAGACCAGGAGTGGAGGTGAAACCATTCCTCACCAACCCCAGGGCTGTGGAGAGGTGCACCAGGTACATTGACTGTGATCTCAACCGGGTTTTTGACCCCGAGAGTCTTGGGTAAGAGCAGTTGTGCTTTTCTGTTGTTCTACTTTTCTGCGTTTTAAAATTCTTTCCAGATTAAAATGTTGAACATAAGTTCCCCTACCACTTTAACAGTGCAGTCACATTACTGAAATTACTGACCTTTAACCCGAAAAAAGAACAATTTGCATGCGTTAACAGACTCACTTCTATTGCTGATAAAATCAGTCTCAAACCAACACATTATCTTAAACATCATTTTAAATTAGTATTAGATGAGCTGCATTTGTGTGAATTGGAGTACCACTGTTCTGAGTCAGAGAGTCATTATTTCTCATGTCTTGTGCAATTCAGTTTGGGAGCTCTTCTGCATACAATTAGACTTCCAAGAAATAGCAGATAAAAGCAATTAAACAGAGACATCTGAGTATCTGAAAGAATTGCACAGAAATCAGGGAAGCGTGCTTAATTCTAGCTATGTTCAGTAAAAGGTGAAAACTTGAAATTAGAAAAACTGGAAGCTAGAAATAATCTATTCTAAGGCAAAAGCATAGCCAAAAACCTCAATAATTTAATCGACTCGTTATTTTAAAAGAAATACTGTCTATAAGATAAGCAGATGTTAACACGTAAGCATCGAGGCCATTCTTTTAATTGTTTATTTTGGTAAAACATTTTAAAAAAAAATAGGTAGTTTTGTTTGGTTTCAGCTGCTTTGAACACAGAACACTTGGAAAAAACACCAGATTAAGACACCTGTGGGTTTCCTTCATATCTTAACCACTATTTCTCAGTAAACACTATGAAGTTGCCTGTTCCTATTACAGAACTACAGAGTGTTTGAAGTACCTTCCCCTGGCCCCTTAAGTAGAACCTTTGAGATGACAAATTATTTTACAAAATAAGAAAAAGGAGAGAGAAATCTTGATACTATTGAAAGCAATGGTGTAAATATCATTGGTTTCAATAAAAAAGTATTAATTAACAGTTTTATGTGAAGAAACGTTGACTTTCACAGGCAGAGCTAAAGAATAAAAAGGTGGATTATGTGATACACAGGGTCTCCTGAAATTACAGGTATTAAAACTTGAGGTAGGAAAATCTTCACTGAGCTTTAGGAATCCTAAAGGAATAGACAGTAGAAGTCTGATCAGATCACGAGAAGACAAGAAATAAAATGAGTTAGAAAACACCTTGAGGGTGATGTCCAAGGCAAAACATCACGGGCTGATGTCTGAATATGGGCTCCAGCAGGAGGTGGATCCAATCTTGGAAATGCTCTACATTGTTGCTAAATTTTCAGTTAGTTTTATGCATAGGGGGAAATTTTGGGATGTAAGGAGAAATAAATCATTTCCGGCCAAATTTTGATTTAATTATTCTAATATTTTTCTGCACAAGACACAGGATAATAAAACAATTACTAGACAATCGTACTTACTTTCTTCAACAAATCCAGCCAGTTTTAAGTTTGGTAATTAAACAGGTGATTTCAACCCCGGTCAATTTTGGATTTAAAGTAAAAAGAAAAGGCTAATACGTATTTTGTTGACTGTAAAGCCATGGAATGAGCTCACTAATTTCTTTGTGCTGATATTAACAGCAGGCCAGTGGTGGAAGATATTCCATATGAAGTGAGGAGGGCTCAGGAAATCAATCATATATTTGGTCCCAAAGGTAGTGATGATGCCTATGACCTTATTTTTGACCTTCACAACACCACTTCTAACATGGGTGGTACCATTATTCTTGAAAACTCCAGGGATGACTTTACAATTCAAATGGTTCATTATATCAAGGTAAAACTAATTTAAATGAACTATTAAAATAGATTATTAGCTGTAATGTTGTATTACTATATATTATTTTGTAGTTTCTTTGAATATACTATTTTTTCTTCTGCAAGACTGTTTAAAATATTTCATTACTCATAGGATGACTTTTTTTTAATCAGAGCCAATTATTAATTTGATTATAATATCAGGTAATTCAGATTTAAACTCCTCATGTCTTCATGTATTAAAATAAGCATTATTAAGACTGATGGGCAAAGAGGAATACTTAGAATAACATCTATGCAAATTAATGCAGTTTAACCTGCTTTCACACTGATCTGTCAGGAACTTGGATAAATTTGAGTTACACGTGCTAAATAGTTAAACATCAATTTCATTAAATAAAGAGATGTAACAAATAATGGAAGTAGGTAATGACAATTTTCCTTTATCAGTGACGTGTCTTTAGAAGCTGTTTGATTCTGCTGTTCCTGAAGCTGATAAGTTTTGGTAGAGTGAGGTTTGCAGAAGTGCTGCTTTAAACATAATTTGCTGGAATTCTGGTGACCTGGACAATGACTGATGGAATCCAGGTTGGGCCAATGCTGTGGAATTTATTTTTTTTTCCCCCCATAGAAACAAGGCCTTTTCAAACTTTTTTTTTTCTTATTACGTGTATTCTTTTAAAAATGCTTATAAAAATATATGAAGATCTAAAAATCTTTTGATTAAAATTATACAAAGAGCAATGGTGAGCAGTCATCAAGAAAGAAGCCTCAAGTAGTAAAAATGCCAATAAAGAAGATTAAAATGAGGCTTAATTCACAGTCTGCATCCCCATAAGAGAACTGGATTCTAACCCCAAATAAAATAGTTGAAGTCTGCTTTATGGTGTTTCAGTTCTCACTTTTGGAACCATGCTGAGGAGATGTTTTTTCCTCTGCTGGCAGTTCAGGACTAGAACTGTGCTCAGTTCGGGTTCAGCGGAGTTGCCTGGCATCAGTTAATGGAACAGACACCAACAAACACAGCTTTGTGCATTTTCTAAAGATGTCCTACTTCCTTGAGGGCCCTGAAATAAAGGCAACATATTGAAGACATTGTGTAAATCACTTCTGCATCAGTAATCTTTTGTGGCACAACATTTTAAACCATTTTGCATGACAAAGGCGTTTTTAAACCATCTCCACAGAACGCTTTGGCTCCAGAACCTTGTCCTGTTCTGCTGATTGAACATCCCAGCCTGAAATATGCAACAACTCGGTCTGTGGCAAAACATCCTGTCGGTAAATATCAAATCTAAAGGCTCTTTCAACCCACCAGCAATGATTTTGAAATATGGCTGTTTTCAGATGTGTTCACTGCCTTATGCAGAGTGCTCTGAGCACCAGGAGCTGTTTGTTTGACAACATATTTACCAAAATGAATCTAAGTGATTATCCATTCTTCTGAAGAGTTCTGATTTGCACAATCAGAGTTCTGGCTTATATAACACAGAAACTCTGGAACTCAATTAACCCACTTTTTGCAGAAAACTTTTACAATATATGGCAAAGACCTGTTTGCCTTAAAACCCCACAGAATTCTGTGCCTTAGACGTTAAATACTGACCCATCAGGCATTTATTTTTGCTGCGCAGTGTAAGCAGGTGACGTGTGATGGTGACATTAAGTGACATTGATGATCTCCCTCATCTCCAAACAGGTGTCGAAGTGGGGCCCCAGCCACAAGGTGTTGCTAGAGCTGATGTCTTGGACAAAATGAGGAAGATTGTCAAACACGGCCTTGATTTTGTGCAGCTTTTTAATGAAGGTAATGAGAGGTTACAGCATCCTGTGTCATTCCAGTGGAGTATTTTAGGAGAATATTTTTAAAAATGGGTTGGGCTATAACATTTTAAACAGGTAAAAGCTGGGGGGAGAATTAAAAAATTAAAGTCAGACCTTCGCAGTACCTAAAATACACTCTGACAAAATAAATGTTTTTAATTATTTCAGAGGATGTTTTGTCAGTGGTTTGGGGTTTTCTTTGAAATAGAAAGAAAATAATACAGTTATACATGTCACAATTTCCATCATTGTGCTGGAATAGTAAAGATTAAATACCACTGATACCACTCTGTGCTGTGCAACACTGCCAAACAGACCTTTCATTGATTTCCTCACCTACAAAAGAGGGTTTTTAAGTGAAAAGTAACATTTCAGTAGCAAATTTAGACTTGAACTTCATATGCCCCAATACACGACTGGAGCAGCTTTCTACAACTTGGCTTTGAGGGGACAACCTGATGATTTGGGGCATTCTGCAGGGAATAAATAATGCAATGTTCTCTTTAACAGGCAGTTTTTCATCTTGACATTAAATTTCATTTATTCTTTCTAGGCAAGGAATTTCCACCATGCACAATCGAGGTTTTTAAAATTACGGAGAAAGTAGATTATCCCAGGAATAAGAATGGTGAAATTATTGCAATAATTCATCCTAAACTACAGGTAAATTCTAGAATAGTTTCCTTTTGTGACATTTTCTACTTATTCCTGTGTTGCTTCTGCTACATTGTTGCATATTTTAGTAATAAATATTTAAAATGCCAATGTTGCCAATGGGTTTTGTTGAATACTTTAGACCTCCCCTAGGGTTAAGTTCTCTCACTAAGGTCACACATTCATTATTTCAGGAACTGCCTTGGGAATCACTGAATCTAAAATCACTGCAAAGAAAAAGACAGTAGGATAGCTTACGTTTTAAAATATAAACCTAATTTTTAATTCTTAAATGAGTGTCTGTTTTCAATCATTTGTGAGCATCTGCAGTTTCCTTCTGGTTCACTTTACCAGTGAATTCTGAAAATGAGGGCCAGACACACAAAATTATGCATTAAGATTAAAAGGAATTCTTTTAAAAGCTTTTGCCATAAACTGCAGGAATTAGCATAATTAGCATTAATTCAAGAATCCCATAAAATATACAAAAACCTGAAAGTAAATATATTCTATTTATTTTCTTTCCCTAAGGATCAAGACTGGCAGCCACTGAAGAATGGTGATCCTCTATTTTTGACTCTTGATGGAGAAGTAATTCCATATCAGGGGAACTGTACAGTCTATCCAACATTTATTAATGAAGCTGCATATTACGAAAAGAAACAAGCTTTTGTAAAAACAGAGAAAATCCAACTCACTGCAAAACACCTCAGGTTGTCAGAGCAGAGCACTTCTTAAGAGCTTGTTACAGATTTTTCCTATAAAAAGTGGGTTTCTTTGTGAAGTCCAGGGCCATTCAGTAGTAACTTGCAGGATAAATAAATGCAGAATCTAATTTTAAATTGTAATTTAATTAACCTTGCTGAGCACTTTGAGATCTATTCTCATAATGCTGATTATGACTCTGTTTGTTGTTCTAATACACTCCTCTAGATGCAAAGAATTTATAAATATTTTTATGAAGTTTTTATGAAGAAGCTCATCCACAGTACTATGTTATATACAAAATTTACAGCTTTTCTACTTCATAACCCCAAACCTCAATAACCAACACTTTTTATAGTGGGTTGACCCTTGAAATTAATTCCTCAGGTAAACACACAGAATGTGAGACAAAGGAAAAACTGGGCAGAGAGAAACAGGGGGAAGGTGTGTATAATAAATGATATCTGCATATGTGACTGACCTGCACTGTGCTGAAGTGGAAGCCTTGGGGTTTATTTTGTTTTTGTACTTGCAAACATAAAAACAAACTAAAAACAGGATTTCAGAGAAATATGCTCTAAAAAGCTTTACATTTCATTTTAGTGTATTTCACAATTAATTCAAGCTGCTTCTGATTTAAGGCAAGATTTAGGTGGTTATTCTGGTTTTGATGAAGAGCAGTGCACAAACCATACCTGAGCAGTCCAGAATGGAAATTAAGAATTCCATATAGGGAGACTTGTTCTGCATCTGTAGAGACAAAGCCTGTCATAACATCTTGAAAAGAGAAAAAANTGTCATAACATCTTAAAAAGAGAAAAAAATGGGGGTTTAATTAATTTTCTGAAGTTGTTTTTCACATCTTTGACAAGTTGATGATAAACATTAAGAATTTTGCATAAGGATACATTAATTATTTACTGAAAGATTAATTGTCCAGATAACTCTAATGTTCTACCTTTGAAAAGTGATGTCATCCTCCTGTACTACTAAATTTAAAGTATTTTTTCCTTGCCTTAGTGAAACTCCTATGGCAATAAAATAAAAACACAGGGAAGAACATGGATTGAATGACAAGTTTTATTTCCTTAATTTAAATAAACATGGTATAAAAAGCACAGCATTACCTGCTCTAGTCATTATTCAGAGTATCCTTGGTAAAAGCCAGGAGACAGCACATGGTTTGTGTGAGGTGGCCGAGCCCTGTGGCCACACCAGGGGGGCATTTCCTCAGCGAGAGCTTTTAGAAACAACCCCCAGCTCGTTCCTGAGCTCATCCACATGGTTTTGTACCCAGGCAGTGGCTCAGCACATCCTTGTAGGGCTTTTTGTGCCTTCCCTGTTCACAGCCCAGAGCGGCCTCAGCACAGCACAGAGGTCTTGTCGTGTTTGCAGCGGCCTCGTGGCCCAGCCTGGTTCCTGAGTGTGTGTGAAGAGGTATTTTTTTCCCTTTGTACAAAAACTGGCACTGAAAGGCTCCAAGCAGACCTGTGCAGTGCTGAGGCAACGTCCTTCCCTGGCAGCTCTGGTGCAAAATTACCCAGCAAAGATCAAAGATTCCGAGACCACGGGGATTTTTCTTCTCGTCCTCGCATCTCCTTCTGAGAAAGCCAAACAGTGCCCAGGTGTGACGTGGTCTGTGGGTACACAAATGTCCTTTCCCTCAAATTCCTGTGCCCTGCCAGAGCACAGCTGAAGTTTCCTGTGGATCCCATCCATCCAGGCCATGGTTGGAACCTCAGGACACGGCGTCCTGCAGGACCCACGCTCACCATCCCTGTAAATATCTTTGCATTATCCTTCCCACTGCAGGCTTCCCTCACGATCTCTTCTGTCTTAAGAAAGTCTTTTCGATCATTTTGCCCACAGCTGCAAAATCCAATGCAATTCTTATTATCATTCAAACACAGAACTGAGCTCCCCTGAGTGTCACCTAAAATAGCACCTTTAAAACAGGCACCACATGAATAATTCTGATGAAAAGCCATGACACTGGAGACACGTGTTAATTGAAATTTAAAAGTACACAGAGAACAAATGTTGCTCCTTATATATATACACACAAAATAGAAAACTAAAAATATAATTCATAGTATTTGGTCATCACAGGTAGTGAAATAAGAGCTACAGAAATGCATTAGAGTCCTCTGAATAAAAAACAAGGTCTGGAATGGCATTGCATTGAACTAATTTTGTTCACCTTGGGAAGAAATACTGACTTCTGATTTTTCTGAAGTGGTTAAATGCAAAAATTAATTCAGAAAAACTTCCAGTGTGGTAAGTTTTTATGTAGGAAGAGGCAACAGCATGGAAAAACCAAGGAGGAAAACTAATGTTGAGACTGGAGCAAATATCCTCCATCAGGAATTATATTTCTGCCCTGTTATTTCATGGGGAGGCACAGACACACAGTAATAAATAAACAGCAATAAACTCCAGTTACACCCTGGGGACTGCACAGAGGAAAAGAGATCAGGCAAAGCCACTGGGATTTGAGGAGTCTTTTTCCAACTTATGGGACCAAGCCTCCAGTAACACTGACAGTCAATGCAAAAGCTCCAAATGTACCCAGAACTTTGTTATTTCAAAATAACGTACTTCATTTAGTCATCTTCAGAACTGAAATGCTTTGCTTTTCTCCACAACAAAAACTTATCTTTTCAGTGTACAAAATGAGTTTCTCGTGAGCTAGAGATTCCAAAAACCAGAAGATTGGGATCACAATGACCTTAATTTTCCACAAAAGGAAGAAATAGCTCACATTTGACCCTTTTTATCCAGTTAAACATCTCGAGCCAAGTTTGAGGAGCATCAGGCAAACTTGGACAGCAACAGTTTGAGAGGCTCAGAACTGACCCAGTGAAATAATCCCATTTATTTCAGCTCAGCTGCTCTGAATAAATGGGTTCAAGCCATCAGACTGTGTCACTGAAAGTTTGTGTTCCAGCTGGCTACAGCTGTCCAAAACAGCCACAAAGCTTTCAGCCTCCACTGCTGATGCTTTTAACCTTCAGAAGAGCCACACGTCAAGCACAGCACAACTAAACAGAAGTTTCAGGCAAATCATCCATTTCTTCAAACGTATTCAGGGTGGTTTTGCTATTAGTTCTTGAATTATCTTGAATTTTGCTTGGATCTGCAAAAAAATGCATTGTAAACACAACAGGATATGGTAGAAACTGTATAGGCAAGATCAGAGTTATGCACCTTTTTTGTTGTTGATGATAAAAGCATGTATTTATTTAAATAGCAAGCTCTCAGTTTGCTACCATATCTTCTACAGAAGTTTTTCACCCCAAAGGGAGCTCATTTCTCCTCAAGGACACTCCTGCCCTGGCAGCAGATGGATGTCTTGGATTTCCTGGCCAACATTTATGTCATCCACTATATATGTCACAAAACTTGTTTGTCACCAACCCTCTCTCCAAGTCTTAAAAAGTAATTTAACACCACTGCCATATTAACCATTAGTTCCTCTAGCAATAACGTGTGGCTTGATATAAGAGTTTATAATTTTAAAGGTATAAAACTGGATCAACAAGCATTTCTAAGAAGAAAAGATTCTGCAAATAGGGTGTCATAAAATATCACAGTACCTGTTGGCCCAGGATCTTCATTAATAAATGAAACATGGGTTTTCCACTCAGTCCATTTCACTTCATTAATCCTGTTTACATTGTACATAAATTGTGTTATCACCATGCATTATGCCCCAGCTACATCACTAATCTTCCCCCTTTATTCTTTCCTGAGATTGTCACACTTTGCCACCTGCTTTGCTGGCACTAAAAGCCTGAATGTCTTCTGCACTGCCAGGCACTATTTGAAGGTGAGAATAATACCAAGACTACTTCATAATTTCACACATTGTTAGTACAGTCTCGAAATATTTAAGTATTTTTCATTAAACAGCGGAGTTCTTTAATATGGTAATCATCAATTACCAATCAACTTAAATGTGATTGCTTTTAAGCTGACATTCAAAGGAGATGATGATAAAGTGACATTTATTGCAAGCAGATTTGAGGCTTCTACAGTAAAAACATATGAAGATGAAAATCTGCTTTCTTACCAAACCCATTGCCTACATAAAAGTTCACACATTTTCCCTATTTAAACAACTGGCTACAATTGAAAAGCAAAACTCAAATTATATTTTTGTGCATCTAGCATGATTTTGAGAGATAACAAATATTTTAAAGAGGGTTTTGAGGAGAAATAACCTCGAAGCAGCATAAAGAGAGCAGAATTGATAGCAAATTATTCCAGCTTTGCTTTACCTTAAACACACCCTGGTGTCATTTTCAGCCACTTTACACCGTTCTCCCAGCTGGAATTTTTTCCTCAGGCATTTTGGTAAGAATTTTTCAAATTCCAAAATAGTCCTGGCTCTCTATTGGCAGTAAACAGTAAAATGAGTGTGGTTAGCCATGGTCTGATTTCACAGCATGCACAGTTTGCAGGTCAAGCCTCCACCCACAGCCAACACCAAAACCAGCAAATCACTGACAATTTGTGCAAATAGGGATTCAGATTCCAGGAAAAACAGGGAAACACATCATCCTGTGACATATCCAGGGGAATGAAAGTCATGGCAGTGCATGGGTTGGAAACCCAAGGCATGATATCACCTTTAGGATTGTTAATTCCAAAGTCACTACAATTCTCCAATACTGGAATTATTAATTTCTACTATTCACATGCAAAACCAATTGAGGATTCTCTTTAACGCTTAACCTGTTGTGTCATCATGAGGGTTTTTAGCCCAAGCACCTCCCAAACAAACCTGGAGTTTCCAGATGTGCTCACTCTCCTTAGAAATATCCTCCACTGTTTCTCCCATTAACGCAATGAGCATGTTCAAGAGAAGAACAAAAGTCAGCACAACGAAAGTTATGAGGAGCAGGAGAAACAGGACAGGGTACTTGGAGTTCTGCTGGATCTCCAGGTCACCGAGTCCCAGGGTGAGCTTGAAAAGATCCATCAGGACAGGCCCCAGGCTGCTGTTGGAATGGCATTCCCCACCCTCCTGGCACGTCTCAATCAGGGCAGCGAGAGCTGAGAAGAAAGCACAAGGGAATTTCAGTCACAGTCATTATTTAGGAATATAAGGCGTTTCATCCCAAAGAATTCAAACTGCTTAAGAGAGCCAGAGCTGCCCAGCCACACACAGAGCAGCCAGGTGACAGTTCCAGGAAGCAGAAGGAACCCAATCCAAATGAAATTCCAGGGATTTGAGACTGAGGCAAATGGTTCATCTGTTCACATCTAAACTTAACCTCCAGAAGAAACCCCAACGTGAGCTCTCATGAAAACAGGGTTCTTATTCGTAATAATGCTGAAATCTTTACTCACACAGAGCATCAGTGCTTTTCCCCAGTAATATTTACCTACGCCAAATCCCAGCAAAAACACCATATAGACAACTAAAAACTTGATCACATCTTGCAGGATGACCTGAAAATGGAACGAAACAGTTGACAGAAATTAAAATTCACAACTAGCTTTGCGCTTTTGAATTCTGCAGGGATACAGGTGAGGCACACACTAAAGCATCGGACTACTTTCCTTGAGCAAACAAACCCAAAAGTCTGATTTTTTTATCTCAAGCCTGGTGTGTTCTCTGAGAGTGACTAATTCTGTCCAATACAGACATTACAGATTATGATGCAATTAAATTGCAGAACTACATTAGCTAGAAAAAACACAAGCTACTCACATATTTAAGGTAATAAAAATATCAATATTAGGATGCAAACTAGTTCCTGCTGTTGAAGAACAGCGTGTTCTGCTAAAATAATGCATAAAAGCTGGAAATAAGACATTTCAAAATGAACTATAAAATACATATAATTGATTTGGATTGTAGAACGAGGGAGTATCATCAGGCAGGTAAAAAAGAAGAAGAACTTGCCTTTTGAATCATCACACTGTAGATGCCCATGGACTGGAAACCTCTGGTGAAATAGAGCATATTGGCCCAGCCAAGGGCCATTGCCAAAACAAGACACACCAGGTGTTCTTTGTAGGAAAACAAGTACAAAAAGACAGAGAAGATCACAAGCAAAGCTTGTATAAAACTGTTAAAAAACAAACATATATGTAAAAGAGAAATTACTAGCACAAAACCAACAACAGAATGGAAAAACACGAAAACAAGATTTCTTTGCTCTTTAGGCTTAATTTGTAATTTCATGCTGCTTTTTTATTCTCCCCGTGAAATTGGCATTACAGTTGAATGATAAAATAGGTCAGTGCAAGTGGTATGAGTATATTAACATATCAGGATTGTATTTATTAAAGCTTAATTTAGGTAAACTCTTCTCCCCAAAAGAGCTGCTCAGTTGCACATTTTGTTGACAGAGACATTAAGAATCCTTACAATATCTTAGAAACCATTTAATTGCAGCTTTAGCTTAATGAATTGATAAAATCATTACAGATTTTCCACAAACAGGGAAGACACTGGCAGGTGGGAAAAATCCACTCCATGCACATCAACCCTGGTGCTGTTACTGACAGTGCAACCAATAGTTTGTGTCACAGAAAAGCTGCAGGTAAACCTACATTCATCCCTCTCAAACTGATCATTTTGAGGAAAAAAAGTGAATATCTCTCACAGAGCACGTTCTCTGTGACCATGAGATAGATAATTTTATATATAGTGAAAAAAAATATATATACACATCAGACTTACAATGCAAAGTGGAACCAGGCATCAGAGAGAATTGACTGCAGGTCTGAGGGCCTGAGCAGGAAGATGGCCACACTCTGTGCAGGCAGAAACAGAAAATACAGGCATGATGGAAGAGAAAACAGATCTAAAATCTGTTTTTCAAAATAATTTAACTGGTGTTCTGCACTAATCCATCTACTGATAAGACGTGGTAACTTCCGGAATTAATTTTTTTATAGGGCTGTAAATTCAAAAGTTAAAATTCTGTCATCTCTGGCATAATTAAAGTTACTGGCTTTAATTACTTACAGTACATGGCAAAGTTATACCATGGGATTTTTTTTTCAGTACAACTTGCAATTCCTTTGTCCTTAAAGCCAATAATTTGACAATACTGATATCATACAAATATCAGATCTCTGCATTAACAATTTGAAAAGCAAACATCCTTATATTTATTTCACACTTGTACTCAAATATATAACCAGGGTCATTCTGAATAAGTGATTGTGGCAAAGGTTTAAAAATTACACTTATCAAAGATACTCCATGTGCATTGCCAATATCAGCAGCAGCATATTCATAAATTTAAAGAAGTTCTTTACAAATTAGCTGTATAGTTGTTTCTAAGAAGAAATCTTACCTCTTTTATGGCTATAAATATTGCTCCTAACATAACCATCACCTGTCCTGACAACTGCAGCCACCCCACTCCTCGGGTCAGAGCCAGAGGATAAGGAGGAGCCTGCAAGACAAATCCAGAGGGAAAATCTCAGTTCCATCCCTGAAGAGTAATAAGCAAAGCAACAGAAAGCCTCACACCTGGAACTCTCTGGGTTCACAATCTTTTCCCTTCCAGGGAGAATTTTCTTGATGCGTTTGTATTTTAGGTCACTTCTACAAAATGCAAATCTGATGCTCCCAAACTGATGTGGAAGAACATGGTCTCTCTACACCCAGATATTCCAGATATCTGGTATTGTTCTAACATTTTTAATGCAATTCAGGAAATACTGTTGCCTTTTAAGTCAAATAAAGTAAAATTTGGTGAGATTCAGCTGCTGTACTCACTTCATTTTCATTAGGCCTGTGGTAGGAAACCAATGTTAATGTTACATTGTACAGGAAATAAAAACAGCAGGACATGAAAAACATGTGCCGTGCAAACTTCTTCCATTTCATCCTCAGGAGTGAGTTCAGAGGCTCCAAAGTCAGCATTTCATGACGATTCTGAGGAGAAAAAAGAAAAAAATAATAAAAATTAAATATTTCAACTTGCCGTCTGTAAGGAAACTGAATTTTAGGTGTGAATTCTGTGTATTTTATTCCATGCTATCCTTGCTTCTCTAGAAACACCTCTGTGCTCAGGGATGTGCCAGAGCATCCTGAGATGGGACAAATGGACAGTTCTTCCTCCTGCTGGGACAAGCAGCCATTCCCAGCCTAGTGAATTATGACTGAGCTAAAACTCTCCTGTGAACTCCCGGTCCTGCTTCCTATGGAAGTTTTGTGGCAGGATTTGAATTCAGCAAGTGTAAAATCTGGGCTTTGTAAATCAAACACTCCTAAACACCTAATTACTAACCTGTTAAGTAAAGTTTATTTGGACTGACCAGCTTGGCCTAAGTCAAATTAATGCTTCAAATGTAGGAAAAGACAAAAAAATTCCCAAAATAACTAACCTGTGTTGCAGGAGCTGATGCACATGTTTGCTTACAGCTGACATTATGCAGTGGCATAAAATTGATCTTGCTCTTGATACAAAAACCGAGAACCAAATATTACTGTTCTCAAGTAATTCAGTTGTTTGCAAGGCTGCCACATCTAAAATGGGGATACTGCTAGGAAAAAAAATTATATAAACAGGCAACTTACACCAATATTTGTATTATAGACAATGATTTCCAGCACTGAGTTGTCAGCAGTGGTATCCAGCTCTGTCAGATCATACAGAGAAGACTGAACAGGACCATAAGCCCAGTCTGTGAATTTTCTTGACAGGCTCCTGTTTGGCTTCTCTCTGATCTCTCTGCTCAGGATGTACTTCAGGATCTAAAACATGAACAGATCATGTGTCAGCAGTTGTGTTGTTCATGGGAAAGGAAACAGCACATGAATATACTCGTCCAAACTCCCACCTTTTCCCTGTAACATTTGGTACAGTTGTGCAATTGAATGTATTTGTAATTGTGTTACTCAGTGAGAGGTGCTGGAGGTGAAAAACCTCTGAGAAATAAGTTTGGTATTTTTAATGCCTTCAGATTTTCTGTCAGAGATATTTTCTAAAGGATGAAAGCACAATTTTCCGTGTGTTCATTTATGTCTTCCTTGAACTGAATTACTTTCTAAACCATCCCATTGCCAATTCTCTACACTACAGTTGATTTATGCAAACCAAATTCTACAGCAGTACAACAGAGCAGTTCTAGTGAGTGTTCTGAAATAGTTTGGTGGTAAATGCAGAATCTCTATACAGCAGAAGGCTGGCTCTAAACAGCTTGTGTAGTTTGTACAGAGAGAGGGAGTTACAGAAAAACCTTGAAGCATAAAAACAGCACTGCAATGGAAATATTTGTGTTTTGAACAAAATCAACTCACCGAATACAAGTTTCTCTTAGATGCTACTGAAATCACACCCACCTCTAATTTCCCAGTTTTTGCAGCCAATTGCAGCGGTGTCAAACCCTCCTTGTTCTTGGTTGTTTCCATATTTCTGTCTTTACTTTTCAGCAGAATCATGTCATACATTCTGATCACAAAGTCATTCTGTGTTCTGGAATCCTCTGCCACGGTCACTAATGCATGGAGGATATTGTTTCCTCTGGAATCCTGAGAGGAAATATTGGTCCTGGCATTGTCCATTAACAGCTCAATTATGTCTGGCTGGTTGGTACATGCTGCTAAAGCCAGTGCAGTCTCACCTACAGAATCACAGAATGCAACAGGTGGTCATGTTTTATTTCAAGCATTCAAATCAGAATAGAAAATATTGTGTTAACCATCTTAATATATGAAAGCACATTTATATATTGATTGGATTGGATTAAGCTCTTGTTTTATGGAAGTTTGGGGTATTCCTTCTTAACTTTTCCAGAAATATCTCAGTTCCACTTACCAAAATAAAAGCCTTCATGCTTGTGTTTGGGATTAAAGAAAATACCCTGGGCACGAGCATTGACATCAGCTCCTTTTTCTATGAGGCTCTGAGTGATTTCATACTGTCTCCTCTCAATGGCAATATTTAGAGCTGTCTGGCCTGAAAAAGCAGACACAGGAATATAGGCTCAGTCTCTCAAACACACTCTGAAACATTAATGATGTTTCACAAAGGATGGCACCAGTGATAATGGAAAAAAGTTGGTTCGAGGGATTTAAACAATCATTATTTTATAGAGGTTATGTTTAACCATATACCTGAAATTGCTATCAGATGGCAATACCTTTATATGCCTCTTCTGTGTATGCTGCATTGATAAATCTCTCCAAAATGCCATTTTCCTCTGCAAAGGACAGGAGCATGTTCACTATCTCGTTTGTGTTCTGGTTGATGTTCAGCAGAGCTTTCATCAGACAAGTTTTGCCAGTGTCTGAAGCCGTGAACTTCTTCATCAGGTAATCTACAAGAGTGAATTTTGAGATTAGCTCATTGTTACTTATTAAACCTCTGTTCACTAGGGGTGAAACCTGAGGGATATGGATGAACACAAACTATTCACCAAACCATTACTCCACCCCGTTCACTCTGCTCTTGAGCACCGAGGCAACCTTGGTTTTCCTGTCGGACGTCCTGGTGCCATAACTCCAAAATTCACAGGGAAATAAAGACATTTCCCAGGCTTAGGAAATAAAGGTATTTCCCAGGTTTAGGAACTCGAGATATTTCCCTGAGCCAGCAGCAGCCCTCCCGCAGGGGGCTGCAGAGCTCACCTGGCACGGGCAGGTTGGTGCAGGCGCTCGATCGCTCCTTCAGCTCGGCCAGCAGGCGCTGCAGCTCCTCCACGTTCCCCTCGGACACTGCCCGGAACAGGTTCCTCTTCAGCTTCTTCCTGGCACTGGTCAGCTCAGGGCCTTGGCATGTGTTAGCACTGAATTGTGAGAAATCGTCATGAAGCTGCTGGTGCAACTTATCCTGGTTTGTTTTATTTTTTTAAGAGTAAAACCAAATACGGTTATTCATCCCAGACCACACGAACTCGCCCTGCTTCCATGGATAGCTCAGAACGTTTCTCACGTTGCTTATTTGCAGGTAAGTGGGCTGTTGAGAGGGTGCTTTATTATTAAAAATTTATTATTATGCTTTATTATTATTAAAACAGCATATTTTTCAACCATTTTGTGGTTTTTCCAGTTTATTCAGTATTATACTTCTAGAATAAAGGCTAAGAAACACTTCTTTGCTCTGCCACAGCTGGCTGCAGTGCTGAGGTTACCTGGTGCTCCTCTCTCAGCAGAAGGGAGTTCTTAACCTCACAGCTAACACCACTTTCTGATCATCCTTTATTCTGGAAAGAGAACGATTTCATATTTCCCCCAAGCAGAAATACTCCGTGCCTGACTGTGGTGTGTAGGTCCTGCGTTGCCATCTAAGAAACACCCATTATATATAAAGAAACCTCCCACTAAATATGAAAATTGGGATATTAGAGTTGTTTATTTCAACATTTAATTATTGAAAGCTCAGAAAAACATGCATGCACATGACCTTTTTTTCCTAAAACATGTCAGGAAAAATAAGTAATACCTACCCTACCACAGATTTAATCAGCTGAAAATGTGCTGAGAAATATTTGTGTCTCCACTCACCCACAGCTCTCGACATTAGGGCTGTATTCAGTGGCATCATCCTGAAGGGACTGTGGGGAATCCATGTCTTCCCCATTTCCAGAAGCACTGCAGAGAAACAGAAGCAAATGTGCCAGGATATTAGCAGGTATTTTTGCAAATTGCATGAGGAAACAGTCAGTGGTAGGACAGAGTATCTACACTAGAGCTTAAATTAGTCCAATTTGACATTGGCCTTTTAATTCCACCATTTTATCTCCCACATGGATTTTAAAGGGAGCGACAAAAATGAAGAGACTCGCAGGATTTTATTATATTTTTTAAAAGACCACATTAGGAAAGCAATCTGCTTTGTGCTTTATTATATTATTTCACTACAGATCCTGAAACCGTGGGAACTTTTTTCTTTTTTGTTTTTAATGATCACTGGTTTTTATGCATCGCCCTGAATGCTTGAAGCTTACATTCTTCCTTTTCACAGGCTTAATTTGTCATCTGGCACAAAAAACAAATGCTAAATCAGTAGCAGTGAGTGGGTTGCAAGCCCACAATGAAAGATTTACCTAAAGATTTACTACACAGAACACTGTAGGCAATTCAGGAGTGTTTTGTGGCTGACTTGAATGAAAGAAATTGAGGACTGGGCCCTAAATAGATATTTAGGTGATATATTTAAAGGATTTTCAATGGCATTGATATGTTGTAATTGCTGTACATAATTTCCACACAGTCTTAAAAGCAGATCTGACTTAGAAAAAATTAGGATAAATGAGTTTCTTACTTGTGTTTTTGTTTTCTCTAAGGTTCAGATTGGATGAACTAGCTCAGGTTAATAATTTAGGGAACATGAGCTATTAATTATTGGCAAAACAGATGCGTGGACAGCAGTGCTGTGCAGGTACTCCCTTCCCTTTGAAATAAAGCTGGGAGCTCTGAGTCCATTCCTATAACATCTGTCTCTTTGCAGAAAGCTGAGTAATGTGGTGACAAAGCACATGTGCAGGTCACTTCCTGAAGGAGAGGGGGAAATTTGGACACCTCTCCTCTGAAACCAAAATCAGCCTGTCAGCCAGTTCCTAAAAGCTGACCAGACATCCTCAGACACAAAAACCTTTGGCCATTCTGGACCTGTGCCACATTTGTGACATATTTCCCTTACTCAGAACTATTGGCTGTTAGCACCCCACGTTTTTTGGGTTTTTTTTAATAAGTGTGTTCTTCCCAGTCATAATTTTTCTCCATTCATTCAGCATAAATGGCTGCTTTAAATATTTCAGATTCAGCATTTCCACAGTTGATTGTTAATGAGCAATAGAGGGAAGACGTCAGCAGCCAGCTGGGAACAGAGCTTGCTAAATTAAGGCTCTGGTCTTCACACAGCAGAAAACACCCCAATGAGAGCATGGAGTTTGTTCTAATGCATCATAAATGAGAGGCTAAGATTAAAAAAAAAACAAAAAAAAACACCCTGATTTTAAATTTATTCAGATCTGATGCCTGATTTATTCCATGGGAACGACAGCAGTAGATAAAACCAAAGATAAATATCCAGTGAGGTTCTGCCTTTGAAGTGACCAAAAGCTATGAAAAGTCATGTGAAATCCTGGCATTGAGGCCCAAGGAGAATTAAGGGGAAGCTGCTGGGAAGAAAATAGATATATTTGCAGCAGGAGCATTGCTTGTGCATCTGTAACTTACCACGGGCGAATATTTGAATCCATGGGTTTGGAAAACACAGGGGGAGAGGTGTTATTGGGAGTGGCATTGCTTTCAAATCCATCAATCTCCAGGAAAAAGTGGGAACTGTTGAAGACAGTCATTTAAAAAAAAAAAAATCAGTCATAAAAGGCAAGCCTAACCATAAACCAAGAAAAGAACTACCAAGGACAAGCTTGACAATTTATCTCTCCTGGCATTAAAGCTGAGCTGGAGCAGAGTTTATCTGCTTCCCCTGAGGGGATCCCAACCTCCAGCCTGTGCCCAGCTCTTCCAGGCTGGCAGATGGGCAAAATTCCCAAGGTATTTTTAGAACACATGGCATCAGATCTGACATGTGTGAGCAGCAATCTCTAAACCAGCCTTGCACCCAGTTCCTCTCACTGCCCAACCACACAAAAATGCTTTTTTTTTTCCTTTTAATCCCAGTCCCTGCTCTTCCAGCCAGGAGCCATCAGGATGGATCATTTCAAACCCATTAAGAGTGATAGTGATTAAATCAGAAATTTTGAAAGGCCACATGTTCAGTGACATCAGGAATTTCCACCAGCCAGGGCTGAATGTGTCCTCTTGCCTGCATGACATTTTACTGGTTTCCCTATAAATAATTACATAAATATTTATAGTGAAAAGAAATAAAATTTGGAGCAACGCAGAAAAAGTGATACGAAAGGAAAGATTTCACCTTTTAAAAAACCTGCAGAGTTGAGAGGCAAAAATCAATGGTTTGGTTTTACTGGATCTCAGGAAAACATTGCTACAGCTCACCACAGGCACAGGAGTTTCAGTGGTGGATGCAGTAACTCCCATGGAGGCTGTTGATCAGAAACTGCCTTACATTTCTAAAATGTTGCAGCAGCCACCTGGAAAACCTTTCCAATTCACCTAATATTTATGGGTTTGTCCTCAGAGCATTTTTTTTTCCTAACTGCATCTTCCCCAAAAAATCTTATTGAAGTGAAGTACTTGTATTGATGGTAAAATGCAGCGTATTATTAGGACAGTAGTGAATAACCTGCTGATATTTAGTAGAAATAGCAGTGTCTAGTTCATCTCATTTTCCAATGGCTCGATGATCCAGGTGTTAATTCTGGCATCCAACAGCTGTGCAGCAGCTGGGAAGGGAACCCTGCTTTGGGGGCTGACAGATCTCACCTCTCCTGGCTTGACCCTGCTTTGGGGGCTGACAGATCTCACCTCTCCTGGCTTCACCCTGCTTTGGGGGCTGACAGATCTCACCTCTCCTGGCTTCACCCTGCTTTGGGGGCTGACAGATCTCACCTCTCCTGGCTTGGAGGTTACCTGGGGATGTCATGGGAGGGGAAAAAACACCCGAAAAGCCACCGTGCAAAGCAGGGTGCCATCAAATAGCCCGGTGCTGACGTGGCCGGGTGCTCTGCCCACAGCCATCAGCAGCCTCTGACAGCCTCCTCCCCGCCTGCCCCTCCGATTTCCTGTGCTTAATTATCGACTTAATCCACCCAAATTCCAGGAGCTTCCAGCAGGGAATGCCAGGGAATGTCCTTCAAGCAAGTGAATATTGCCAATACACGCTGAGAGTGAGAAATGCCACCCTGGGAGTGCAGCAGCTGCTGGTGGGGCGGTGGAGGGAGAGTTTGGAAGGAACAGGATGAAGCAGCATTGGAACATGTAATTAACAGAATATGTTAAAGCCCTGCGTTTAAATCCACGTGATCTCGGCGCTGTGTGTTACAGGAATGCTGTCAGCCACACCTTGAGCTCTGGGTTGAGAGGTGGGAAAAACCCCAAGGTTACTATTCCTGAGGCCACAATGAATGTGAGATAGGAGTTAAGTAATTGAGGGCTTGGCTTTGGCAATATTCCCATAATCTGCCGTGGAATTGCCCCTTTTTGAAGTGCTGGGTGTATCATGAGCTGTTCAGACACCTTGTCTCCCCCCATATGCCACCAAAGAGCTTCTCTTCTTGAATTTACTGACAAAAAGACAAATTGGACCACCCAGGCAGTGGATCTCAAATAACTAATGGCACCATTCCTGTGAAAAGTGATTCCTCTGATTATTGAGAATTATAAATGTCAGAACAGCCACAATTGGCCAGGTCTTCAGAGTTTCAGAAATTGCCATAATAACCAGTAATTATCCAGAATGAGAAGTTCATGAATGAAAATTCATCCTTGCTCTACAGTAACTTAGTTGACTTCAGAGTATCAGGCAGGAATTACATTTATATTACTTATATTTCCCCATTCATATTAAATACAAACCCTCAATCCCTTTATTAATTCTCTAATATCAATTATGAATGAAAGTGAATATTTTATAAAACAGCAAAATAGTCTCATTAATCAGACTAATGAAAAATGGAGTGAATTTAGGTTTCTGTCTGTGATAGGATTTTTCAAACCTCCTGCTCTCCCAGCCCTCTGCCTCTCCATAATCTGTCACATTGCCATGTGAGGCTAAGTTTGAAATGCTCCCTATTTTCAGGTCAGCATCTCTTACATAAAACCTGGTGGGTTCTTCCATATGATCTCTTTAAAAAAAAATCACTTTATACCAAACATTAACCATCGTTAGATCGGATTCTTGGAGGTTATACAGAACAAAGGTGGTGGTGGTATTTCAGTGCTAAGATCTCCCAAAGGAGATAAAGCAGGGAGTTTTAGTGGTTTAGACTGAGCTGGAGTCCTACCTTTTCTTGGTGGGAGTGCCTTCAGTCACCTTTTTCTCTTGCTGGTTTGCAGGGGGAATTCCAGGCGGGTTTGTTTTCTTGCCCATCAGTGGAACAATTTCGTTGTTGTCTTTAATCATGTTTCTGCAGTAGAGACACATCAGTTATTTGACTCCTGTTTCTTTGAAGGAAGTGTGGTGACCAAATTACCTGTTTACAGTCTCTTCACGTGTAAACACACAAATATTGATCCTTTTCCCCCCAAAGTTTCTCATTTTTCAGCTGCTAAGCACACCCTCCCACCATTTCATGTGTCAGATCTGGAGGGTTATACCCATGACTCATTAAATTTCAGTCTATGACAAGTGCCATTAAAAGTGGTACCAGGAGAACCATAAATTCAAGCCTGTGCCTAAATTAAACTGAAGGGAGCCTGTCAGTCCCAGTGACAGTGTGTGTTATTTAGAGAAACAGAAAGAGCACGATGACTTTTATAAGTAGCCCTAAAGTTGGGCATCTTTACAGTTAATCTGAGCAGTCTGCTCCTGACCAAGACAATTTCAGAGAAGTAGTAAATTTCAGGAAGATCTGTGGAACAGAAAACAGATAAAGGAATTTTCCAGATGTGAAAAGAACAAAGAAAATTCCCTGAAAATTCTCACTGCACTGCAACAGCAGAAGCAGCAGACTGAAAATGATGCCCAAGGTGAGCTCAGCTAAATTATCACATGGATAATAGCCAGGATTTGTGTCCTGGTGATTTCCTAACATTTCCTCAGGAAAAAGAAAAAAAACCCATGATTCTGCTGGATGGAAATGATCCCCAGCACATGACACAAAAGGATCCTGATGCGTGTTACCTGCCTAGGAACACCCACAGCATGAATTCTGTAAGGAATAATGAATAACATCTCCCTGTTTCTCAGTCTAACACCCAAGGGCATCATTTTAAATGACCCAGGATGATTTGAAAGCAAGAAGGTGAATTTAGGACACATTAAAATTCACTGAAGGTAGACCCAGAAAGATTTATGAGGTCAGGGATCCATTCCCAAGGAAATCAAAGGAGTAGCCTCCACACCCAAGGACAAATGGTAAAAATAATTTGCCTGCAAAGTTTGAACAAAATCAACTACACATTTTTCCCCCTCCTACTCCACTTTCCTTAATGTGACAAATGTACACACACACACACAAACTTTCTGCTCCTGTCACAGTGCTGTCAGTGTGCCTCAGCACCAGGATTCCTTCATTATGGGAGTATCAAGATACAGAAAGCAGATTGTTCAGAGTGTTGGAGAAGACATGACACCTGCTATGAGAGAGGAGCCAAGAATATCAAATACACTGGTATTTGAGTGAAAGTCTATTAATGCATAAACAACAAATGTTTAATTATGGCAATTTTCAATCCCAAGTACAGAGAACTGAGAATTTACAGGGTCCAAATACTCCCAAGTGCAGCTGTAATCTCTTGGCACTCTGTGGAATAGGAACTTGGAACATTGGAAAGGAGTCCTTACCTTGCAAAAGCTGCCTAAAGAAACAGGCATGAAAATAAATTCTTATTATGTTTTCTACCATTGGCAGGTGTGTTCACACCAGGAAACCTTCCTAGTTTGGATGAATTCCCTATGAATTCATATCACAGCTTTCACAGAAATAATTTATAAGGGGAAAAATATTTTTACTTGCATACAAAGTACACCACAGCTTTTAGCAAATGCAGAGAAGAGCTGAACTTGGTGATGACACAGTGGAGGTGGGAAGAGGGGGTTTGTCTGTGGCTCTGGAAATGCCACTCACGTAGTCCCCAGACACATGTTGTGTCAGTGAACACACTGATAAACATTTAGTCTAAACACAGCTAAAACAAATGACTGTTGTCTTGCTTAGTTCATAAATAATTCTGCTATTTACTTCTTACCAAGTACTTAAAGAATACAAAGCAGAGTGTGGGCAAAGACAGCTCCCATCCCGAGGAAGAGGCAAAGGGGATACTTGATACAAATCAAATAAAAGGGGACCATGGTGGTGATGGACATTAAATAGCTTCACAAAATAAGTGACTTTAAAGGAAGAGAATAGTTGGGAACAGATTAAAAAGTCCAAAAGTCAACAAAAGGAGTTGCCAAGCTGAGAAGGGCACAGCTCGGTGTGAAGTCAGAGGGGTGGGAGAGTGGAAAAGAGCTGGAGGAATAAAGATCAAGGTTAAATTCCTAAATTCCTCTTGATTGTGAGTGATGCTGGAGCTGCTCAGAGATGGCAACACCTTCCTGCAAGGACAGCAGCTCAAAGCCCCATTTGCAGTCGGTTTTCAGCACAGAAAGTTCAGCAGTGACTCGAGAACAGGCTGCACCTCTGAGGAGAGGTGGGAAATTATCAAACATAGCACTGAAGTTGTACTGGATGACGAAGGACTGGTGAACCATCAGTGATGGAAGGAAGCAATTTGGGAAGGAGAAAAGAGGACAGATTTCCTTAAGTACAGAGGGAGTGCACTTTCAAAAGCACGGAGATGTGACTGTATCCCAGCCAAAAATCTATTTAAAATGAGCTCTCAGCCTGCCCAAGGAAATAACTGCAGGCACCATAGCAGAAGTACCTTGTTACAGTGCTGAGGTAGCGTCTGCTTCATTTTTAATCACAATTAATTGTGTGCTGAGATGAAAACTAAGCTGGGCTTTCATCAGCAGCTTCCAGTGCACTATCATTTTCTGTAATCTCTGACAGATAGAGAAAAACAGTACAACAGCCTGAAAAGTGTCAGATCTAAGCAGTGTAGCTTACCTTACCTGATACAGAGTGTTGTCTTTGGCTGTAACTATTTTCTACTCCCATTATCTCCTTAATTGCCCCTTGCAGGCCACCAGAGAAGTGGCTTATTTGAAGTGGCCAGCAAGACAAAAACGCTGCATTGATTTATAGAATTAAGAATTACTTTGAAAGGGATCTGAGGAGTTGGTATCTGACCTCCAGTGTGCCGGGGGTAAGAAAGGGGAGTTTATCTGTGCTGGTGGATGGGATTCTGCCATTCCTACACATTATCACAGACTCACCTTCTGCTTATCTGAGAACAAGTAAAATCACACGTATCTGTATCTTTGTATCTCAGCAGCAGTTTATATGATGTGGGTAAAGAGAGAATCCTACAAATCAGAAGAAACACTGGGCTGTGATGCTGTGGCACAAAGGGCTCCCCTTCCCTGGGGGCAGAGGAGAGGAAGTGATTTCCAAGAGCTGTTTCATTCTCAGGCTCCTCAGAACAGGCCATGACACTTTTCAGCACCTACGACCTTATTCTTGCTGGCCCATAAAAATTAAATCCCCTCCCCAAGGGGAAAGCTGATAAAGCTTCATTCTGTCTTTTCTGCATTATTTATGAATCATATCAGCAGAAAGTTACACTTGGTGGGAAGAGCTTCATCTTCCTGTAAGATTTTTAAACTTCATAGACTTTGGGTACTACCAAAAATGCTCATTTTGGTGAGAAATTTTTACTTTCCTATGAGATTTTTCCTAACAGAAATTTTTAAAAAACCTCTGAAAAGCAACATTTTTCCCTGAGGAAAAATTATTTGAGATTATTTACCTGCCGATGTCTGAATTAAATAAAGAGGTTTTTTGGGTTGAAATAACTTATTTTACAACTTACATTTGGCTTTCAATGGTCACTACAGTAGCTGATACTTTCATTGAAGATGATGAATGTATTAAAGTTTTACTTGTACATTATATTTTGGATCCCCTTGGCACAGGAATTAGGAAGTGCAACGGCGTTCCAGGCTGACAAACACAAATTAAATGAGGCCTGTCCTTCTCCACTCCTGAATGCCCAAGGAAACAGCGTGGCACAGCTCAGGAGAGCCATTTACGGGGCAGAAAAACAGAAACAAGCACAACAGAAACACATTCTCTGCTCGAAGGATGGGTTTCACCTTTGTCTCTGGAAGATTTCCCTCTCTCCAGAAACATCACACCCCAAAGAGCCCCGGAGCACTCACCCTGCTCACAACACCTCCATGTCGGCGTGGACGGATCCGGGCGGCGAAAATCAAAGCAAGGCCCCACTGCCAACATCCAAAACTCATCTGCCAAAGGAGCAAAAGCACTTTCAGGCTCCAGACTATCCTGAAAACACAGAGCCAGGCCTCTCCAGGCATCCGGTGTGCTCAGCTGGGGAGCAGAGGCAGGGAAGCGCCGAGGAAGCGCGGCCGTACGGGGTTTGCTCCATCTGAAATTAGGGAGCAGGGAGAAACTGGCCAGGCAACAACTCTTGGCTTCAGAGCTGCCAAAGTGGGATGACACACAGGCAGTAATTACACACTGGAGTGTTACTAAAGCTGAGTTGCTCACAGGTGACTTGTTGGCAGCGGTGGAGTATCTCAGGCCATCGCTGCTCTGCAGTTTACACGCTGTTTGCAAAGGAAAATGGTGATGCACCTGCATTTGGGTTGTAAATGACACCTTTATGTCATGATCTGCTTATTACATGGCATGGACCTACTCAGAAGGCAGAAGGCAAAAACAAGGAAATGATCCTAAGTGTTCCAGCAAGCAAAAAGTTTTGCTGTTACTTCGAAAATTTACAAACTAAGTTAGAAAATCTTATGCTTTCACAGTGCTGTCAGGGAAAACGTGGTGGGTGTGTTTAAATTCTTCCCTACCTGTTGAAGTTTTTAATGAATACGTGCCCACGGGGGCGGTGGGAACACAACCAGTTGGGTTTCACATCCCTGTGACAGGCAATGACTTTTCTCAGCTTTTCTACTTTGGAGCTGTTGAGCAATGGTGAATGCAGAATCCTGATCTGGGACATACCAGAAGAGTGACCAGAAGTTCCTCTGCTCTTTTTATAGAGCCTTTGCATTATCACCAGAAATAGGATGTGAAAAACTTGTATGTCTCTGCAGTCAGACCTGCAAGGTGTATTTACAGCTACTGGTCTTGACTTAATTATTAGATGAGAGTTTAAGAGGAACTATGAAGGCAGCAAAACAGGATTTTTTTTTTTCAACTCTAGACAAGGGCAAAAAAAAGTCAAGTTTGGGTGATGTTCTTTGGTAGGAGGTAGATCAAAATTTGGAAATGAAACCAAAATATCTTTGGATACTTCAACACAGACATTTTAATCCAAAGATTATGGCATTAAAACCCACCTACAAACTTAAGGTAAGCTCCTCTTGTTCATAAAGTATCTTTAGAAACAGGTCTGCTGGGTATATTACATTTGCCTCAGACCTGGTGTGAAATGCCAGGAGCACTGCACAATTCCTGGTGATGAATCAGCTCCCCAGGAGCTGCGTGGGGAAAGGGGCTGTGCCTGGGCTGGTTGGATTTGGCACTGGGGCTCCTTTGGCTGGAGGTGCTGAGCACACATCCAGCTCTGCCCGACACAAACTCCTGCTCTACTCCAAACCCTTTCCAAGCCAAGAAATGTTGTTCACGTCTTGCCAAAGGCCTGAGCTAAACTGTGACAACCCAGAGGCAGCTGCTTTGATGGTCTTTTAGCTGCTGCTGTAAGAACCTGGAATAAGGACTGGATCCTGCCATTCCCTCCTGCCTGGGAGAGCAGCAGCTTGGCTCTCAACACAAACTGTGAGAAACTGTTTCATTGAAGCCACTGTGAGGATGGAAATAGGCAAAGCCACAAGAAATCTGGGTGAAGGTGTATTTGAGGACTCAAGCTTTACCTCTGATCAACCACAGTAACAGAAATCCTTTTGCTAAGGAGAGAAAATGAATTTGGCAGCAAGCAGGACTTTGAACTTGGAAAGCAGCTCTATCTGCAAGCACCCAGATCTGTGTGGTTTAGCAGAACACAGGACCTAGCAGCAGGGTCTATTTATAATGCTGTGGCAGTTATCCAGAGAGGAAGAAACTGGGACAAGCTGCAGCAAGAGAGGCAGAGCCCTGCTCCCAACCTGCCCAGGGAAAGGTGCAGGGACTGCAGGAGCTGTGAACAGCTCACACTCAGCAGCTCCTCTCCCTCCTGCCTGCTCTGGGAACAGCTGCTCCTTGCTCTGTCAGGGCAGCCTTGACCTCCTGAGCCCCAGGGTGGTCTTTCCTCTGCAGCTCTCAGATTTAGGGAGCAGGAGCCCTGCCTGTTTCTGGCTGATCTCCCTGAAAACAGAATTTTGGGGTGCTGTGAGCCTGAGCTGGGCTGCTTGTGAGGACAGACTTGAGAGCCAGGAAAGGAGAGGCAGAGCTGCAGTCAGTCACATCTGTGCAAACATTTTCTTCCAGTTTTAATCACTAACCTGCTCAGCCTTTTTGTTCCCTCCTCCACCCTGATGTTTCTGACAAGAGCAGCATTTTTCAGGAGCCATGGAGGGTTTTGCAAGAGGCTCTGCCATGACCATGACCCTTTTATAGAGTTTTACAGCAGTCACCAGCTGCATCAGCTACTGAAAAGGTGCCAGAAGTGTCAAGAACATTATTAACATGCATCTCCTATTAAAAATTACTTGAAGATTTCAGCTTTGGAGAGTCTGTGCAGCACAAATAAGCAGCAGAAGCCCTATGGGGCATTATTTTGTTTCCCTAGCAAGTGTTAGACTCAGTAGAAACCAAAATGAACAAGATGAAGGAAAGCCCAGATGGGAGGGAATAAGCATTTGGAGATCTTCCATCTGACATCAGAGAGTCAGAGCTGCATTTGCTCTTCTGCTGATAGAAGGACACCAGGACACCATCCCAGGCCAACTCACACTAGAAGTTACTCAGATTTTGTAATTAATTCGGTGATTTTCACAGTCACTAAGGGGAAAAGCCACTATCTAAATGCATTTCTGACCTTTGGTAACATCAAGAATAATTGTAAATTACTGATTGTCATCATTCCATTCCCCAAGCTCCTTAAAAATAATCCAAAACACAAGAATTAAAACACTGAGCATACCAGTAGCAGCCCACTTCCCCTGAGCATAGGGTTTAATTGATTCACAGAAATCTTCCATGATTTTTCACTGTGCTCTCCTCACCCCTCCCCTCAGAGTTAAACTTGTCCTGGGCTCACCTCTGTGTGCTGTTACACAAAGAGCTTTTCACGCCTCTCCAGACAACTGAGTAGCACTTGCAAATATTTACACATTATGCTCATAAATTGCAAGATAAGAGGCTGCTTTATGCAGCTGAGCAGCAGGAAAATGAATTAGCCTGTAAGTGTGTGACTCTCACCTACCAGGAGACAGCCTTGTGGGAAGTCATTCCAGGAAAATCTTGGGATGTCACTTACCAGTTGGTGCAGTCTGGGCTGCAGGGACAAGTCAGCCTCTTTAAGCAATGCTGTGATGCATTTTTGCACAGCACCCATGCCTGGAGATCTGCTTCACAAAGTTCTTGGCCAGAAAAGAACAGTCCCATGCATAAGGGGGTGGAGAAGGGTTGCTGAAGCCTCCATCACAAATATAATCCCTGCAACCATGGCACTGTGCAGTTCATTCTTTTTGCTTGGGAAAAAAATTGTTATCCTAATTATTCCCTGTTCTTCCAAACTGCACTTCCTGGACCCAATTCCAGCTGCTGTCCTGAGAGTCCTGCTCAGCACAGTGAGCAGCTCCCCTCATGACACTCCTCACTCTGTCCCTGCTCTTTTCTTTCTTTCTACAACAGGGAAAAAGAACATTTTTGTTCTGCATTTGAGCAGTGCCCCACTGAATCATAGCCAGGGCTCAAACGAAGAGAGCAGAGAAAAGCCTGATCCTATATCTCAGCTTCTACCACTCTCCTCAACCAAAAAACCCAAAGCTGCCTCCCTTCCTCCCTTATTATACCCTCTCCCCACCTGCCAGAGTGCTCATTTCCACCTGCATCTCCCTAACTCCCACATCTGTTGTCAATTCCCTACACAGGGATGGGCTCAGTAATGATTAAGTTGTAATAAGTGCAGTAAAAATCCACTTTATGGAAGTGGCATCAACATTTGACTTCAGGACACAGTTTTCCCTTCTCTTGGCAAAGTGTCAGGGCTGCCTAAGCATCAGATAATGAGAAGCAATGAGAAGGATGGGGTTTGTTACTTTTTTTCCAGTGTGTTTTCCTGCATTTGTGCTGTTCTCAGTGTCCCCAGCCACTCCTGAGGTAAAAACCAACAGTCCAAACCTACAGAGTCCTTTGCCAGCCCTCCCTGTACAGATGTGCAGGTCCAGATGTGCAGGGTGGTGGCTGCTCCTCTTGTCCCTGTCCTGTGAGCACGTCCTGCTGCTGGTGCTGTGGGTCACAGCTGGGCAGGGGGGAGCCTCACAAGGCCATAAAACCTTTGGAGGAAAAACTCAAAACAGTTTAAAGAGCAGGAGACAGGCAGATTTCCTGCAGTTGGCTCTTGGCTGAGGGAGCCAAACCTCCTGTGTGACACATCCCAGCTCAGCGAGGTCTCCCAAAGCACAGACCTCTCTTGGCTGCTGAGTCTCACTCTCCCAACCAGGTCAGGTTTGTTCTGCAGCTGTTTCAGGCTGAGTTTGGGCACCTTCAGCTGTGGCCCAGAGTTTCTGGTGACGCTGAGCAGAGCTGGGGAATGAGGCAACATGAAAATGCCTCAAGGAATACACAGTGAGGAAAGTGTGGCCCCACCTAAATGCTGCTTTTTTTTTTTTTCCCTCAAGTTTGTACTGCCACTGCTTGACTCAAGTGGTTTTTGGAGGGTGAGCACCAAAACTGGGGAGGAACTTTCATGCTATGAGAAATTCAGGTTGAACTAATGGTTCAGTCATTTGATTTTTAAAAACATCAAACTTCCCTTTTTAGAGTGGAGATTATTTTATTTGTCTCATCCATCTAAATCTGGGGAATGCTTCATTTCCATTCCCCATCCAAAGATCTGTTTAGACCTGTAAAAAAACACGAGGGGAACAAAAATTCCCCCACCATCAAGCCTTAAACTGAGAGCTAAACTTTGTATCAGCTGCAGCAGCATATGAAATGCTCAGGAGCTAAAACAAACTTAAGTCCCTGCAGGCTCCTTCCACTTTTTGTCAAGTTCTTTCTGGCATATAAATGAAGCAGAATTGAAGGTGAACATCTACCAGTTGGAAGAAACCCTCAGATGCTTTGGGTCCCCAAAACAAGAACTCTAAAACCTGCAGGTCCCTCGTTGCTGCAGTCAGGAGGGCACTGGATAGATCTGCATCCATGGGCTGGTGTTTGAAACTTCCAGTGATTCCAAAGGGAATTCTTTAGGTAATGTATCATATGTACCCCAGCATCTTCTCAGGATACGTTTGCCCTGCCTCAGTTTCAACCCGTTATTTTAATTAAACCCTCTTTTATTATGCAAATCACCCCCTTTCTCAGTTATTCGGTGCATTTTTCAAAACCAGCTGTTTGTATCTGTCCTTGCAAAATCAGCCTCTAGAGAAAACTTCACCTATTTCCAGCCCTAAACTCCTGTACCTGGTAATGAGGGATGTTGTGTTCCTGGTGTGCTCCTCTTTGCCCATCAAACACTCCAGGCTTTCCCCCTCTGATTAACAGGAACTGAGGCTCCCTTTTCCCTGGGTGGTTCATTATCCACATTCTCCTCTGGAAAAAGAGGAACTGCCTGGGTTAAACCTCCTCTGCCAGCTTGGAAAGAAGTGACTTGGATTTGGTGCCATGACTGGAAACTGCTCTTTCTGGCCCAGTGAGTCAGACACTTCCTCCAGTTCCTGTAATTGGGAGCTGCTCCCGCTGCCTGACACGGCAATTCCACCTCTCATACCAACATCCAGGTGACTAAAATGTTGATTTTAGAGGTTGATCATAACAATGACTGAGGAACACAGCTCTGAGTGATGATGGAGCCTGAAAAACCCTGATGATCCTGTGAATGTTGGCGTCTCCCTGTGCCCACTCACGCCCTGCACACGGAAACAGGGAATGTTACTAATGGAGATGGAGCCACAGCATCACCAACACAGCAGGAGGAGAGAAGTCCAGTGAGCTCAGCTGGTTGATTCCTCCTCCTTCCCAGAGAAATTAGTGCTCCCCCACCATGTATTTTAAAGATTAACATCTGCTGTAGGACAAACTGGGTCCATATTTTCTCCAGGGTGAAAAGTAATCCCAGCCTGCATGGCGTGGGTGATGGGAAGCACTTCAGAGCCCTAGAACCACATCAGGAAGAGCCAGGGTGTCTGTGCTGCATCCGGCAGCATCAATTAAATCCTCTTCCTGCCCAGGCCTGGTAAATCCACGCCTGTGCCCAATGGAGCACACATGGAGACTTGTAAGAAGCATCCTTCACTGCAAGAGGGTTCTCTCTAAGGCCAGCAAGCTGCTCTCAAATACCCAAGACACTGCCTGATCCCCAGCTTGCCTGGGATTTTTAATGGAATTTTTTTGAGTTTGGAAGATTTACCACAACACTGTGAACAAAACCACGGTAAAATCCCCATTGATGAGGTTGTGAAAACTTCAAGCCTCAGAAGCTGAGTGCAGTGGCTTCATCCCCTAAAGCTGTGGGGTTGACAGGATCCCCTGTGTTTGTAGCACAGCAGCACTTGCTGAGCACACACCTTGTGGGGGTTTGAGTATTGAGTATTTGAGTATTGTGGCCTCCAGCAAAGGTCCTTGAGTGAGTCTGATCTCCAGGCCACAGAAGAGTGTCAGAATGAGCTGGAGTTTGGCAAATAAAGCTGATTGTGTGCGTTAATTTGAGGAGAGGCAGCACAGCAGGACAGTGGCATCAGAGGGAGAGGGGCTGTCCCAGGGCCAGGGGAACAGCAGCAGCCCCACACATGGTGTGGGCACCCTTTGTGGGCCCTGCTTTGCTGCAGACCCCACTACAACCTGCCTCAGAAGGGATTAACATTAGTGTTTAATGAGGACAGGGGCTATTCAGACTCCAGTGCAGCCGTGGCAGAGGGCACATGAACAACAGCATGTGTGGCTCCAAGGTTTTCAGTGTGTGTTTTTCTCAGTAAGTCAGGAGCTGCTGGAGTTTGAAAGGCACAGCAGCTCATTTCATGGCTGACTCAACCACTTGCACCTCAGGTATGGAATTGCTGTCAATACTGAGATTGTGTTTTTGTTTTTCCACATGTTCATGGATCCTTTTTCACCTCCCAGGCAAGCTCAGCCCAGCTCACCCCCACCTGCTATGTCCATCCCACAGACATTTGCAGCCATTGCTAATTACAGCTGTCACCCTCTGATGGGAGTGAACACATCAACACCCTCCATTTCTCTTGCTCCAGTTCCACTGTGGTTATTGGGAGCTGGGGGTTATATAAATATATATATTACATACAGTTGTTCAACCTGATCATCCCCTATTAGGTGTAGACACAAATTAATGTAATTAATAACTGGGAGAAGACAGATTTTTACCACCTGCAAGCCTCAAAAAACAGCACAGGAGCCATGTGCTGCTTCTAACCCTAATCACACAAACTTCAAACTAAAAGACTTTTTCAAGACCTGCAAAATATGTCAAGGTGAGCAGAACCTCCATAAAACAACCCAAATAAAGATCTTTTATCGCAAGGCCATGCTCGGTGGAGGTGTCAGCAGAAGGAACAGAAAGGTCTTGGCAGAGCTATTCCTAAAGGAAAAACAATTCCTGAACTGGAGTCACTGCCAAGCTGAACCTCCCCATCCCTGTGGGAAATAAATTTGTGCCCATTGCAGGACCTGAAGTGATGATTTAGCTGGAAATTCTGAGAGGATGGTAATAACTCCCTCTAGACAAGTGGGATAATTTTGTTTGCTTCCCAGAGAAGATTAAGGGATTTTAGAAATGCAACCAGAAACCCCACTAGCACCACCCTATCCCACAAATACAGGGCATTTACATTCTTAACCACAGCATCATGCTGATGTATGTTTTCAGCCTGAATTTCAGCATTTCTGGTTTTAAGAAGTCCTTTATAGTCTTTGTGATCTCTTTGGAGCAGGAAGGGTCAGGAAGGCAGAGGTGTAGGATGTGCTCAGGTTACCCAGGGCACTGATCAACTCCTCTGCACAAGCTCTTGATGTAAATCAGGGTAGACTTTAAGCAATGGAATAAGTCTCTACCCAGGCTGATAATTATGAAAAATGGATTCCTCCCAGGGAAAACAGAAATTTCATAAATGCTTTCCAGCTATATCATAACCCTGGTGTCCTTCCAAGCATAATGTTGCTGTGGCACACAAAGCATGGAGACAAACAATCATGTTTTTCTGGCTAGCTCCTTTCTATGTTTATTCTTAGTAGTTTAAATAGTAAATTATTTCACTGTCTCAGCCTGTCTGGCCTACTCAGCTGTGCTTGTTTTACATGTGGGTTTGTCTTTGTCATGTTCAGAGTGGAGCATAATGAAGCCTCGAGTGGCATCTAGAGACTGCTACCAAGGGTTTAGGGACATGAAACTAAACACACCTACTTTAAACATCTTCTGTGGCTTCCTTGTCCACCAGAGACATTAAATTCTGATTATTTCATGTTCAAATTCTGACTTTCTTCAAGCAATTCTTTCAAATCCTTTGTCAGTTTTCTCTGGTTATACCCTACCAACTCTGTGAAAATAAAATTACATTTGTCCTGAGTGAGGTTTATCAAAGAAACAAGAATTATTAGTCCTCTAGATGGTGCTACTATTTCAAATAAAGCAGCTGGGTGTTTGAAGATTTCCTTGAAATATATTCTGTGGTGCCCCATGAGAAAGGACCACAGTGAGAAATCCTGACTTCCAGTAAAAGAAGTGATGTCGTACAACCCGAAATGTCATCTCCCAGGGCAGCCTGTATCCAAACACACTGACTGCTTCTCTTTAAAAGCAGTGGATGTCCCAGTATTTTAGTAAATGCAGCAAAATTACAAGATTTATTGATGAACATTATCTGTACTTCAGGTGCAACCCCAGGATCAGCTGAAGGCCCAGGTCACACAGCTGGGTGACTCAGGGAGAGTGGTGTGTGCACTCTCAGTGGGGTGTGAAAGGCTCTTAACTCAAACTGCTTTAGGGATATAAGAAGGTAAAACCATTTACCTTTACCACAGCTGCACTGTGGAACTGAAATATGGGGCCAGCTGTCACTAAAACAGTTTCTTGTCCTTAGTTCCTCTATGTCCACTCACTTTTCAAGAAGATGCCAAAGTTCCTTCTATTCTTTCCTCTCTTTCCAAGGCTCCCATCCGGACTTTCAGAACATCTGCCTATTTTCCCTCTGATATTTTTCCTGATTCTCTTTGTAAATCCAGCCAGATGGATTTTCAGCACCAGATTTTTTTTCCCCATTGCTGTCAAAGTCAAGAACAAAAGCTTTCTAATTTCAAGATTATTATTGTTGTACATTGTTATACATCTGACCTTTGAAACATATATTCTCTATAACCACTATCTCTTACTTTGTGCAAAGTTCATCTGTTATCTAAATAAATGTCAAATTTGGGATCTTGTTAAGATTTCAGCTTCAGTAAAGTAACTGTGAATTTCTGGAGTTTACTCAGACAGTGTAAAAGAAACATTTATTTCATTGATTTTGACTATTCAACCTTTAAAATTTCACAGAGTGTATTTGTTCTTGTGTTATGAGAAAATGATTTTGTATTCTTTCCATGTCCCCCATTTATTTATCTGCTTTCCAAGAAACTTTCCCCACAGGAACATCTCTCTGGGCCCTTGGTGACTTTTACTGCTCTTTTATGAGTACTTTCCCAGTGTCATAATAATTTGGTTGGTTGGTTTTCGAGGCAGAAAAGCCACAAAATCAGGGCCTGTGAATGCTCACAAAGATAATTGTTTAACACAAGAGACTCTAAAGGCAGATGGAAGGTTGTATTAAAAATAACCATGAAGACATGAGCTTAAACAACAAATAGTTTACTCAGCTTACTTAGTGAATCCTTGCACATGGTAATTCCCTAAGTCCTCTGACCTTTTTCCAGAAGTCCCTGTTCCTGTAAATGAAGTGCTCTATTGTCCTCCTTGTGAGGAGCAGCACAGGCAACCAGAATTAGACTGACTTTGGAATTGACTCCTTCAATCCCTCAGAATCCTCTGGCTCAAAATAAGGTTCCAAAACGGGTTTTAATTTGACTTCTTCTGGCAGCTTGTGAGGCTCTTCTCTCCTCTTCTCTCCATCTTTTAGAAGTGGAACCAACGTTTTCCAGTGCTTCCCTGAAAGCGTTGCTAAAAAGGAAAGGAATGGTTAATTTTTTCTCCCCTCCACAGAAACAGAAGAAAATATTCAAGTGGTTTGAACAGGAAGCTGATGAAAAAAGAAGGAAGAAGCAGGAAGAAAGGACTTTGCGGTTTTCTTCCCCATCCTGTTCCACAAGTTTTCCATATTTCAGCTGGCAAGTCCTGACTGCACAGTTAAATGCTTTGGTGCTGGATGCTGAGCTCCCAAACTCTGGGGCTTGGGGTCTCCAAAGCAGCTCCTTGGTTTTTACTCCAGAGAGTCAAACTGTGAGCAATGAGCCCATTTCATCCTTTGCATTTTGTGCAGGCTGAAAATGCCCTCAACTCAGTCACTGCATTATCAGTAAGTGCACAGCACTGACTGCCCTCTGTCAGTTAATCCAAGCTGCTGCTATCACCAGAGTGCAGCCCACACCAGGATCTGAGTCCCTGAAAGTCTCACCTCTGCCAGGCTTAAGAGAGAAACTGGCATTTCGTCTGAGATCCCCAGAGTACCCAGGGTCTTCATTGATTATGCCCAGATTAGTGTTCCACGTGGACCAGTTCACTTCATCAACCCTGGGGAGACAACAACAAACCCGAGATCTATTCTAAGGATCACCAGACAGCTCCAGGATCAGTTTATACCACAACCTGTCACATCCCAAGCCTCAGATCTGACCCAAAAACCAGATTTAACTGACCATTGCAGACACTATTCAGAGTGCTCCAGGGGGAAAGTTCTGCTTCCCACCACCAGATACCTGAAGTTGTTTGTCTACAAAAGATTGTTGGCTTGATACACGAACAGACAGGTTACCTGAAGCACCACCTGTAATCATCTTGGCCATCAGGTGTGATCCCCACCAGGACTTGTTTCCCAGAGCGGAATGAGTGCCTCAGGCAGTTCAGGTAGCTGTTCTCAATGTCCAGGATGGTGATGGCTCTCTGCCAGGCAAGAGAGAGCACAGCACTGAGGGGCTGCTGGTCAAAGTCAAACAAATCCTCAATTCTGTCTTTGTTTTAAAAAAACTTGAGTTTTTATCATGTCAATATCAACCTTTGTTAATATGTCACTGAAAATGCTGAATTACTGCCCTGTGAACAAAACTATGAAGATGAAGTTCCCTTTCTTACCTCAAACAAAACCCGATTCTAGTAAAGATTGGTTTTCCCCTTGCATAATCTCTCTCTTCACAGTCTGATCAGGATTTTCCATCATGCAAAGCCCAAATAATTTTGTCCAATTACAAAAATACTTCTTTTCTTACATTCTGAACATCTGTGGAACACTGGGAATGTCTGTTTAGGCAAAACATCAAATATAAATGGAAAAGGAACCAATACCTTTTCTTAGGAGCCGTTCAGGTGAATCAGAAAGAAGCAGTGACCTGTTATTTAGACACATCAGCTCCTAAGATTCTCTCTGAAATCTCTTTTGGTTCCTCACACCTTTTTTTCAGACAGCAGCCTCACAGCACCAACATACCTGGAGTTTCCAGATGCTCTTGCTCTCCTGTGCAATCTTGTTGACAGTCTCCCCCATCAGAGCAATAAGCATGTTGAGCAGGAGGATGTAGGTGAGGATGACATAGAGCACCAGCAGGATGACAAACACAGACTTGAACCTGTAGTTCTCTGTGAACTCTAGGTCTCCCATGCCAATGGTGAACTTGAAGAGCTCCAGGCAGGTGTAGTAGAGGCTGTTGTAGGAGGTGCGGCCTCGTCTCACGTGGCAGCACCGGGAATAATCAGAGATATTTGTGTCCTGCCCCTCGTTGTCATCTTCAATCAAAGTCACCACGGCTGTGGCAAAAAGAGAATGACATTCACACAATGGAAACACAGTTTGAGATCACAACTTCATTGCAAGCAATGGAAAGGAGCAGAAAGGCAACACACGTTCCCTCCACAGCACATTGACCCCAGGGAAATTTCCCTATTAAATATTCCCCACAATTGACACCCTCTTAGCAGGTGCTGGCTCAGTTTTCTCCACATAGAAAAAGATGACTGGTTTTCTATCCAGCTTTGCAATCCAGAAATGAAAAGCTGTATGAAATTACTACAAATAATTGTTATTCTGAGGAGCTTTGGTATTTTAATTAGGTTAATTTGTTAGCTGTTAGTTGGGAACAAAAAGTCTAAGGAACTCAAAAAATAAATTTTTTCTGAGATCCTTTAAGGTAATAAAAGGTAATTCCAAGTAGAATATTACCTGTAGAAAATCCCAAGAGGAATACGAGATAGACAAACATGAAGCGACATAAATCTCTAAGGATCATCTGTAACACGGAAACAGATGAAAAGATTTTACAACTTGAATGTAAACTGCAACAAAAACTGGTAGAAAATACTGTTTTGGCTCAAGAATGCATTTTCTCTGAACTGGCTGTTCATGCATTAAACTGTTGTTTATCCAGCTGAGATAATAAACTTTAATAGAGAAAACATTTTTCTCTTATTCATGAGACAATTTACAACAAATGCAACACATGCACATGGGAACAGTTTCCTCTTTGTGAGTACAAACCACAAAGTCAATTGCATCTTTCTTCTCCTCTTGGACTGGCTGGCTCCATCACAGAGAGCTTTATTAGCCAGCTACTGCTTCTTAGCTAATTGCTCTGTTTGGCAACATTTTATCTATACCTGGAGAAATTTCCAGCTGGTAGAAAGCTGGGCCCTATCTCACACCAAAGCAGCCTGCACTGTTCTCAGCCTCCTTGCATCCATGCTTACCCAATTATAGTTATTTTGAAGCATGGCAGGCAATAAAAATAATAATCATCATCATCATCCTATCAAGACTGCTATAAAACATATGGGTGAAGAGCAGGGGGTTTTTCTACATCACTTAAATTTTATCACTTCACTCAGAAGATAAGAACAAAGGCTAGCAGAGCCACATGAGAGGCAGACACGGCCAGGTGTGCCCTGGAAATGGGGCTGTTGGCAGAAGTTCCTGCTCTGAGGCTCTGCTGCCCCCTCAGCTGCTCCCTGCACTGACCTTGGCGATCATGACGGAGTAAATCCCCATCTGCTGGAAGCCCCGGGTGTAGTAGAGCATGTTGGCCCAGCCCAGGGCCAAGGAGAACACCATGGAAGCCACGTAGAGCTCCTGGCCACAGAAGTACAGCACCACAGAGCTCAGGAGGAGCAGGGAGTGGACAAAGCTGGAAGACAAGAGTGGTGTGTGAATGCAAAGGGCTGAGCTGGCCACAGGTGCTGGGAACAGAGCAGCCCCGTGGGGTAGAGAGCAGAACAAGGGATGGCCTTGGAGAGGCAAAGCTCCCTTAGCAATGGGAGGATTTCTGCATAAACAATGCATAAATCCCACTTGGAGATCTGTTCCTAACTCTGCTGCATGACACACTGAACACTGAGACACTGAATTTGCTTTACCTCCACCGGAGGTCACTGATCCAGACCCATTTGTTCAGTGATATGCACTGGCAACTCCGTTGCAAAGACCCAGGGAATTCTAGCAAAGCTCCTATTACAGATGGCTTCAGCCTCAACTACAGATCCCACACACTCATCTGTTTCAGGCTGAGATGCAATCAAAGATATTGGAGCTTACAAAAGAACTTCACTGTAGCCATCAACTATCAGTGTCCTGAGCGATGGGCGCCTCTGCACGAAATACTGGATCTGAAAAGGGAACAAAGACCAGGTTTGCATCAAGGAAATATTAAGTATCCCCTATGAATTAATTAACTAAGCACTGACCCCTGTATCGGGGAGCTGGTACCCATAAAACACCTCACAAGAACAGCTTAAAACCACCACTGGTGCAAGATCTAGGGAGGACTCTTCCAGTAACATCAGGTCAAGGAAAATGATCTGTACCTCTTGACTAAAACATGGATTATCTAAGCAGCCAATGCTCATGAATAGGCAAAGCTTGTTTGATTCTCTCCTACACCTGCCCAAACAGTGAAAGGAAAATCTTCAAATATCTTACCCCTCTGAAAAAGAAATAGAGGCCTCCCAGTACACTCAGGATCTCTCCAGTTACTCGAAAATATTCCCCAGTGCTGTAACCAAAGGTGAAGGGAGGCTGTAGGAGACAGAAAAATAGATATGTTAGCTGAACTGGAGATAGGAAAGGCCTGGCCTTGTCAGCAACTCCATTTCTGGGGGAACAGGGAGTGGTTAAGTTTCTCAATGTGCTGCAGCAAGACTGGGAAGCAAGCAGGGTCAAATCTCTCTCCTGCCTTCAGGAAAGGGGGAAATTTGGATGCTAAGGGCACGCATTCAGGTGGTAGGTAAATTTGGGATATCATGCCATCAGGTGGTTCCCCTGACACATGACAGGAGTAATGTACCTTTTCATCCTTCTGTACAGGTCTGTAGTAAGCAGCTGCAGTGAGGATGGTGATGTGCATGGTGTAGACAAAGAAGTTGAAGTAAAACAAGTGCTTGACAAACCGGTCCCACTTGTCTTGCAGCAGCCTGTTGAGGGGTTCCACCAGCAGCATCTCGTGACGGTTCTGTGCAGGAGAAAAAAGGAGAATTTTGCTAGGACCAGAATATACTGGACTTTGAAAAAACCCATATTATATAATATCTTCAGCAAATGATCCCCCTAGTTCCCTTAAGCTCAGGGTGAGAGGTTGGTGTTTCAGGGAAATGAGGGAAAAGATGCTCTGTGTGGAACGTGAAGCTCTCCCAGCCAAGGAGGTGCAGTACTCACCGGTGTCTCACTGCTGTAGGCAAGGATCTCAAGCACTGAGTTTTTCTCACAGGTGTCTATACAGGACAGGTCATAAAGAGAGGAGTGGACAGGTCCATAGGCCCATTCAGTGAACTTCCTGGACAAGTGTCTGCACTCGGGGTCTTTGATCTCCCGTCTGAGGATGTAAGCGAAAATCTAATTGCAAAAGAACAATACAAGCAACATTTCAGTGCTAATGGACTTCCCATTCCTCAGCCTCTCCACAACACAGGAAGGGGAATCTCTCCCTAGTTCAACTGAGCTGAAGCCAACAAAGTGGAGCACTGCAGAGATCACAGTCTGAAATAAACACAGTTAATTTCCTCACTGTGTGATGGGAGATGGGAAATACAAACACCTCTTACAACTTGGCATTATCTGTTTCAAAACTGCACAAGAAAAGCAGAGATGTTACACATCTCTGAGCACAGTCACTTTGAATGGGGACAGCCAGAAATGAGTTACATCAAAAGTAAAAGAGCTCCAGTGGTTCAGGTGGTATCAGAGACCCACTTTCTGTTTCCTCTGGGGCTGCCTTGCACACCAGTGGCATGTGAATACCATCAGCTGGGCACAGACTCACTCACACTTTGTAGCCTTTAAGGACTGTGCAGTTAAACTGCAGCATCAGTTCCTCTTTACTAAAAGGCCTCAATAATGAAGTCCTAAAATCCATTCTGCACAAATGCTTTACACATTCTCTCTATAATGTGATACAGCAATGGGACAGTCAAACACCTTTGTTTACCTACCCCTATCTTCCCTGTTTTGGCTGCCAGAGTTAAAGGAGTCAGCCCTTTCTTGTTGGTGAGTTCTTCCAGCTTGAGGATGGGATTAATTTTGGCACCGAGGATCAATATGTTATTATACATCTTGGTTACAAACTTGGTGTTATCCTTGGTGTTATCTGCAATCTCCACCAGCGTGTGCAGCACCATGTTGCCCATGGAGTCCTCGGCAGCGATGTTGGCTGCCTGGTAGGGATTCTCCAGGAGGAATTTCACAATGCAGAGCTGGTTGGTGCAGGCAGCCAGGGACAAAGGCAGCTCTCCTATGGCAAGCAATGGGAAGGAGTGGTCAGAAAGGCCAGTACTAGAGGTGCACAAACAGAAACATCACATTGTTTTCATCTTTCCGCATGAGAAAAGATTTATTTCTCTGTCTGGAACAGCCCCAATTCTTGTGGTAGCTGTTAAAATAGGTTTTCTTTGGTTTAACTACATCACAGAAACACAGCTGCTTAAAAAAAGACCCTGCCAGGACAGAAGCAGGTTACAAAGGAACAGTGCTCAGAGAACAAAGGCAAGCTGACACTGCACACCATCAGCTACCAACTGTGCTTCTTTATAAGCTCAGTTTTTGGGAGGAAATATTTGGCCTAAAGGTGGAACAGCCCATCTGGTACTTTTGAGCCTCCAGTCCCACATAAACAGGATTATTTAACAGCTTGCACTTGGGACGCTGCTAGGACAATTCAATCAATAGAAGACCATACTGTGGTCACTCCTACCAAAATAAAAGCCAGATTTCCCTTTGATTTTCCTGAAGAACTCCCCACAGGCTCTGGCATGAACATCTGCTCCGTTCTGGACCAGGAGCTTCACCAGGTACATGTTCCTCCTCTCGATGGCAATGTGAAGAGCAGTCTGGCCTACAGAGACACTCATCAGACAGAAATCCTCAGCATTTAGTACAGACTGAGAGCTTTCAGCACTACAATTCCCTCAGCTCCAGGTAAGATGCTGGAACTGAAAGCTCTGCAGGCTAAAAAGCTCTAGAACTGAACAGGAAAAAAACCACAAACAGCAAATACAAGTCATTAAATCACTGTACATCAAAAATGGCAGAACACTGCACCTAACAGGGCACAACACAATGCACAGATTGTCAATGACACACCTGAACTTTGGGGTGCACAAGACTTTGAGAGTCCTGCCTGACCCCATTTCAGTCTGAGCACCCTAAGCATTCACTGCAGCAGCTGTTTCTCTTACCCTTGTAGTAGTTGTCAGTATATTCTGCATTAACAAACTCTTTCAGAGTTCCAGTTTTCCTTGCAATATCCAGCAGCAAGGGAATGGTATCATTTTTCCCATCATGTAGATTCAGCATGGCTTTCAGTAAACAGGTTTTGCCAGTTTCAGGCTCTGTAAAACAAAAAATTGCAGGTATATAGAAGTGATTACAAACCCACCATCTATACCCAGGCAAGCAGGAATTAATGAGGTTCTTTTCAAAAGACAAGAAATCTCATTTTAGCGTTTCACAGAAAATTTCAGCTCCTGTAACCTTCCAATCAATGGGTTGCTCAATCAATAGGGCTATTAAAGGACCTCCTGCAGACACATAACATAATTATCTTTTTTATTTTCATCTCAGGAGCACTACTGGAGGAAGAAGAAGAGGGCAACTCAAGGTATGTGATACTCAAGGGTACCTTTGAACTCCTCATCAGTGAGATGCTTGAAGGTTCTATTAAGGTAGAGCAGCAGATCACTGAGGTCCTTTGTGTTGCCTTGGGCTACAGCATCAAAGATCCTTCTGCGGTCATAAAATTTGAAAGCTTTTTCTGAGCAGCCTGTGATGGAATCTGTAGACAGGAGCCTAACAAGGGAAAATGTTACCTAAAGTCAGATATTTTGGCAGGCTTTTTATCAACTACCAGAACACTGCTCTTCACTTGCTCATGTGAAGTAGTAAACACTGCAGATTAGAAAAGGTACATCTGCAAAGATTGAAAGAACAAAGTCTGCAAGCAAATCTCCTGATAAAATTATGGTTCTGTTGCTGAAAAGCTGAGAACCAGTCTTCAAAGAGGCATTGAAGTTTGGCAGTGTAACTGCAGGCCTGGAGCCAGGCAATCCCTTGTTCTCACTCTGAGCTATGTCCATTCACTGAGCAGCCTCAAGCAAGTGAACTGAGGCCTTCTGCCAATTTTGGGCATAATACCCACAGAGATAGAGACTTTTAGAGATGCCAAGAGACAACAGTTCTTGCCACCTTCAGTTGCAACACTCTTTAACTTGGGATAGAAAACAGTGAAACTGAAAAAATGGTCATGCTCAAGTGGAGAGAACAAATGCTGCTCTAAGAACCACGGCCTGCAGTTCTCAAACTCCTCATTACAACCAAGTCTCACAGGGCAAACTTACTTGTGAAGTTTGCCCCTCTCCAAATTGACATGGAATTTGATGACAGAAGGTGCCACCAGGTGATCCATCTGGCAGAAGGAGTCCATGGGAGCCATGTCCTTGTCACTGTCCCCCATCACAAAGCGGCCCCGTCTTGCAAAAATGTTGCTTTTGGGGGGCTGCACCTTGGTGCTGGGTGGGCCCTGGGGGTTGTCAGGGGTTTCCTGGACAGAGTCCTCCCCATCCGTGTGTTCATCTGTCACTTCAGATTCCTCCATGTCAAAACTGCCAAACTTCTTCATCTTCCCAAGAATGGAGGACATGATGAGGCAGCAGTCTGTGAGGAAGGACACAAACACCTCAAGTCAGCATTTACAATGCCCTCAGAAGGGCCATCAGTCCCCTTCTGCCAAGGAATGTTTTCCAGAAACGGCAGGGAGTGGACTGGTTGCTCTCATCCCAGAAATGAGGCAGATGGACACATTCTCACTGTGCCCAGAGCCAGAACAGTTTAGTAGGTCTTTACCTCTATTCTGTTTGTTCCTGTTCTCACTGCTCTTACCCATTCCAGAATGCAGAAAGCAAACCAGAGCATCCCAGAGCTTCCTGTGCATCTCACTGCAGAGCTGAGCCTCAGCTGCCTCTGCTCAAAACCAGTGCCTCATCCTCCAGTCATTGGTAAAACCTGAACAATCTCAAACCCCAACAATCTCTGCTTTTCTTCTCTACTTTCTGACTGGTTTGTACCACAAACCACTCTCGTGATTCTATCAGGAATGTGAAAACAACCCTGCTTGTGCCATTAGCTGATGTCCAGGATGCTGAGCACAGAGGGCTTCCTGCACCCAGGAAAATTATCCCTTAAGGGCTTTGCCAGAGTTATGGCAGTGCCTGCTGGAAATTGGCACCTGTGTGATCCTGGAGAGGTGAGTGGCACCTCAGACACAAGGCACGGAAACAGAGAGGGAGAGGTTACCACAGATAAGATGAGACTGCAACAACCACGTGGCTGATCTGGTCTGATTCACAACCACACAGAACCTATGACACAAGCAACAAATACAGAATCAGAGAATGGTTTGGGTGGGAAGAGACCTTAAAGCTCATCTCATTCCACCCTTCTGCCATGGGCAGGGACACCTTCCACTATCCAAGGTTTCTCCAAGCCCTGGCCTTGGACACTTCCAGGGATGGGGCAGCCACAGCTCCTCTGGGCACCCTGTGCCAGGCCCTGCCACCCTCACAGATAACACACTCTGATGCAGGTTGTCTTTTTTTGTTTGGTTTCTTATCAACCTGTTCTAATCAGACAAATATTGTCTTTGTGCCACTGAATTCCAACCCTGGAATTCCAGCAGTGGAGACAGGAGCACATCATACCTGAACTGCTGCACAGCTGGCTTAGAGATGCTCTGAAATCCTACATTGCTTGGAAATGGTACAGCTTTGAGCACAGTAATATCACTAAATCTTTCAAAAGCCTCAAATTATAAACCACGTCAGAGTGGTCAGTAATTTTCTCTGTACAGCCAGTGAGGAAACAACATGATGAACACACTTCAAGGTTGGTTCTCTTCACAAGAGAAACATTCTGAGTGTTGCGTGCAAGCCTGCATTAAAGCTGGATTTTCAGTTCTGTGGGAATAATTCATATTTACATCAAGGGTCATTTACATTTTTCTGTGAAAGCAGAACAGGAAAGAAAATTTTGTCATTTGCATTTTCTATAATTTTGTACAATACACACGTCAAGAAAATGTTAATTTGCAAACTTGCACGTTCAGGGTTGGAAGCAAAGCAGCACAGATAAAATACTAATGACTGCAATTTAACTTGCTCACCTTTCAAGTTCTTTGCCTCCTTAGAATCACTCTGAAAGAATAACATAACATCTTATTAACTTAACTGTCCTATAAATAAGAAATAAAAATATTTCTATTTGGAACAAGGTACTAAAATTACAGTAGAACTCTTACTATAGTGAAAAAGGAATAAAAACAGTTCTATAAAATATAGAAAAAATACAACAGGAATATAGTCATGTATAATTTTAATTTTTTTGTCTTATTTAAACTCATGTGGATTGAGCCAAAAACATCAGTGAGTGGCTAAAGAACACACAATCACTTATTTTCCACAGAATAAATATCAATGTGCAGAACAGGCTCAATCCTGTCTCCCTGGCAATTGCTCAGACCTCCATTATACATGCTTTCCTTTCCAAACCCTGCTGCCAATATATTTGGTAATGAAGACAAAGCTGCACTTCCTCATGAGTATGAATTTGCAAGGGAAATAACCTTCACAAACCTGTGGAAGGATTATCAAAAAACCCAATAAGCATTATCTAGTTTAAAAAATGCACAACATACTTGAACTCTTTGAAACCCATGTACACAGAAGGTTGATACGATAAATAAGGAAATATTTCGGACAGAACGCCTTGCCACATCACAAATAACAGAGTTTAAAAACAACCAACCATGCTATTCAAACACAGAAACTTACAAATGCAGAACTTACAAATATTGACAAAAGTCCTTGTCTTCTGAAAAATAGTCCAGGCTCAGTAAACACCCACTGATCTACAGGAGTTTGGTGCCAGATATTCCTCCTCCAAGGTGCCTGGACTGCAAAGCCCTCAGAGTTTGCTTCTCCACTTCATTTGTCTGCAAAATGTGATGATTTTTAGAACCAAGGGAAGTTCACTGGAAAAACAGAGAATAGAGCAATAAGATAATTAAGAACAATTCTGGAACCAGAAGCATCAGTGGCTTCTATTCCCAGAGGTTTAGCAAAGCTCTTTACAAGAATTGCAGTAAGTTGCTGTTGTTTTTCCCTCCCCTTTAATTGCATTTAGTAATGGATATTCTTCTCCAGATTTCCTCTTCGTAAATACACTCAAGTTTGCAAAAAAAACCCAGCACACAAACCACCAGACAGCAATTGTTTCTGGGGGTCAGAGTTTCAATTCTTGAATTTCAATTCAATTTACAAAACTTTGTAAAATACGCCACAGTCACCTTTCTGGACACCTTTCTTGGGTGTCTGATTCAAAGATAAATATTTTAACTATGAGCTGATTCAGAACAGCATTGAGGAAGAACCAGAAAGTCTTAAAGCTTTTTTATTGTTTCATGTTCCTCCTATGTTTTATTTAAATTATACATATATGTAACAGTCAGCCTCTAAATATCCATGTTATGAGGAAAAAACCCCTGACTTATCTAACCCAGGATGGATCTAACACCCTCAGAAATTCAGAGCTGTGTCATATATTGCTAAATATACCATTTACAGAAGATCTTTCTGACAAAAACTAGTCTAAAGAAACAGCTTTTCCAGAGGCTGTTAGATCTGGGAGCAACCCCCCAACTTCCTGAGATTTTGAGCAGAATATGAAATTATTCAATGAAATTATCTGTCTTTGATTTTGCAAAAGGTGGCTGTCTCTCTAGTCTTCCATGAATAGATAAATCTATCCATGAATATATAAAAGAATTATATATCTGCCTATTTAATAGCAAGCTAATTATACTCGTTAGATCTGTGATACTCAGAGTTACAAGGCTGTTTATTAATGCATAAATATAGATTACCAATAGGGAGGTCCTCAGCAGTATCCAAAATGCTGCAAAGGCTTTTGATGGAACAGCATCATCAGCTCTTTCCTGTTATTCAATAAAAATGAAAGCAGAGCTGGTGAAAAAAATTATATTTATAATAGTGCAAGGGGGAAAACAACATATACCGAATTCAGACTTTTTCCAACACCTTTAGTCTACATTTTCTCTGTAATGTGCCAACAGGTCCCTAAACATGACATGGGAGTGGAAATGAAGCCATCTCTGTAATTAAGATCTCAGAACTCAGCACAGCTTTCTCACCATAAAAATGCCAGTCCTGATGTTGTTAATGAGCAAGAGAGGAATCCATGTCCACATTCCAGTGGAAACATGTGGTTCCTAGGAATGAAACTGTATCCAGATAACATCAAACATCTTACTTGTTTCACAACTTCATTTGAGCAAAAGAAATGTACATGCAGACAGAAAAGTATAAATGTTTTAACATTAAAATAAAGACCAGCAGAAGAAAGAAATTCTAAGAGCATAACACAGGGGATAAAACTTGGACATTTTAAGGGAGTGCACAAATGCATCAGTCCAAGTTACAGCAGCTCACCTCTCCCAGTCCTTTCCAACATATTTCCTACCAGGAAAATGAGCCTCACAAGAAGTGTCTTTTTGTGTAGGAAGTTAATGGATCTTTCCCAGTCACTCAGATAGATTTAATGTGATAATTACTTCTCATTTCACAAATGGGAATGACAGAGCAACTAAATGTGCAGACCCAGGAGAAGCAGACATTAAATGCAGGAGCTTTGCCCCACTGTAATGAGTGAGAGTGCATGTGGAATAAAGTGGAAAAAAACCCATCGTACAGTCAGGAAAAAAAACCAGAAGCTGCATCTCAGGCTATGCCAAATAATGACTTTATTTACTACGGAACATCACCATAGCTGCCCCCACAGCAGCATCCACATCCTTCCCATAAACCACAGGGAATGGCAAAATCCTCTCCACCTCCTGCCTCAGCACCTCGTTCCTGGCCAGGGCACTGCCGCTGCCCAGGATCCTCCTCACGCCCGTGTCCTGCAGGAGCTGCACAGGGAACATGGAGCAGAGGTTCTCCACCAGCCCACGGCACAGGGCTCTGGTGACATGGCCCAGGGACAGCTCTGAGGCACCAATGCTGCTCACTGATGCCAGCAGCTCAGGAAGGTGTCTCTCTCCAAATATGGTTGGGTGGATTGAGACCTTGCTGTGCTTTTGGGCCAAGGCTGCTTGGATTATCCTTGGGTAGATGGCAGATTCCTGAACCTGAAGTCCTGCAGATGGGAAATATTGTGTTAGCAATTGGAAAGGGTCTGGTGGATCTCACACGTGGACACTTACAATGGACACTGACACACCTGTTCAGCAAAACATTGGACCTTTTTCCATGCCCCAAAGGTAATTGTGTGTTTAATATTATGAACCATAATTCTTTTATCTGATTATATCCAGAATGTGCAATACCAGAAACTTTTTCCTGATTACAGCAACTGCCTTTCCTGACAGCTACTCCTCCTTGCCTGTACTGTGCTAAGTTCCACAAAACAGTATCTTTAAAAGGACTAACAGCAGGGCTCAGCTTTAGTGGCTGGATTCCACGTGAATGCAACATTCACCCCGAGTACTTCCTGAAAGAACAATTTCAACTCTTATTTCTGGTGTGCAAAGCCCAAGAGATTATTAAAAAACGTGTCAACTCCATGCTTAAAGCACTTAAAAGATATTCCATGAGTTTGAGTCTTAAAATCCATTAGAGTGCTGCAAAAATAAGCACCAAAAGGACTCCTTTGGACTGCAGTCACAAAATCAGAGGCTGTTGTCCTCAAATCTGCCAACCTTGCCTTCTGAAAATTAACTTGCACAAAATAATTCTGTCCTTGAAACAAAAGAAGGCCTAGAGGGAATATGAATGTGGAGTCCAAGCATGACTGTCCCAGCATGTTCAAAAGCTTCAGCAGGAAATTCCAGAGATGTGGGAAGCATGACCTAGGAATTATATCCTTGTACCCCTTATGGCATGATGGAACAGCTCTAGGCTTGTTCCTCTGCCTCAGCTTCCTTTTACTTTGATGATCAACCTCAGTTTTGTGCTTCAACTCTCCTTGGAACGACTTACCCAGCTCTTGTGCCCACTGTGCCACCATTCCCACAAATGTTGCAAGCACATTCCCTCCATTGAGTGATGCTGCCACTGCCAAGTAGTCACCATTGAAATAAGGAAAATAAGTGACAGCTGAGGAAGGATCTGGTGCCTCTGGAGGCTGGAAACCCAGGGGCATTGAGATGGTCAGCTGAGCAGAGGTGCTGATATTAAGAACTAAAACATGCACAAAAAAAAAGGAAAAAAAAATCAGTGTTTTACTAAGCTACCCTGAAGGACAACAACGAGAAAAACAAATTAGATGCCAAAATGGCCACACCTGCATCAGTCCTCTCAGTCAGACAGGAATAAACAGAGCACTGGAAATCTCCCAGAGCAATTCCCACTTTTGCTCCTTTGGGTATCCCATGCCATGCACAGGTGGTCCTGCCTGCAATGCTGCCAGGGTCTCCCACCTCTGGAAGCAAGTGGACAGGAAAGCCAGATTTTTTCAGTCTGGAAGCAGAACAACATTATTGGAATAAAGCAGTTTAGGAATGTGTGGCATTACTACAAAAAACTCTTTGAAGTCACAGATGAACCTGGCCACACATTTGTGGCTGCTGGATTTATGGATGCTTTCACCTGTTTAGAAAGCTTTGTCTTGGACAGGGTCAGCATTCCAGTCCAGTGGGCTGGGTAAACCAGTCTGGAAGAATAAATAGTTTTCCTTTCTATGCAATCTGGGTATCTGAGATTATACAGTACACGTTCAGCAAGTTTAACCTACTGATGTCATAAGGACAAGCAGGTCCAGGGGGAAGGGAGAGTCACAAAACCAGCAAAAAATGCATCAAAAAGTATCAAAGAACTTCAGTTGTCATGCAATTAGTAGTTCACAACAAAATCATGAAGAGTTAGGTCAAACAAACTCCTTATATAATCAGCTGCTGGTGCTACAGCAACACCATCACATTAGTAACAGTTCAGTCAGCAAAATGCAAATTTCTGTCACTCTTTCATACCTTGATGAGAAGATCTTTCACCTTGGAGTCCTGGCCTAACCTAAGCCCTGAAATATATAAGGTCTTAGCACTCAGCCCTGAAAGAGCAAATTGTTAAAATAAATAAGCAAATAAATGAACTGATTTCTTCTAAGATTTCCTGTGGCTTAATAGCTCTTAAGTATTATCACAAGTGAGTCTTAGAAGTTATGAAGCTCAGCTGAAAGCACTAGAGAGTGGTAACTGTTTACCATGGCACAGGTAACACTGTGGCTGCACTTGTCCATCCCACCCTGCCACAGAAAGGTTGGAATCACTGGCAAGTCTCCCAGCTCTGCTGTTTGTAGGTATTTTTAAAAATATTGGGCTAGATTTTGTCAGATTTAAACAGAGCTCTTCAGCACAGGCCACAATTGATTAGGAATAATTTTCAATCCCTTTTTATGTGTAGCACATCAACAGTCAGGGCCCAAAGAGGTGCTCACAGTGCCTGACACAAGCAGAGCACAGACCCCACGGAATGGCCTTGGCACTTACATGTCAGTATTCCAGCTCTTGTTTCTGCAGTTAAAATATCCCCAGCTGGCAGCATTCTGGACAGACATGAGGGGCTTCTTCAGGTCACACAACATGGCAACCACATAGTCCTGGATGGTACCAGCTGCATCATAATCCTTCAGAAAATCTGGACTTTTAAACAAGATGTTTGAAGAACAGGAAAAAAAAAAAAAAAAGAGGGTTTTTTTGCTTTAAGGCAGTGAGAGAAGACAAGTTTCATTGCTAGGGGGAATTTCAGACATGTGATGTGGGTCCATTTAAATGTCAAACAGCCACCTCAGTGATCAGCCTGCATTTTATTGTTTTGGTTTGGTTTTTTAAAATGGAGTTTGTTATCCAAGCTGCAGCAATACTTATCTCCAGCTTTAAGGAATGGGCTGTCTAGGTTCAAAAGCACAGTGTTGAAAGAATTACCAGGAAAGCAGTAATTATTTGTGTGAAATAAAACAGCATTGTTGATCCTAGAGCATTAATAAAAAAAGGTAAATTCTCACTTGCTCTGGGATCCACAAATTATATGAATGGGAAGGTACCAAATGTGAAGCAAAACAAAGCAGCTGGACTCATGACTTAGCAGCTCTAAAGATCACACCATGCTCCATATATCTCCTGGACACACAGTGGAAAAAAACAAGATCTAATAAATTTTCCACCATTTATTGAACCTGAACTCATTGCAGCGGAAGAGACTGGCTCAGAAAGATGAAACTGAAGAGCAAACCCTGCTGATACCAAATCCTAAGTGAAAAATTATATCCTCTGCAAACATGTCACAATAAAGCAGAGCATTTGTGTCACCTCACGAGAATCTGCCTCAGTGTCTGAGGAAGGAAGGAACTGAAATTAATTCAGAGGCTCTGTTCTAGCATCTGGCAGCAACCAGACCAAGCAACTCTGTTACTGTTTTAGGCATGTCTGTACTTTCCAAAAAGCAGCACAAGGCAAAACGACAATGTTCAAACTGCATTAGCAGTGCTCCTCTGAGCAGTATTACAGACTAGAATTATTCTATGATACTTCAAAGCTTCTGTTTCTATATGGTCAAAAGCTTATCCCTTTATTAGAGATCTGTAGTATTCTTTACGAGGTCAGAGACTCTTGCATGCTTAATTGCACATAGTTTATATTAAATACTGCCATTTTAAATATTCTTTGACTATTTAATTAAGATTATGATCACAGAGGAGCACAGCCCCTCAGCCTGCAGCAGCACTAACGTGCTACAGGAATACTAATTGTCACATAAATTCAAGATGAGAACCAGCCCTTTGAGCAGCAATGTACCTGTTGTTTAAATACCAGAAGACTGTGGCACATCCAAATCCTGTAGCCAGGCTCACGTGTGACTGGGGCAGAGGAAGGGAGGCGAGGAAGGTGGGGCTGCAGCGGCCGTCCTGCCACGTCACCAGGTGACTGACCCTGTCTGGCTCAAAGGCTGTGCCACTCTCTGACCACCTGCAACCTGAAAACAAAATCCAAGAAACCCAGAGACTCCCTTCAGCACAGCCTTCCTGGCATTCCTCATTTCTGGACATGCCTGATGATTTGTTAAACATACCAGAAACAGAGACTGTAATCAAATTAGTCTCAGTTTTCAGCCTAGATAACATCATAATACAAGCCACCCTTTGTAACACAGAGAATGGTCTCCAAAGCCTTCCTTCTCTTGAAGAGAGATATTAAAGATACAACTCAAATAACAGGTGAGCCTCAAAAAACCCCAACCAAAGTCTGCTACGTGGAGGTGAGGAGCTGGCATGGCAGCTCTCACGTAAAAACCCCAGCTGGGATGTGCCACATCACCACCTGCAGAATGCTGCCTCAGTAATGAACAGCCCAGGATGGGCAGCACAAAGCTGCATCACCTTTGGAGCCAAAGCAACAAGAAATCTGGATCTGTGAGTATTAAGCAGCGGCCTGCAAAACAGTAAAGAGTAAAACCCTCATGTACACACAACAAAGCTTCACTAAAGGTTTAATTCAGGGTTTAATTCAGTTTCCCAGTCCAGCACGTTCTTTCTGAGCAGAGAACACCACAGCTCTGAGGAAACCCTCACATTCTTTCACTGAAGAGGAGAGGCTGGGCTCAAGCACTGTTTGCCAGCACATTCCAGGGCACAGCTCTGACTTCTCCCAGGCCATCCCTGGACACAGGGCAGGTCACTCAGCTCTGGAACTGAGGCAAACTCTTGGGTTTTGGCCAGGGAACAGAGAGTCAAGAGACTCAGCTTCCTGACTCACACAAATAGGGCTAAAAAGTATCATTTTTGGGTGGGATACAGGGCTTGGAAGTCACACTCACACAGTAAAAAGCAGCCCTGAAGGCTGGGAGGTGCCATGAGAAACATGCAAAATAAAACACATACTTTTTATTGTTCTCTCAATTCCCTGTTCTATCAAATCTGTTTGAACTGAATTTCCAACTGGCTTCCTTTTCTAGTTTTAAATGGATTCTAAGAAATATTATTAGTCATAAATCTAACCCTAAAGGATGCCATTAAAATTTTTATTTGTGTCCCAAAGGTCCTGGATTCACTTAGTCCACTCAAAACAAATGAGAGCAAACACCCTCTTTCACTTGATAGAAATGAAACTAAAGTGGCATGTGGCTTTAGAACATAAAATATTTACAAATATGACATAAGAATCTGTGCCTATGAATACACAAGGTTTTGTTATGCAGCTCCTGGGACAGCTGGAAAGCAACAACAGCTCCTTCAGTCCATCAGCCTTTGGATTTCTTTCTTTCTAATCATTTTTAGTATTTAATGTAAAATTGCAGCCAGTAATGAATAGTACAGTGCCTCTTCAAGCAATTAAGACCCTGGCAACTTCTGACAGGCAGTGACCAGCACTTTTGGGAAACCTGCTCTGTGGTTTACAATAAATCTTTATTTAATCTGCATAACTCCTGTTATAATAAGACTTGTATAATTGTCCAGTTGAGCACATTACAGGGTTAAGTGAAAGAAGACATGGACCCAAACTTTGGAAGCCTTTGACTTCAGTAGGTTTATAAAGCATTAGCCAAGAAGATAATCCATCCCTCTCTCCCAGGGCTGGCAATCCAAGGCCTGGATTCTCCAAATATCCTCACTATCACAAGGATTATCTGAGTATTTGCACAACTAAGCCCCACATGACCACCTCACTGCAGCTGATTTTGTTTCTGAGGTCTTGGCAAGCAGCTGAGCATCCAAAATTCTGACCACAGTCCTTTCTCAGCTCCTACTAACAGAAGCAGAAGTGACAAAATGAATGCAACATGACAGTCTATGAACTACTTGCTAGGGAAAAAAAAAAGTTTTGGGATTTTGGGGGAAAAAAACCCAGTTATTGAGATGCTGGACAGCATCTAAGTAAGGGATTTATGAGGTGAATAAAATCCCCCTGCAAGTTATTCACATGATGCAGAAGTTCTTTCAATGGCAGCAGACAGCACGTGATGGAGAAACAACTAACAAGCCACAAATATTGGCTATTCCTCCTTCATGTTAATAATTGTGCTGACTCTGCAGGGATGTCATTAGGCTAAATCCTTCATCATTAACTATAACGAGTAGCTGAAATTTCAGTAAAAAAGGCAAAATTCTCGTAAGAGATCTCCTGCTAATCCTGTTTTAGGGAAGACCAAAGTGGCGCAGCAGTTTAATCACAGAGTCGCTTCCCTGCTACAATTTAATTTTCTGCATCACAATACCCTGAGCAGGAACGTTAAAGAATGAATGTTACCTTTATCACTTTTCCAAAACACAACCCCATGCATTTGTCCAGAAATACCAATGTGGGTGACTTGCTGAAGCTGCTGCTGAGGCAGAGCAGCAAGGCATTCATTCAATGCTCTTACGATTTTCTGGACATCCTGCTCCATTCCCTGCAACCACAAAACATTATCCTGAGCATGAAGCTATTAGGAATCACCCAGTGTATTTATTAAACAAGGTTGCTTCAGTCAGAAGTGAAGGGCAGAATTCATTTAGTTCAATAGCATTTATTAGAGGAATATTCACTGCTAAACTGTAAAAAGAGAAGAGAAATTGCAGAAAATGCCACAAACCCACAAAAACTAAAAAACAATACCAGCAAGTTGAGCCTCTTAAACTGAAGGCCAAATAAATTTTAATTTCCTAAATAACCACGCTTAACCATAACTTTTAAAAAAAAAATCCATGACCACTGACTACAAGCTTTCATTAATTCACCTTTTCTATTGCTCTTCATTTTCCTCACAAAGAGAATTATCCATGTGTTGTGATGGGTGTGCAGACTCCCCTACCTCTTCCTAAAACTCCGCCCTGTTTCCTCGCTGATGATTTTGACGATGCTGATATTCCATTTCTGGATATTCTATTCCTAGAACCACCCAGCAAACTGACCCAACTGTTCCCACAGGAGAAGCTTGCACACCTTCTAAGGCTCAGGTTACTTTCTGACAGACCAGCATGATGATTATAAAACCATTGCAACAGAGTCAACAAATAAACGTGAACTTTGTACATAAGTACTTTAGGCTGCAAAAATTGGAAGGAGGAGGGTTGGCCTGTTTGGTATCCTTGGTATCAGAAACAGTGCACGCTTTTCATGATTCTGATTAACTTTTAGATTGACCAACACAATGGATGTAAAGACCTTTAACAGGAGTACTTGTTCCTGGTTATTTCCACAGGGAGTTTCCAGTTATGATTTCACCTCACACTGAAGTGCAAAATAAAATACCCTTCCAGTTGGTAAGTGGTTGCTGTTTCCTGATTGGGAGTGTGAAAGGTAAGGCTCATGGGAGAATAGTTTTAGTGTGTCTCAAGTAATTTTTCAAAACCTGGGTTTTTCTTAAGTCAAGCAGCTCTCCTTGACCTCCCTGAACAGTGAGCAGGGGGTGTTTTAATTCTGCTTTTTGATATGACACATGCTGCCAATCAAGGCACAAAAACAATCCAGGAGAACCACCGGACTCTGTCCAATGTACCAAACAAGCCAGCCACTGCAAGGCAAGGCCGGTGTGCTGCAGTTTCCCTCAGCATTCCCTGCCAGCCCTTACCTGCGGTGCAGCTCCCAGGCTATCGCTGTATGCCTGTGTCTCCCTGGAGCAGCTCTGTGCCAGCGCCAGCCCTCGCTCTGTCCCTGTCACCAGCGCTGCCTTCACCGACGTCGTGCCCAGGTCAATGCCCAGCACACAGGTGGGCCCGGGCCCGCCCTCCGCGGCCATGAGGGGATGGCCGTCACCTTGTCCAGCACCGGCAGGCGGACCAACACCCACCATGCTGAGCCCCACACGGCTCCCGGTGCCGCCTGAGCCCCACACGGCTCCCGGTGCCACACCGCTGGCTCCCAAAGACGGGGCAGGAGCGCAACCTGGACTTCGCCCTCAGGCTGAAGGTGCCTCCCTGCCCTCAGCGCTCCCCGGCGACTACCCCTGTACTGTGACAAAGACAAACCGCCCCTTCCCAGCTGACCCGCGCAGCTTTAAACCACGCTTTTGATCAATATCAAAGCGCCGCGGCGCCGAGCCCGCCCCGTGCCTCCGCTCACAGCTCTGCCCCTTCGCGGACTCCCTCCGCCACACCCAAGATGGCCCCCGGGGGCGGCCGCAGCGACGCGGTGGGCGCTGGGCGGGGAGTCCAGAAGCGATCGCCTCACGTGAGAGCTGAAAAGGGAAGAACCGGGACGGCGCCGGGCGCTGAAGGAGGTGGGTTCCCTCCCGCTCCCCGGTACCGCCGCCTCTGCAGCGGCGCATTCCAAAGCACCGGGTACCTCGCTCCACCGGGGCTCCTTAGGGGAAAGCGGCAGGACTACAAGTCCCAGAGTGCAGCGCGGCGCGGCGCCAGCGGCGAGGGTCTGGCGGGGGCGCGGGGACTGCCGAGATTTGTAGTCCCGGGCGTTGGGGTGGGGTGGGTCCGTCACGGGAGCCGCGCTGAGGTAAAGATGTACCCGGGGCGGCCGGGCAGGCAGCGGGACGGGAGATCGGTGCCCTCCGAGGGGTGCTGAGGGTCCCTCGAGCCGGGCCGGGGGCCGTGGTGCTGTGGAGGGACCTGTTTGCCGCGGCTTCCAGCGGAGGGGAAGGGATGTGTGGCCGCGTGGGTGCTGAGGAAAGCGTCTCCCTGCTTTTTCTGCAGCTTTTCCACCATGAGGACGCGATACATGCTCCTCGCTCTGCTGAGCCTCTCGCTGGCGCTGCTGGGGCCTGGCGGTGAGTGTTTGGTCAGCCCAGCTTGGGCCCGCAGGGCTCCACACCAGAAAGAGATGGAAAAGGGCAGCTCTTTAGTTATCCCATTACATCTCTCCAGGGATACCTGTGCCACGCTTCCCGTCAGCTCTTCTCTCACACGTTACCTCGGCTTCTTGTGCTCCTACACTGTACTGAGGCACTGTTTGTGCACCTCATGCTCCAAAATCACTTCTGCAGATTAAATAGTGCCTGGGGAGCTCCTCTGCACTTAACTTCTTACAAACACTGTGTAATATGCGGCAACAGAAAAAAAAAGTGTCCAGGCCAACCTGTGCAACCTGTATCTCTCTCCGTTCCTGTAAATGTACATTCTCTTGGACATCTGGGTACTTGGTTTGAAATTGTGACCCAATAAACAATTTTATATTAAAGTTGGGGCGTTTATGACTCCTAGATCACCAGAATCACATCAAGAACCAGCGTGGGTTTGCAGTACCCTATAACCTTCCCTTGGCATGAACTTTTGTTGCACATCAAGCATTTAAATTACTTCTTTGCAACATACTCAAGTGACAGTTATTTACTTCTCTTTTTAAGTTGCTTGGTTGCCTTGAAATAAGCTGTACTCCCCCTTTGCTTTTTATCATGTGTATTTGTCTGATTGATCTGGTACTGCAGAGACCAATGGGTAAAATGTCTATGGCACAAAAAAAAGTTGGTCGTTCTTCTGAAGGAGCTGTTCACAGTAATTGAGATTTGTGTGGGTGTTTTTCTCCCCCCCCCCAGATGGAGCCATTGTGTTGTCAGTCCCTGAAGTGGTTTCTTTCGAAACTGGAAGTTCAACAAATGTCACTATCTCTCTGAGGTAAAATCATGATTGCAGCTTTACTTTCCCTTTGGAACATGGGCTGTCCTCCATAAGTGAATTTACACTTCCTCCCTTTCTAAAAATTGATGCTTAAGAGAAACTTGCATTTCCTAGAAGGATCACATCCTGGAAAAATGCTCAGTGGAATTCTTTAGGAAAACTGTCCAGGAAAGGTGTCACGTGGAAAGGTTTTATTTCTTTTGTTTTGTCATTTTTCTGTAATTTCTGTCCTTCACCATCCCGAGTACATGTGCCTTGTTTCTACCCTGTTTCAGCAAAGGATAATGAGCATAAGGACAGGACAGGATAGGACAGGATCCTTTGGTGACTTTGCCACTTGTGTGGAGAAGAGGGAGGTACAGTGTGGCCATACAACCATCACTGGATCCTAAAAGAACCAGTGCAATACTCACACACTTTGGTGCTGGTTCCTCTGAGTATGAAGCAGGTTCTGTTGTGTGTGGGCTGCTCAGATATGAGAGGATTGAGCAGATGCTCCCCTGCAACCCTGAAGCAACCTCTGAACTCGGGCACCAGCCTAACTTGTTTTTTCTGCCTTCTCAGGGCTCCACTAAATGAGACACTGGTGATAACTCTTAACATTACACACTCCTCAAAGCACAGCACCATTGTTGAACTTCCTGATGAGGTAAGTGGGAGAACAGACTTAAAACCTTATGCAAAAAGCTCCTGCTATTATGGTGCAACTCTTCTTTCTTCCCTCTGCTCTGCCTTGCAGGTACAGTTCCCTGCAGGTCACACTAAAGCAGACTTCGAAGTGAAAGCAGATGATGTGGGACAAGTAACAGTTTATCTTTATGCCAATAATTCCAACTTAACTGGGTGAGAAACTCAGGGTTTTTTTCTACTTACTATCCTGTAGCTTCCTAAAAGTTGGGGTAACTACATCTTAGAGTTGAATGGGACGTGGGTGGGATACAGTTAAGATGATGTGCTAACCCTGCAGCAGATCCCCAGGTATTCAGATAAATAGAGGGCACAGAAGCAGAATGGTGTCTTAGATTTGATTACAAGATGACTGAGTTCTCATGGCTCCTTAGTCTGGTTTTAATGGTGCCTCCCAAAACTATGAAGATTACATGTCAGCTTTTCTGATGTGGGAAGCATTTGGCTGTCAGTTTCCAGTGGGATACTGTGGAGGATTTGTTCTGGAGTTCCTGGGATGCACCAATTAGGGGAACCAGATGCCAGTTCTCCCTCCTAGGAATAAACCTAGCCAGATGGAGAAAGCTGAATTGTATTTGCTTGTAGCCCAAATGTTACTGAACAACAGGATAGTCCTGTTTTACTTCCTTATTTTGCTTCTGCTTTTGACACTCGAGGCAAAGACAGAGATGAGCACGTGGAACGCTCACAGGGCAGCACCATCATGAGGAGTGCAGCTCTGCTCTTGCCTAACAGACCCTGTGCTGAGAGAGTGGAAACCACAGGCACAAAGTGACCTTTGGGGACATTCCCATGGTAAAAGGATGGAAAGGAAAGACTCAGGAGTGGGAGGTGTCACAAACGTAACAAGGTCACAGATGAAAAGGGGAGCAACTCAACTGAACCCAAGCAAATCTTTACTGTCTGGTCTCAACACCTGGACTGTATTTCCTCTCTCAGAGCAGAACAAGATAAAACCTGAAAAAGGCATGAATTAACTGATTCTTTTTGCATTAACCATCAGGTCTAGGATTCAATTTCAAGTGATTCACAGCATCATAGTGAGATATGCTGATGAGGTGATTGGCTGGATCTATTTCGTTGCCTGGTCCATCTCCTTTTATCCTCAACTCTTTGAGAACTGGCGACGGAAAAGGTAAAGAGATGAGTTTGCAAGTCACTAAGGCACTTCTGCAAATCATGTTCATAGCTTCAGTTACATCCATCTTGGTTATTGGGAATTACCCGTGGAAAGATGGGGGAAAAGTCAAGAGAAGGGTCTGAATAATTGCAGCCCCAGTGAGCTTTAATATATGCAGGTTGGAGGGAAACCAAGTGCATCCTACAAACACCTGATCCTAAGATTTGGCATCCAATATGAATTTGTGATAGAGGGGACTTCCCCATTCCTTTTGGTGCCATGCTGTAAATCATCCAGCTGAGCCAGATGATTTCAAATCCTGTGATATCAAAGATTACCAGCCTTGAGAGCTGTTTCTCAGACACCTCCTTGTAGTGTCATCATTAGGCCAGCTCACCTTGAGCTAAGTGACTCGAAGTAGGAACATTATCATATATGAAAATTAAATTATTTGCTCTGGCAGTGATGGACTTGTGCTTTGTGGATTCAGACTGGAAGGGCTTTATCAAACAGGCTGAGCTCATGGAGGGGTGCAGTTAAAGAGCAGAGACACAGACTGATCCATGAGAGCTCTGTTGCTTCACCCATAAACTTCCTGATAAACTCACAGCATTGTGTGGTCACAGTGCCTGAAGCTTTTGCTTATACCAGAAACTGCCAATAAATGATTACATTTCAAGGTCAGTTTGTCCCTGGAACTGCCTGTAGCTCTCTAATGCGTGCTTCTCTTTTTTTTTTTTTTCCCTTCTCCAGTGTTGTTGGACTAAGCTTTGACTTTCTAGCATTAAACCTTACTGGCTTTATAGCATACAGTGTGTTTAATGTTGGGCTCTTCTGGATTCCCTTGATTAAGGTGAGCATGATTCTCTCTTAACCCGTGCTGGGGGGTGGGTATGTGCAGAAGGGAGTTAAGACACGTGGCTGGTTTTGCTTTGTTTTACCTTTAGGAGGAATTCCTGGTCAGTTATCCCAGCGGGGTGAACCCTGTGGCCATCAATGATGTTTTCTTCAGTCTTCACGCAGTAGCCCTGACTCTCCTCACCATCATCCAGTGCTGCATCTACGAGGTGGGTCTGTGTGCTGGGCTCACCTGTGGGCTCAGCCAGAGCTCCCTCTGCCGGGCACCTCCCTGCTCCTTTTGGGCTCCAAAATCCCAAATTCCCTGCACTTCCACCGGCCTTTCCAGGAGCCAGGCTTCACAGTCCAGCTGCCTTCAGCTTTCCTGAGCTAGCAGCACCCCCACTAACCTTATCTACTTCAGCTTCATGGATGTTCTGAGATTGTAAATTAACTCCTTAGGGACTCGAAATAACTGAGGCAAACAGCCAAGTTCATAAAGTTCCCAAACAGATCTCTAGCCAACACATAGATTACAGCTCTTCACAGCACAAATGCTTTGCTGTTTCCTTGGAACATTCTTCAAGCTGTGATAGGACTTTAGATACTCCCTGCAATTCAAACACAGGATTTTTTTCAACTTCTTTCCTAAAACAGCTGTAAATACCCTTTCATAATTCTCACCTTTTCAAGTGAGACTGATTGTTACAGTCAAGTGGCTCTTACTTAATCCCATTGATCGTGCCAGTCAGATGATTTTTTGTTTAATTTTCATTGTAAAAGCCTCTCATCTGACCAGGCCAATTTTCTCTAGATGATAACTGTTTCTCTTTTGGGTTTCTTCTTTTGGTCATGCTCAGCCTAAAACTGTAATAGCCCATCTCTCATCATTGCCAGGTACTACAGACTTTTCTGAAGAATTAGAAAGCAAACATAATTTTTTTTCCATAATGGTATTATCAGCCTTTTGCACATACAGGAACTCTTGATCTCATCAGATTGAATTTTGGAGATTTGTTACAGATTGTGCACCATAAATACTCAAGAATACTGTTCCCCCTTGCTCAGGGACAGCAGTGTTTTAAATGATTGATATGAATATTGTTCATCAGCTCTTGTAAACGTCCAGCTGGTTGCTGTAGCACTTACCTAATTTTACTCCTGTGGTACCAGCCTGACTGGTAAAACAGGTTTGGATTGTAGTGTTGCAGGGTCCTGAGCAAACAGGATCTTCGTGTCTGGGGATGTGGGACCTGGCCAATATCTGTATTTCTATTTCAGAGAGCAGGCCAGAAAGTATCCAAAGTTGTTGTTGGACTCCTGGCACTTGCATGGATTTTCACCTTCACCACACTGTTCCTGGCTGCAGCTGAGGAGATGACATGGCTGCAGTTCTTGTTCTGCTTCTCCTACATTAAGCTAGCAGTCACACTGATAAAATACTTCCCACAGGTAAATCTGAATTATTCTGCTTGCTGCCCTAACCCTGCAGTGTGTGCTCTTGAAAGCCTGAAGAGACTAAACCACCAATGATTATTTATTAATAGTGACAAACCAGTAGAATTGTACTGAAAGCTGCTTGAAAATCAATCCCAGATGCTTGTGCATGACACTGACTGACTTCTTGTCACACTCTTGTCACACTGCCAGGCCTACATGAATTTCCGTCGGAAGAGTACTGAGGGATGGAGTATTGGAAATGTGTTACTGGACTTCACTGGTGGAAGCTTCAGCCTTCTCCAGATGTTTTTGCAGTCATACAACAATGGTGAGCCTGGAACTGAGGTGCTGGAGCCTGTCTTAATGGGGTGGGAGGTCCCACTACAAAGCAGATATAAACCAGTAGGTTATCTCAGAAGAATGTTTGTGCTGTGTTGCGGGGAGATGTTCTTATAGAAAGGATAAAGAATCTGTTCATATTCCCTCAAGATATAAAATGAAGTAGCCATCCTGCAGAAACCACAGGAACAGTTATTAATTAGTTTTGCATAAAGTATACACTCTAGTCAGTCTTAGGTGCATCTGAGCAGTCCAGGTAATAGACAGAAACTTCTCTAAAGCATCTTAAGACAAGACTACACTTGAGGAATCAGACTTAACTCTAATTTTCCATTTGACAGATGAGTGGAGGTTAATCTTTGGAGATCCAACCAAGTTTGGCCTGGGTGTTTTCTCCATCATCTTTGACATTGTTTTCATGGCCCAGCACTACTGCCTGTACAGGAGCCGAGGGTATGAACCTTGTGAATAACAAACATCACTTTTGGAGACTAAAACTTTAAACTGAACTTGTACTTACCCTGTCTGAGGGCTTTCAAGATTCTTGCTGCCACTTACCAGAAGTACTGATTCTCATCTGTCTGTGACTTGATCCTCTCTGGGCTGGAACACAAACTGTTGCCTTGCCAAGCACCGACTGCCAGATGCCTTAAGGACAGCAAGCTCTCAGCTGCACACGGGACACTCGTGCCTGTTGGAGCTGCACACACAGCTCAGTGAGAGCTGTCCAAGCAACACATGGCTCTTTTTTCACCAACCACAGGGAACAGAAAGACCAAATGATGCCTTTCTGATTGGAGGTGAAGCACAAAGAGCAAAGTTCTGTCTTCCAAAAATCTGAGATCATGTTTAAGTAACTACTTAATATCTTTAAGTTATGACTGAAGACTGTCTGTGGATCCAAGTGCTGCTACTGACCTTTCCCAGACAGCTCACAGTCCACTACCACTCAGGCTGGCCACAGTGGTACATCACAATAATGAGGTTTGTAATAAATGCACAAATATTAAAATTTGAACTCTTTAATAAAAAAAATTCCTAACAGAAACTGTATTCTTATTTCACTGAAAGCTCTTTCAAAGGTGCTAAGAGGAGTAATTAGAAGGGAATCTATGCATTTATATACTTAAAAATGCTTAAAATCTAATGTGTCTTTCTAGGTGTCACCCTAAGGAAAATTAGATCCCAGGTGAGGTTTGACAGTGCCCCACCAGTGAAACCAGACCTTTCTGACCTCAGTAATTCCACAATTAACTCTTGAGCCAAAAAAATGTCTCAGCTGGAGGCACCCAAGTGATGTGGCACTCTTAACTGTAAGAAGAAACAGCCCAGGAAAACCAACTTTATTTTTATTGTGTGTAAAATCAAGTGAAAAAAAGCAGTACAAATAGCAGTGTATCTTTATAGTAACAAAAATAACTCCAACTTGAAAGACTTAAAATTTACTACTGAATTCTTAAGTTACAAAACTCCAAAGCAGGACTGTAGCAATTCCAGAGATATAAAATTGGTAAATAGGCATCTGCTGGTGTGCACAGAGCAGTCTGAGATGCATCAATCACAATGTACATGGCACAGCAGTAAGGTACTGAATAAATTAGTCTGTCACCTCCTCGTGCTCTATTTACATCAGCTTACCTCAAGGCTGCTTAAGGAAACTATAGATATGTCGAGATCAACTGAAGAGGATTAAAAACTCCATGTTTTGGGTAATTGTAAAACCAGCTGGCTAACAAACCACAGGATGCTAGATCATGGGCTTAGGGTTGCAGTGAGGATCTTCAGTTGTGTGGCAAGTTGATTTGAACCACTTAGTATCCTGCTAGAAGTTTAAATTTGGTCAAGAGGCACTTCTGAAAATTACTGGCATATTCATCTCTTCCATCCAATAAATCACTGATTTAAAGCAAAAGTCTTCTAAAAGACAAACCAAAATCCCTCCCATTTCAAGTCTGACAGAAGTGGAATGAAGAACTGAAAACTCTACAGCTATGAGCAGCATTTCTGATTAAGTTCAGGAACACTGTTTTGTTTCCTGCTCCATATTCCTTTAAATTAAACTCAATTCATCTGATGGTACAAATTAGGAACAAGGAGAATTCAGGTTTTACCCTGCCTGTGAGGTTGAACTGTAGTGTCCATGCAGTTGTGGTGTGCTTCACAGGCACTGAGGTAACACTTGTGTGTTACTCAGTTGTTTCTTGCCTGAAGAGGCTGCTTTATCCAGGGAATCTTTGCAGGAAACTAATGCCCCAAACTCTCTATCTTGCACACAGTGAAGGATTAGTACAGTGCTCCTCCCCACAGCACCGTGCAGGTCTTAACTCTGGCATTTGAATTTGGTAGCAGGGGGGACAGGACAGCTCCCTTCTAAAAGCTTAGGCACAGCAAACCCTCTGGTCTCCCACAGCAGAAACCATATCTCCTAAAATAGGAAGTTTTTGTGCTACAGGAGAATCCTGTCAAAGTTAAGGCTTTTCCAGTTGCTCTTAGATAACTTGGCTCTGTCCTGTCCTGAAAGCCACGACTACACAAGTCTTGCCATGTACCTGCAGGGCAGACTTCAGAGAAGCACTGTGCTGAGGGGAGGATTGTTTTACTACTGCCAGTTACACCAGAAGTTAAAATAAAAAGTAGTGTTTACCACAGGTAGGAACATGCACTCCTTCCAGACAACCTATTCCAGTCTAATATTTGCTTCTTTCTTTGATACCAGTCTATACATCTCCCTCCCCACCCCTTCCCCAGCTGGATGATGGATTAGGACCTCATGGATTGCTGCACAGCCTTCTGCAGGGACTGCCTGGTCACCAGCAGCCGTACCACCTCCTCGTTCCTTTTGGTCAGCCTCTTCCTGGCCTGGTCATGGGTCACCATTGTCATATCCCAGCCATTCACCTGGAAAAAAAAAACATAAAATGAGGAAGGTGCAGGGACTCACAAGTGTCCTGTAACTGTTCTATCATAACCACGTAGTGGGTATGGTTATGCCACAGCTCAGTTTATTTATAAATCCCATAAACTATCCTGGGAAGTGAAGGTTATTTTCCCCAGTAGATGCTTCTCTGCACTGTGCAGCTGGTACTACATCAGTACTGTCTTATCTTGGTGCTTACCTGCATGATCTTATCTCCAATCTGGAGTCCTGCAACTTCTGCTGGCCCTCCCTCTGTCACCCTTGTTACATAGATACCCTGGAGAAAAAAAAAAAAAAATTAAGTGTTCATCTACTAAGTATGGGAGGATTCAGTACTCAAGGGCCATAAAAAACTCTGTAGTGTATGATGAGATTTTAGTTAAAAACAGGCTTGTGCAATGTTGGAAAATAGAAAAAGTGGAGGAGTCGCTTGAATAACGTCAGCCTGCAAGTGATAATGGGGCAACAGAGTAGCTGTGGGGGAGGACAGATGATGCTTTGGGTATCTCAGCCTTTGGGAGAGGAAGCTGCTACAGAAAAAGATTAACTGACCTTGTCCGTCTTGTCTTCAGAGAAAGGATTCTGAGTAGGGTCCTGATCAATGCCACCCCCAATGCTGAATCCCAGAATCAAATTGTCACCTTGGCGAAGCTTATGTATTTCAATTCTTTGCTGGAAAGAGAAAGAGATCAAATATAGCTGAGTATTGTGACGAAAGTGGCAGAAATTTCAAGTGCATTTCAGACACAGATACTTCAGATCCCGTTAGATTGTCTTTCACAGAGATCCCACGACACAGCCCAGCACCTTGATTACTCAGAGCTTTCCTGCCAGCCTGGGAATAGAAGGGAACAACAGTAAAACCAGAGCAGGTCTCTTTAAACATGACTCATGCCTTGATAACCAGCAGTCACTCATGACCAGCCTCATCTTGCTCGTTATCCACATGCCTTATGTTCCTGCTAGTCCTATCAGCAGGAATAACAACCTATTATTAGGATGGTTCTTTTTCAGGATAACTTTTGTAACCCGGGGCAGGCTCCTCAGTGCCCCACGCACAAAGGGATCTGACCAGCTTTGTGCGTTATGTCAGCATTGTAGAAATGCCAGCTGGTGCAATTCCTGAGCCAGGGTGAAAAGCCACAGTCTTAACAGACACAATAACCTCTCAAAAGGTGCTTCAACCCTATCTAATGGAAGATGTTCCTGCTCACTGCAGGGAGGTGGATGAGATGACCTTCATGGATGCCTTCCAACCCAAACATTCTGCGATTCTCCTCTCACAGCGCTGTCACACAGACCCTGAACTTCCCCACTAAATTCCAAACTCCCTGGGCACAGCATCCGTGTCCTCAAGCTGGGGCCACACACCCAAGCACAACCTCAGTCACCACTGCAGCCATGGGAAAGCACAGAATCCCTCACTTGCTCCGGGTGTTGATTAAAGCCATTATCTCACTTTAAAAGCTCTGCTTCCTAAACCCCACCCAGACAAGCAGGTGCTTATCCTGGCCCTACCCTCGCGGAGAGGACACCGCACCGAACTTGGCCTCGGATGCCGCAAGGTCCCGGTACCGGGAGAACGCGCACCTCGGCTGGATTCGCTCCCCCTTTTCTCAAGCAACACCCAGGCAGCCCCGGCTAGGGGTCAGTCCCTCCGCCCGCCGGAGTTTCCCCTCTGTGCCCCCTCCCGGTATCGCGGACGGAGAATCTGACAGCCCCCGCGGCGGGGAGCGGCCGCCGGGGCGGCAACCGGGGCCGGCGGCGCTGCGGACCGAGCGGCCGCACCCTTCGCCCGCGGACCGGGGCTGCCCGGGTACTTTCACCCTCCGACAGCCCGCAGGGCGCTGCCGGGCGGCACCGGCACCGTCACCTGTGTCCCCGTCCCTGTCCCTCACCCTTCGCCCGCTCCTTCCACCCGCAGACCGGAGCTGCCCCGGGGCGGCACCTCCGTCGGCTGACAGCGTGCAGAGCGCTCCCGGGCACCGCCGGCATCCCCCTCTCCATCCCGGCCAGCAGCGCCCGGCACGGTATCCCCCGAATAGCGGTGACCGGCTGGCCCGCTACCAACGCCATGCCCACCCCTCCCGTCCCCGCTCATCACCACGGCGATGACCGGCTGGCCCGCTACGAATGACATGACCCTGCGACCCCCGTCCTGTTCTGCAGCGCCCGTTTCGTCCTGCCTTGCCCTATCCCATCCCATCCCATCCCGTCCCGTCCCCGCTCACCACCACGGCGGTGACCGGCTGCCCCGGTACGAACGCCATGTCCTCCCCGTCGCTGCCGCCGCCCGAACAAAAGCGCCTCACCCGACCCCGCCCCTCGCTCCCCGCCAGCCAATCCGGCCCCGCCCCCTCCGTCCCCATCCGCCAATCCGGAGCCGCCCTGCCCACGGCGCCCTGCCGGCGCGGCCGCGTCCCGTCGGCCCTCACGCCAAGATGGCGGCCGGGCGGTGGCGGCGGCGCGGTCGGGGCAGGCCGGGCGCGGCGGGCGGCCCGCGGTGACGGGCGCTGTGCGGGGTCCCTTGACGCGGTACGAGGCTTGACGGAGCGGCGGGGCTGCGCGCAGTGGATGAGAGGTATGGAGGAAGGGGAGGACCGGCGGGAGAATCCGCGGGGCTCTCCCGGCGGCCTGAGGGCGGGCAGGTTGGTATAGCGTGTGCTTGCTTCACCTCAGTGTCGGTACGAGCGAGGAGGTGCCCGAGCCCGGTGCGGAGCCATGGCAGCCGTGGTGGCCAAGCGCGAGGGGCCGCAGTTCATCAGCGAGGCGGCGGTGCGGGGCAACGCGGCCATCCTGGACTATTGCCGCACCTCGGTGTCCGCCCTGTCGGGAGCCACGGCGGGGATCCTCGGCCTCACCGGCCTGCACGGCTTCATCTTCTACTTCCTGGCCTCCGTCCTCCTCTCCGTGCTGCTGGTGCTGAAAGCCGGGCGGCGGTGGAACAAGTACTTTAAGTCGCGGAGGCCGCTGTTCACGGGAGGGCTCGTGGGAGGGCTCTTCACCTACGTCCTGTTCTGGACTTTCCTGTACGGAATGGTTCACGTGTACTGAGCAGCTCCGGGGCGAACGGAGCGGCGGGACTCTTGCCAAAAGTCACTACACAATAGCCCAGCTCACCTTCCAAACTGTTGTCCATGGCTCGTGTCGTTAATGCTGTTGGTAAATTATGTCTAAGTACAAATTAATCGGTAGTACTGTTCTAATTAAACTGAATGTGAAGCACCGTTTGGATGCCTCCTGTATTTGTTTCCTTGTTAAGGGATAGTTTCTGTCCCTAAGAGCAGGCACAGCTGTGGGGTTTGGTTCGTATAATCCTTTGTATCCTTTGTGTTTTGGATACACACACCAGTTGCAAGCCCCTCTGGATGTGCTGTGCCTGTCCCTATGCACAAATATTGGAGCAGTAACACATCACTCTGAAACGATTAAATTATTTAGAAATAATTACACTGACACAAGAAAATAAATTAAGTGAATGTAAAGGTTTGGTACAGAAATGTAGATGCAAACGTTCTCTTCCATGACTGCCATCAGGAAATGTCACTGGTCTCCAGAAAAGCCACAAATGGGAGAATTCCATCACCTACCATCCAGTTGAGCCTTTCCTATAGCTCTGTTCCTGCAAAAAATAAATGATTCATTGATTTGCTTACATCTCACCAAGAGAAGGCAGTCTGACCTGAAAAAACACTTACAGAACACTCCCGGGGAGCACTGGCCTAAAGTGACACATTTTATTGCTGAACATGAGACACAAGGAGAAAAAAAAGAAGTCAAAGTCAAGAAACGAGCTCCTGAGAAGGAATCTGGTTATGTTTTATTAACAGCAGGGGTTGTAGGAGTTGTGTTACACAGTCTAAAGAAAGGAAACATTCCAGGGGATCTGCGAGGCCTGAAGACTTAGATTCAGGAAACAGCTTTGGTCCTCTCACAAGAGGATGTTTTGGCAAGTTAAAACAATGGTTCCAGCAGAGCACAGTCAGCTTTGCACGTCAGGAGGAGCTGCTTGGTCGCCAGGAGTGGTGCCAGGCCCTGGTGTCACACAGGAGGTTCACCCTGTGTTTCACCATCTGGAAATTACTCAACTCCAGTGAAACCCTGACAGTCCAAAGCCTGGGCTGCTGTGGTGGTAACTCTTGTGCAGTTCCCCATGGGGTGACTTCTGTTTGCCTTGAGGAGAGACTTCTGACATGGAGAGAAGGTTTTGGATGAGATCAGAGCACCAGAGGTACAAGGCTTATCCTAAATGAACTCCATTGTTTAATTCTATTTTCTAGCCCCATTTTTGGCTCACTACACAGAAGCAGAGGGGGGGAACTAGACTGGCTGGCGTTTGTTGTCAGTGACTGGGTTCAGAGTTTGCCACTGCAGACAGAGGAGAATTTTAATTGAGGATGAACCTGTACCTCAGAATAACGACCTGAAAGAAGCTGAAGCAGAGGTGGGTGCAGCTGTTGATGCCATTTGTGCAGGCACTCCATGGCAGCAGCTCCCTGATGCCACCCTCAGATGCTGCAGCAGGAGCCCTTTAACTTTTGGTATTCAAAGAGTGCACAGAAACATTTAATCCTCATCGGGACAACTCCCAGTCAATGGTGATGAGACAGCACTTACAGAACACAATAATACCCCTCAAGCCCTTTTCTGAGATTAGTTACATTCCCACATGAGCATAAATGGACAAAATGGGCTGTAGGGAGACTGATTCTGCCGAGAGACAAGCACTTGTATTTCCTGGAGGTTACTGGTGTTGGAGCAGCAGGCAGATGTGCTCCAGCTTTCCCTGCTGTTGGTGGGTTTGGAGGAAGCTGGCACAGCCTGTGTCCCTGCAGAGCTGCCCTTTTCAGCCTGCAGCACAGCCCAGGGTGCTGTGAGACACAAGCACTGAGTGCCCCATCCAGATCTGCCCAGCACGAGAAACCAGGAAATGATTTCAGGAAAGCAGGAGGGACAATCCCGAGCAAATGAAACCAGGCACTGAAGGAAGGAGGCAGAACCTGTGCAGGTGCTTCCAGGGCCACGTTGGTTGTCAGTGCATTAACCCCCAACAGAGTGACTGTCCCCCCCTGCCTCAGGCTCTGCAGGATCACAGCCCCTTCCCCAGCTCCAAGAGCTGCTCCAATCCCGCATTTCCCTGCACTTCCCAAGCAGAGCAATCCTGCTGCTTCACACCTGATGTCACATCACCCAGGCAGGAGCTGGAGGCAGTGGCTGCCAAGGCAGCAGAGCAGGAAACAGTGGGATTTCAACTTCAGCCCTTCCCAAAGTGCCAGTGGTGGTTCCTATCACAGTTTTCTGCACATGGAAGCAAAGCACAGCCACAGGACAAGGCTGATTATTGGCATAAGTACAGGAATATCTATCAGTGGATATAAAAACATTCATTTGGTGCCTTCTTTGTCCTTTTATAAAAATCCTCTTATAAATCCATAGTGACGACACACCGTTGCAAGCTCAGGATACCAGAGAAATCTCAGGGAAGAAAGGCAGTCTTTAGAGAAGGTTTTTTTTCCTCTGGGAATCCTGATCATAGTAGGCCTGACCTGGGGTACGTCCACCTCCCAGTGCTGGTGTGATGCCACACCCATGTGGATTTCCTGGAGCTGGCAGAGCCATTGCTGTGCCTAGAGCCCATCGAGCTGGTCCGGGCTCTGGTTCCCGTTCAGCGTAGGGCTGGACAAGGACTTCCTGGAGTTGGACCTGGGGAAACAAGCACAGTGACAGGATGAGCAGCCTGGGTTTGTTTCAGGAGGTAAAAAAGCCTCTAGCCAGACCTGTCTCACCCCAGAGGTCCCTCCACACAACGAAAGCTCCAGATCTCAGTTTCATGAGGCTCTTGGAGCTGCCCCAGTTCCACCCTCAGTCATTAGGGACCAACAGCACGAGGCCATTGCCAGTCCAACCATGACACAGCAGCTGCCTTTGCTCCCCAGCTCACTGCAGCAGGGAATTACAGAGGGAGCCAATAACTTGGCCAAAATAATTCAGAGGAATTTATTTCCCTGGAACTGTGCTCCTGTATCTCCTATTTCTATCACTCTTGACAAAAAGGCATGATTTTTAACACAAAGCCAGGCCCACTTACTTGACTTCCTCATACTTTTTGCCTCGATAAAAGTTGCTCTTCTTGATCAGATACAGCAGCACCAGGTCACAAAAGAAAGCTCCCTGCAAAGGGAAAGAACTTGTGTTTTATCTTTGAAACGGAAGAGGAAGTGTTGTCATCTTGTTAGAAATGTACATAAATGAAAGGATAACTTGCAGAAACTCTGTTTTCCTTCATTCTCCAACATTTTCCAGGGTATGTATATATTATATACCCCCTGTGGGGGTGTTTAGACTACCAGGTTTATTAACAAATCCTTTTAAGGCATGACACAGACACACACCTGGCTGAGTAGTCTGAGTAGTAAAGATTCTGCTGGAGAAGATTTAAACACCCCATCCCGTTGTCATCCCATTTGGGGTCTGGGTCCCAATATGTTACTTTAAGACAAAACATTCACTTACAGCTCCCATGAGTGCCAGCCCCGAGCTGATATTGATAATGGTGGGAATGATGTTAAATTTTCCTGCCTGGAAGAAGAAAGGTCATGAAGTCACCCCTGGGAGAACAACCCACAAAACAAACTCAAGGGTGTGGTACTACACTGGGAAAGGTGCTGTTGCCTCTGAGTGTGTTTTGTTTCCAGGCACAACCACGGGGAATTTGCAGTGAACAATCTCGGAGGCTGAAGGTCTGTGTGTCTCAGATCTGACTGTCCCTGGCTGCATTTCTGAGCTTGCATCATCATCCCTGGATTAGGCTGGTTTTCTCTCTGCAGTGCTTGCATGTGGAAAACAAGTGTCTGGGGCACATTTTTTTCTGTTGGGCTTTGCATGAACCTGGTTTTAAGCAGAGGAGGTGCAGGCTCAGCTGCACTCCAGGTGATCTCTCTTACATGGGGTTAGCTCCACATGGGTGGATGGGAAAAGCCCTTTCCTACAACAAGCCAGAGAGGCTGTCCCCACCTCAGAGCTGCCTTCCCCCACTTTCTTTTCTCTCCAGGCTCTGGGATATTCTGGCCCCTCACCTTGCCATTCACCATCACATCGAAGCGGATTCCGTACGCTTTAATGAGCGTCCGGTAGTCGACCCCCTCAGCATCCCGGTAATATTTGGCAAACCTGGAACACAACAATGCTGGGTTCAATTCCACCTGCCCCCCTGAATTCTCTCATCCCTTCAAACAGGTCTGTTCCCTTATCAAAGCCTGCTCTAGCTGGCCAGGAGCACTCTCTACCTCCCTCCCTCTCTCCTCTGCAGTGCTGTGTCCTTGGCTGCAGCAGTGCCTGGCACAGGCTGGTGCCACTCCACTGCCAACCTCCAGCACCTGCAAGTCCAAGCAGCCCAGCCCAGCTGTGGTCCTGCATTGTGCCCTCCTCTGTACCCACCTGAAGTTGTACCCAGAAGAAATGGATGTTTCTGCAGACTTGTTATCCAGCCGGCTAAAAGAATAGTGAGGATTACATTCAGAAGGGGCTTTATCAAGATCACAGTTCCATTCAATCTGAATTCCTATCACACCACCCTTAAAAGAGAGAGACAGGGTGAGTTGTTTAAGCTTAGTTCAGTTAAAGTGTCTTCAAATTTGTCAGACCCTTGGGCAGGTTTTCCCCAGGGGCAAGAAACAGCTGCACTTTTGGTCACAGACACTCCTGGGTAGGCTGAGTTCAGGAGTGTGATATTAATCCCGTTATTACTCTACAATCCCACTTCTCCCTGTGCTGTTACCCTGAGGTTTCTCATCCCAAGACATTGATTCCATTCCACACTTCAGTGGAAAAGATGATCTTTTATGCAGGGGTGGATTTTCAGAGCTCTGGGTTTAAACCAACAGTGTAGTAATGTTGAAATTAAACAAAGAACCCCTGCTGGCAGAGCAGCAGTTTGGGCAGCCCTGACTAGAAGATAACTGACCCAGCCAGCCCTTTTACAGGACCCCCATTCCCTGGGGACAGCACAAATGGGACCAGCTTGACTTTAAGCACTGTCACCTCTGCAGTGCAGCCTGGACAGGAGGCAGCTCCCTGGGAAGGGACTCCTCACAGTCTCCCAGTGAGCAGGGAACCAGCTGGGAGGACACAGGAGCCCCAGGGGCACTCCTACCTCCGAGGCCATTTCCTGGAAGTTGCCCCCAGCCCAGCGGACGATGTTGCCCAGCACGAAGATGGGGCAGTAGGGATGCTCCTGGCTGTACCGACAGCTCTTCAGGTAGGACTCGTTGTCAGTTGCCAGCACATTCATCCTGCACAGAGGAAACAGGGAAATCCATCTTGGCTCCCTCTTTCCTTGCCTTCACAGCCTGCACAGGACTGCAGAGACGAGGTTTCTCCAACAACCCCTGTGCACACCAGGCTCGTCACCTGTGAGTGTCTCTGCTGCTGGCCTGGGGAAAGCAGTCTGTCCCCCCAAAAATTACCTCCTGGCCAGCTGAATCTGGGCTTAAGAAAGGACTCACACAGAACAGATGACTGCTCCAGGGCCACCTGTTTTTCTCAAGGAAAAACAGTAGGATTCTAGAAATGCCTATCTGAGCCCAGGACAAGAGCCAGAAGATGCACATTTCTACACTGCTTTGGTTTGTTCACATTGCAGCAGCAAAGGCAAACAGATATTTTTAAATTTGCATTTTTTGCCAGCCTTGTTCAGGCACTTCATTTTTCTGGAGGAGAGGGAATATCTGTTGAGCAGGAGCAGCTCAGCAACCTGTGGCACTTACTTGGAGAACTTAAACTTGGGGAAGCGAATGGAATTCTTGATGTAAACAGTGAAGTTTTCTGCGCTGCCCAGAAGTGGTTTCCTGCAAGAGAAGGGTTTGTCCTCTGCCTTTGTCCCCTGCCCGTGGGTGAAATCTTGAATTGCCATTTTACAAGCAGCCTCATCCAATAGGTCAGGTGGCACCAGGGCAGCTGTGCCACTTCCCCCACAGGGCCAGCAAGGGTTTGGTGAGGAGCGTGCAGGGAACAGCCAGGGAGAGAAGCAGGGGGAGCAGAGGGCCAGTCCTGCCAGGGGGGCCTTGCAGAGCCCCCTCCAGCACTGAGCAGCCAACATTCGAGCAAGCATCCAAGCAGAGGGGACACAGGAACTGCCCTGGGTGACACACAAGCCAAGCAACTCAAGCTTGGAAACAAGACACATACTTGGGCTTGGATCTTTTCTCCACTGGGCACCAGGCCAGTATCTCACAAGTCCCTCTGGTGCTGCCCCTGTCTTTCAAACAACGGCCAGTCTTAACCCCTGCGAGCAGATATCACAGAAAAGGTCACACCAAGCAGTCACCTCCCCTCCTTGCCTACAGGGCACGTGAAAATAGAGGAGTTCCCCTCTCCTCCCTGCTGTGAAAGGGCCTCTCAGCTGGAACAAACACCCTCTTGTTGTGCCTCTGGGCAGCCCGGGGTTCCCTGGCCCAGCCACCACAGAGCTGTAAGCAAGGCAGGGATCTTAATAAAAGAGAGAGAAGAAAAGAAAGGCCTTGGTGCTCTCTGTAATCAGAGATCTGGGGGATGTAACCAGGCTGAGGCCTCTGGAGGACACCAGACATACCAGGCAGGGACACTTCCCTTACCGTTCCCAGCCACCACAGCTTTCCCTTCCAGGCAGTCTGTGTCCTCCTCACACAGGGCATCAGGAATGCTGGCACTCTGCAGAGGGGAAAAGGACACAAGTGAGAGTGTGACAGGACACCAGAGCCAGAGGGGTGACAAAGTGCTGCTGACGTGGGGTGAATTCTCTGTGTGAGCACTAAAACCACAAAGCTGAAGCAGTAACTGGGGGTCATGCAAACACATCCCACCACCAGAGCACCAGGATTCAGCCACACTGCCCCAGTTTTGGGTCCTGCCCAGCCTGGAGAGGGGCAGACTACAAAAAAACAACATTAGTACTCACCAAAACCAGGCAGGAGGCCTCTTTAAGACAACCCTACTTTGGATCTAAGACACAAAGTTCTCTGGCCCCAGTCTGCCCCAGTCCTGGCTGCACAGCCACCAGAGGACAGCAGTGCCCTGACCAAGCCAGCTGTGCTCCCAGCTGTGACATGGAGAAGCCATCTGAGTGGACACAGCCCTCACTGCACAGCCTGACACCTCCTCCCCCAGGTTCCAGCCCATTCCAAACATCTCCACAGAGGATATTCCACATGGCACAAAGACCTCATGCCTTTGGCCTTCAGGGCATGTTCTGGAAGGTGCTGAGCACCATCCCATGTCCGGAAGGTAATGAGAGCTGGATTTCCAGGATGAGGCTCTTCAAAAGTCGCCTCTCCCCATAACCCTCCTCCAAATCACATTGAAGCTGTTTCCCAGGGCCTTTTCTAACCCTGAGTAATCATTGCCTGGTCTCATCTCCAGCTGGGCAGAAATTCAACCCCACCTAAAGTCAGGAAGGCTCTACGTGATCAGTGCCTCTGGAAATTAAGACAGCTGAGGCTCCCAAGTTTACAGCAACTTCCCAATTGAACAACACTACAGGAAAAAACACTTGTCTTTCATCCTTCCTTTCTTTGTTGCTCCAGAAGTGTCCTCTGTCAGTTCTTACCCCCAGTTTTCCAGGGGTCTGGGAGTCAAGGGGCTCAGTTCTTCCTACCTCAGGACACGTAGCCTGCCTCTGGTTTGGGGTCACAATCAGGTTTGTCATGACAAAGAAGACGCTTTCACCCTGCAATGAACAAAGAGTTAGAAAACTTGGTTTACTTTTAAAGTACTTGAGGTAAGGAGCATGAAGCTCTTTTCAGAAGAGAACAACCCCCTCTCTCCAAGGCTTTTCAGGCTGAGATACAACATCACCCTTTGTGTGGATATTTGTTTGGACGAATTCCCTCACACCGTGGGTGCACACACAGCCACGAGAGCCAGCCCACAGTCCTGGGGGGAGGCAGAGCACCCCCAGCATCTCAAATAAAACACTCCCAACAGAAAACTCCTTCCAGCACCATTTTCTTGTATCCCAGCTCCTGTTAATTCACAGGGAAGACCTGGAGGGATCACTTCAGCACCCCCACGGGGGTGATGCCAACCTGGGGAGGGATGACATAGTCTGCAACATCCCACAGCCTCTCCCCCAGCTCCGAGGTGTTGGTGAAGGCCACCCCTTTCAGCTTGGTGATGACAGAGCTCTGGAGGGACGTGTCCGTGTCCTGGTAGCCTTTCTTGACCACAAACACCCACCTGTGTGAACACAGCAGGGGTGTTAGGGGTGGTAAGGGAACGAGTCAGACAGAGAAATTCACACCAAGGTCAAATCAAGGCATGCAAATGACACCAAACCCTCTGCAACTGATACTGCTAATAAAGGATAAACTCCTCGACACAAGCTGAGCTTGCCAACAGCGCAGAAATGTGTAATAACAGGTCATGAGGTAAAAAAACCAAAGCCTCCATCTGGGCTACACTCAGCAGCCTCAGAAGGGGAAAGGAAGAGGAGGGCTGTGTTTTTCTCAAGATGAAAAACAAGAGAGCCTTTTGCAGGTTGCAGGGCAGAACGGGGTTGGTTTCACAAGTACAGGACTTTCACTTTAGCACGAAGCCACCGAGCTGCCAGCCAGCAACAGACCACGGCTGGGAGAGGGAGCCCTGCAGGTGAGCCGGGTATTCCTGACAGAAACCTGCAGGGAACATTCCCAGCTGGACACAGGGGCCTTTGGAAAGTGATGGGAACAACCTGACTGCACCCTGGGAGAGCCGCTGCCTTGCTGACCAATCCAGGGAAAGGCTTTGCTTCCTTCTCTCCACTGGAAGCAGCGGGAGTTCCATTTCCCTGGGTGAAAACCTCTGGCTCAGATGAAATGCTCCCAGCTCCCCCACAACACTGCTAAAATCACCTGCCAGAACAATAAATCACCCTTGGAAAAGCTGAGGGTGCTGGGGCAGGTTGGGAGAGGGAAAGAGGCTGAATCTGTGGCACAGGTCCCCTTTCCAGGGCTCTCCTGCCCACGGGGAGGGGAAGGGGCTGAGCAGCACTGGCAGCACACAGCCCGTCACCTGCCACGTGTGACAAACCTGCACACAAACATTCCCCACCCTGGGAAGTTTCCTGCTTTCCCCTTTTCCCAAGAACACTGATTTCCTCTCCCAGGAGGGCTCAGCAGCAGTGAATTTTCCTTGCATTTTCTGCAGTGGCTTGTGGAATAAATGGCAGCTGTGTCCAAGAAATAGTCCAGAAGGGTTTGATGATCCCCACTCCAAGCCAGCCTTGGAACAGGAACATGTTCCTGTAAGCCCCAGCCACAAAGGAGTCACTGCAGGGACCATCAGGGACAGTGCCAAGGCTCTGCAGGAGACAACAGATGCCAAAGGAGGAAAACAACCCTTCCCTGTCGGTGCTGTATCTCTTTTAGTCCTCAGCAACATTATCCTCAGAATTCCTCCTTCAGCCAGTCTGTGCCAGGCTGCTGAGGCTTCACTGGTGCTCTGCTCTCTGCAGCAGGCTCTGGGACTGCACAGCTTTCTATAAATACACCCAGCACGTAAAAATGACTCTGCTATATTTAATCAGTGGAAACACGAGGTGTGGGAAAGGTGAAGACACCCAGAAGCACAGACAGTGAGGGCACAGAGTTAGATGTCACGATCTGAAAAGCCTCAGAAACTCAAGGAACCAACAGCACAGGCTGGATAATTCCAGGTCTGAGCCTGCAGGGATGATCCCTGTGCCCATCACACACCAGTGTGACCAGTCTGCTGCAGAACTGGGCCTTTCCCAAGCTTTTCCTGAGCCAAGCCCTGCTCTGAAATGAATGCAAAGCAGGCGACATTCATTCCCGCTGCCTCAGCCCCCACAAGCCCGGCTGCTGCAGCCCACTCCAGCAAAGAAATCCCCCACTTTTTGCCTGCCTCTCTCTCATCCAGACCTGAGCAGGTCGTGATGCTGTGCAGAAAACACAGGTGTGCCCCAAGGCTCAGCACCGTGGCTGTTAATGCTCGTTTTTTCCTGAGGAGTCAAGCGGCGGGGTTTGGCACCATTCCCACAAAATATAGAAATAAAGGCATAAATAATGCAGTACAAAGCCACAGTCACTGGCTCTATTTTTAACCCGACCTTAATCTGAAAGGTAGAGCTGAATCTAGCCATCCTTAGCCGGTGAAAAATCAGATACAACCTATTAGACGTTACAAAATGCAGCTGAACAAACCTGTCTGATTATCTGCACTGAAATCAGGAGGCACGGCAGGCTGTCACTGTGTGCAGAGCACCCTAATTTATCTTTATCACAGCAAAACCCATCTTTATCACAGCAAAACCCATCTTTATCACAGCAAAACACGAAGCAGAGCGTGATTCTTACCCCACCAGGTAAGCCAGGATGGAGAGCTGCACCACTCGGTAAAGGACCCCAACCTTCTTGTTCTTTGCAATGACGTATTTCTCCGTTTTGTAATCGAAAAGAGACAGAAACAAAGCCTTCCAAGCCACCTGCCCCATGCTCCCAGCTCGCTCGGTGGCTGGAGCAGGCACAGCTCGCACCACCCACACGTGCAGAGCATGGAAACCTGAACCAGCCCTGATCCCTCCCTCCCTCCTTCCCTCCCTCAGCTGCTCAGTCAGAGAGAGCCCAGCAGTTGCACTGTCACATCCTTCCTGAGCTGATTCATCCCTTGGGAAAGCCCCTCTCCCCACTCAGTTTTGCCCCCAGATTTGATTCTCTCCCCCTCCACAAAATGTTTAGAATGAAACACGTTTCAGCATAAAGCCGCGTTCACACAATTCGCAAGAAGGTGCTGAGCTGTGAGGGACCCACAAGAATCACTGAGTCCAACACTTAGCCCTGCACAAACACCCCAAAAATCCCACCCCGTGCCTGGCAGCGTTGTCCAAATGCTCCTGGAGCTCTGTCAGGCTGTGAGCATTCCCTGAGGAGCCTGTTCAGTGCCCGAGCACCCTCTGGAAGAACTTTTCCTGATATCCAACTTCACCCTCCCTGCACAGCCATTCCCTCAGGTCCTGCCAGTGCTGACCAGAGAGCAGAGCTCAGTTCCAGCCTCCAAGGGGACACAGGTACAGTCTCTCACCATTTCTTAATGATTAAAACCTTCCTTCAGCCTTTACAGGGTGACAGCGCATTGGGTTAAATTTTTGATTTCTTGAACATTTGCACGAGCATTGAGAACCAGGGTCCTTGACAGTCAACCAAAACACCTGCCTGGTTCCCACAGCCTCACACCAAAACCCAAATTAAGAAACTAATGAATAAATTCTGCATGTGCCCAAGGATAAACCAACGCTTTCCAGGAACTGGACCTGAGGTTTGTTTTGGTAAGCAATGAGGGCAAGAGGCTCCCAGCCAAGCCTGTCTCACCTTGCCCCAAATGCCCCTGCACGCAGCAAAAGCTCCAGATTTCGGTCTCATGAGGCTTCTGGAGCTGCCCCAATTCCATCCTGGGTCATGAGGGATGAAGAGCACAAAGCCAGTGGCAATCCAGTGACACAGCACCTGCCTTTGCTCCCCAGCTCACTGCAGCAACAGATTACAGAGGGAGCCAGTAATTACTAAGTTCATTTCAAGAAATATAATTTCCTGTAATTTACCTCAGTTTGCCAATAACAATTACGGTGCTCTTGTATTTCCTTTTATTTCTATTAGGCAGAAAGATAAAGCCACTGCCCTGCACAAATCCCTGCCCTGGGAGAATCATCCTCAAGATGTCAGGCTTTATGAAAATTTTGTCCTTCATCCTCCTTAAATTCCATATCAAATTTAAACAGATGGATCTGGTTTTTAATGAAGTTGCTCCAAATCACAAGAGAATCACAACCAGCGTCATAAGGAATGAAACATTCATTTTATCCCTCATCCCAGAGCCATCCCTAGAGTTCCTCCAGGCAAAGGGAAGGAAACCTTTCTCCGGCACCTGCAAAACTAGAACACAAACCTGCCTGTGACAAAACTAGAACACAACCACCTTGTGACCCGGTGGCTGCCAGAGCAGCTCTGCCCTAAGCCTTTGTAGTTATTTTCTAGGTCAATTCATCTGAGAAAGGTTAAAAAAATCCCCCATCCTTAGAGTGAGAAATATTGTGCTCTAGGTGAGGCGTGAAGGTATAAACCACATTTGATGACTGAAATTAAAATTAAAAAGAGAATGTGAAACTGATACTTTCCTGCGGTTTTGGAGGCATCAAGGGGAGGCACAGTTGCAATAGCTGTTTTGGAATAAAAAGTTTCTATTTGCATCAAATGTGCCTGAGAACACTGCTCAGCAGAAGCTAAACTTTTGCTGAAAGTGCTGTTGTTGCAAAAATTTAGCTTGTACTGAGCTACAAAAACAATTTAGCTGGGACTTCTTATGGGTGTTGTTTTTATCACCTGGTTTTCACAACCTTGGGGTTTTTTTTTCTTGCCTGGAAATCAAGTCTACTACTGGGTTCATCAAAGTACCTGTGGATGTTAAACAAAAGCAGTTTCGTTCGTAGCAGGGGACTAAATAACCCAACCAAGTCTAACTGTCATCAGTTAAAGATGCAAATAATGTAAAGTCCCTTAGTTCTTCTCAAGGGACAGAGGCTGAATGTTCACTGCAAGGTATTTCCCTTTTTGAATTCCACATCTTGAATTTCCTATTAAAAAAAAAAATTAAAATCCAAAAACAAAAAACCAGTCCTGCAGTCCTGCTCCATTCCCACGAGGGCTGTTTGCTCAGTCTGGGACTTCTCCCAGAGAGGATTTCTCCTCCAGGACTGAAACTCCTCCTTTCTCTTTTTTTTTTTTTTCCCTTCAATTCCTGTCATGTCACACCTGTATTGAATTCCTCACACTGCTGACAGTGAGTTCCTTCTCACAATTCACACATACTCGCAGGATACACATCCCTGTATCTCCTCCTCATCTACTTTTCCTCCACCTGTCAGTGTTAGGCTGCCCCAGAGCTGATCTCAGCCTCTAAATGCCACCTGAAAGGACTGTGAAAATTAAACTTTCCACCTCTGGCCTGATCCAGGGGCATTAGAAACACTGCAAGGTCACATCTGACGCTGGGGCACGGAAAGATTTCAAGCTCAGGCCAATAATATCTTTAAATTACACCCAAAGAGAGCATGTGCTTTGCAGGCAGTGGCAGGCAGCCCTGGCCAGGACAGTGGTGATTCACCGCGGCTGTTTTTGGGCTCTTATCCTGGTCACTTCCAGTGCCAAATGATCACCCCCAGACTGGTCCCCACCCTGCTGCCATCGGCTCCCTAAGGCTGACTCAGAAATGCTGAGAGAAATGCTCAGAAATGGTTTCTCCAGCACTGAAATGCTCCTGCAGCAAATGTTTGAGCGATGCAGATCCATCTTCTCTCAGGGGCAGGCGCCAGAGCAGCGACTGGAATAGCAGAGAGACGGGGAGGAAGTAAAGAGGAGACTTGGCAAGGGAATGAAGGGAGAAAAGGCAGAGGTCAGCTCTCTATTTTAGTGGTTTCTTGTCGCGCTGTCACACTCCTAAGTCAACATCTACAAAAAAAACAAGATGAAGAGTCAAAGTTGAGAGAGGAAGTCGCTTCAAACCACAGCTCATGCCCACAGAAATCAGTAACATCAGGCATGAGCTGAAGGTGACGGGTTTGGATGCAAGAACAAAGGAATGTGTGGAGCCCATGGAGAAAAATGCTCTGTTCAGCTTCTCTTGTAATCCTGGCTGGGCAAATCAGCCACTCTTTATCCTCCTAACCAGCACAGCTGCACACCCAGCCTTAAGGGAAAGGGAACTTGTGGGAAGAGTTTCTGTCACAATCCACAGGAACATCCAGGACGGTCTGTGGGAAGAGAAGGGAAATGGGGGAGTGCTGAAGCTGCAGAATACATCCTGGTTTTGATCCAGCCCTCCATTTCCAGGAGAGCCATTTTCAGCCTTTGAATGTGTTCCATGTTCCTCCCCAAGTCCTGAATCTCCTACACAGAGTGCAGGAATGTTGTTATTATTAGCTGCAACATTTATCTGCTCCTCTTCCCCCAACCCAAGAAGGGAAAGTGCTTGAGGAAGAGGATCAGAGGAGAAGGAAAAACAGTGCACATCTAATGAAATCAAGCCATCATGGCCTGTTCTGTAAGGGAGCTGGCACTGAGTCAGGTAGGAGAAATTAATAAAAGTGCACATAAAACACTGCTGAGAGACTGAGGGCAAGGATAGCTGGACCAGCAGTGCTGTGTTGCAATGAATTCACCTCTTAAAGTCAGAAAATAAAAGCATTACTGGGAAATAAGAGAAGAATATTGAATCAAAGCCTGAAAGGTGAAGGGGTTTAATAAAAAGTGTACTCACATTAACCACTGATTTAAAGGTGAAACCCTGCTCTTGAATACCCCCAACAGATCAGTATTTACTTCTTTGATAACACAGACATAAAATTGGTCCTGGCTTGATTCCTCTGCCAGCTCTTGTCACGCTGCAAGTACTGAGGAGAAACCTTCATCACCTTCCTCACGGAAAGAGCTAGAAAGTCTACAACGTGTCCTCCACCCTTTCCTCCCTGGAATTACCAGCTGGTAACTCCTTGCAGCCACAGGAAAACCAGGAGTTACTCAGTTACTTGACCCCCAGAGGAACGAGTTTCAGCCTGGCACTTGAGCTCACCTCAGGTCTGCTCTAAACCAGTGTGACCAGTTCCCAGTCCCCAGTTCTCCAGTTCAGCTGATGTGTCCCAGCTGTGCTGCACAGACCAACTGGAGCCAGCTCAGCTGGGAGTGGGGGAGCCAAAGCAATCTGTTTGTGGCATTGCAGCCTCACTCAGCTCATTCACCCCGCTGGAATAAGGACAGGAAATGTCTCTTTAGAGCTACAATTCAATTACCCTCCAAACAAAGCTGCCCCAGCAGGCCCTGGAGCCCAGCAAAGCTCTCCATGGCTCATCTCTGATGCCCTCATGTCAGTGCCCTCTGCTTTATAATGAAGAATTACTGATGCCCTTCTGCTGATGAGCTGAGCTCCCTTTCTCCTGCAAACACCCAGGTCACTGCACTCTGCTCTGCAGAGCACAGATCCACAGCTCTGCACACAAACCTGGCAGCTCCTGACCTCACTGAGGGAACCCAAGGTTTGGGAACCTTCCTGGTGTGTGAGAAAGCCACAAGCAGCTGGTGTCCTCCCCAAATAAAGCAGCACCACAAAACACCTCCTGTCCTCCTGTGGGAGGCACGAAACCGTGAAGAAATGCAAAGTTGGATATAAGTGAGGGGGCCCACCAGAGATGACACCAGGAAATTGTGACCCTGCAAACCCTCTGCCAGCTTTGCATGAGGCAGAGAGGTCATGAACCATCCTGGCAGCTCCAAGGCCTCTGGGAGAGCTGCAGCAGCTCCTCTGCCCACAACACCTGGCCCCCAAAAACTGCTGCCAGCTCCTTCACCTGGCTGGGGACAGGTGGATCCTGGATGAGGCATTTGCAAATCTTCTGTCACTCAGGGAGATGCCACAACTGTGCCACTGCCACAAAGTCAGGGCCATGCAGCCAGGCCACCAGGCTTCTGCACAGGGGACTTGATTCAAAATGTAGATTGCAAATAAATTTAGAAGCAGACACGGCCAGGCTCCCATGGAAACCTCACAAAAAGCCAGCTGTGGTTTGGATGAGCTGAGTCTTGGCAGTCTTGGCTAATCCCTTAAGTGCCATCCAATTACTGCAAATGTGTTTGGCATCTGCTGCAGTGACTGCAAAGAATTAAATGGTCGATGGCACTCGCCGGAAATTACAAGTCACAGAGCCCTGTAATGCATTTAGGAGGAAAAAAAAAATCTAAAAAGGAAAATAGCATTACCCACTGCAAGAGCTGTCCTCCTTGAGAGCCATAAGGGACAAAAAAACCCATCCAAGTAATGAAGGAAGCTTAATTCAGAGAAGAAACTGGAAAAATAAATGAGAGAAGGATTGTTTGTTGTTTTTCTACCAGGCAGTATTGGTTAGGCCAAAGGAGACAGGAACTCTTTGCCTTCTGAAGGTCTGAATGAGAAATCTTTGTTTAATCTGCTGCTGTCTGTAAACACACATCAGATCTGTGGGGTTTATATCAACCAAACATGTCAGAAATAAATAAAACTACCACAAAAATAGGAGACAGAGAAAGGAACACTACCAAGTGTCCATCCTCGACTTTCTTTGGAATCCACAAAGGAGGGCCTGAGACCATTTCACTGGAAGAACACAAGGTCTGACCAGGCATCTTCTCTCCCCAAACCCTTCAAATTGCAATTACTGATAACCTGAAGGTAATAAATCACCACTGCCAGTCTCTCAGATTAAAGAATTAAAGATTTCCCTGTGTTCAGTAGGGAAAGGGGAGTATTCAGGATGAAGTCTCTGAAAGAGCAGGAGGCCTCTGCTTTAACTGCATCATTTCAAGAGTTCCATACAGAACCCTAAATATTTTCTGCACTCCAATGGCAAATATCCTCCCTCTGCTTCTGTCCCACAGCCAAAACCTGATTCCGTTAAATCCAGAGGCAGAACAAAAGGTCCGGAATTTAACACTGGGACTTGATTGCCTCTCTGGGCTCAGCAAAACCATCTGGATGTGTCACTTGTTGCTGCCCCAGGGGAAGGTCCGAGCTGCCCGTGTGATCCCCACTCCTCAGCTTCAAGGCTCTCCTGCTTCAGGCCCAGCTGGAGTTCTCTGCTGAAGATCATTNGGATCCGCTTTTTAAGAACAAAAAAAAAAAAAAAAAGAAACGAAAGGAACAAAACCTCGGCCGCTTTCCAGCAACGCCTCGCTCAGGCTGCAGGAGCCGCGCAGTGCTGTGCTGCCACCAAGCTGCGTCCCGTGCCCACAACCCCAGCTACGGCTGCGACACTGTGACACCAAAACCTGGAGGGCTGCAAGAGCCTTTCCACGAGGAGCAGCTCCAGCATGTCTGCTAAGCCCTGAGTGCCTCTCGGGGGACACGGGCATGAATAAAACATGCCGCTCGCTTCTGCGGGGTGAGGAAATAGCATCACACGCGGCGAAGGAGCCGCTCCACTGCAGCGCGGGGCACACCCTGACCCCGCTGAACGCCGCCCTCGAATCTGCCCGGGGTGGGATACACGAGAAATACATTGTGTTCTTACATATGTATAGAATACACGAATACATAGAATCACAGAACGCTGGGGTTGGAAGGGACCTTAAAGATCATCTCTTCCCAACCTCTCTGATGTGCAGGGACACCTCTCCCTGTCCCAGGTTGCTCAAGGCTTTATCCAACCTGAACGCTGCCAGGGTTGGGGCATCCACATCCTCCCTGGGCAACGCGTGCCAAGTGGCCCTCCAGCCTCCCGGTAAAGTGACACGGGTGTAACACACACAGACGGGTGTACTCCATGCAGAGGCACAGAACACAAGCGCAAAACCAATTAATTCTGCCGTCGCAGCGACGCGTCTCAGAATGTGGATGGAGCGGCGCTGGCACCGCCCATCCTAGGAGTCCTGAGACGCCACGGGAGGGCTGCCATGGCTGTGTCCCGCACCAACAGGCAGTGCCAGCACCACCGCGACACGGCGGGACACCCGGCAGCGACACCGGCCGCGACACCGGCACTGGGAGGGCGTGTCCTGGGCGTGGCGTGTGGGCGTGTCATTCCAGCTGCCCCCCCCCGTGTGGGCGAGCACGGGCGCTCTCGCGCGTTCTCGCGATACCCGTTCGAACGGCCGGCGGGCAGGCTCCGTCAGAGGGCCCGGCCCGCCCGGCCCCGCCATGCCGGTGCAGCCGCGGCTGCTCCGCACGTACTCGCGGCGCCCCGGCTACCTGCGCCCGCTGCCGCCCCGCGACACATGGATCTCGCCGCCGCAGGACCGCAAGCGCCTCTTCAGCTCGACCTCCAGCGCCGCCTCCAGCGCAGCCTCCACCGCCCTGTCCACTTCCAGCGCCGTCTCCACCCCGTCGGACGACCCCAGCTTCTCACCGCTCGGCAAGTGCCTCCCGCAGGGCCCTGATAGCCGCCCCGCCTGCACCAGGCGGCTGCGGACCCGCGGGAAGGAGAATCAGGGGTCGGCCGATAAGAAGAACCGCGAACCGGCCGGGAAGGAGAACCGGAAGCCGGAGAACCGGGAGCGGAAGACCCGTGGCCGGGGAAAAGAGAACCGGGAACCGGCGGGGAAAAAAAAGAAGTGGAGCCAGGGGAAAGAGCCCCGCGGCCGTAGAGAGGAGCCCCGGGGGTCGCCGCCGTCTCCATCCTCGCCCTCGCCGTGCCCGTCCCCGCCGCGCGGTTCGCGGCGCGGCCGGCAGGGCCCGCTGTGCGCGGCGCGGCGGCCGCTGCTGTGCAGCACCCCGCAATGGGCCCCGCTGCCCCGCCGCGCCCGCGGGCCGCCGCTGCCGCTCAGCTCCACCGCCGACAGCGCCTCGGAGTTCAGGGACAGCTCCCCGCCCCACCGCCGCCGCTTGCCCGTGCGCCTCAGCTCGCTCCTGCTCAGCACCACCATCGAGGGCGGCTCGGGGCTGGGCGACTCTGCCCCGCTGCACGGGCTGCCCCACAGCTCGCCCCAGGGATGCTCCGGGCGGCGGCCGTCGCTGCTAGGTGCTGGCGAGGAGATGCCTGAGTTGTTACGTCCGAAAGGCTTGGCTCGGAGCCGGGAGCCCGAGCCGGGGCTGCGGGAGTCCCGCCGTGTTCTTAGGTCGGCGGTGCAGGGACCCTGCCCGGCACCAACTCCCCCGTCCCCACAGAAAGCCCCAAGCACTTCCCAGGAAGCACTACCGCCCCATGAGGGTGAGCCACGGCCCCCTGCGCCCTGTGACAGTGGCACTTGTGAGGAGCCCTGTGAGGTTCCATCTCATCCCACGAGAGATTCGGCAAAAAGAAGCTCGAGCTGTCACAGCGGTCTAGACAAGAAGTTCCAGCTTGTCCCAGTGGTAGTCTTGAACTCTCTGGAAGTGGCAGTAAGATTGCAGAGCATGAAACTCAGCCAGCAGGCTGCTGGTGTTCAACCTGCCTGCCTGCAGCCTGGATCTCCCGTGGGCCGCCAAGGAATCTTGGAGAACAGACACAAAAGGACCAAGGGTGTGCCTGGGGAGGGCAGCACCTGCAGGAAAGCTTGTATCAGTGGCTTCAGTGCCAGCCGCTGGAGCAAGCGCATCACGCTCCGGTCAAAAAGGCTCAAGAACAAGAGACAGCAGCAGCCCAATAGCTCCCTTTTCAGACTCCGGCAGAGGCAAAAACAAACTCGCAATGGAGCTCTGCAGATGTCTGTAGGTGTCAGAGACAATGACTTTTCACTCCTCAATAGCTCTTATTCCTGGGCTAGAGTTCAAGCCTCTCTGTCCTTCCATAAGAAGAAGAAAGTGACCACAGATGAGAGTTTCTGCAGCAGCATCCTCTGCACCTCCTCAGGGAGGTCCCAGCTTTCAGGGTACCAGGCCAGCTTGTCTGCTGGTAAAGCTCAGGGCTGCTCCTCCTTTGCTTCCTCCATGGCCCTGCTGGCTCCCAGGGATTCGTCCTCTGTCCTGGAGCTGTTCCTTACAGATGCAGAGAAAGTGTTTGGAGAATGCAATCAGGAGGGGCCTATTGCTTTTGAGGAATGCATTCCTTTAAATAAGATGAAACACTGCAAGAAAATTGGAGAAGGGGTGTTTGGAGAGGTGTTCCAGATTGACAGCGAGAGAGGACCTGTGGCCTTAAAAATAATTCCCATTGAGGGGACTGAAAAAATAAATGGCGAAGCTCAGAAGAGCTTTGGGGAGATTCTGCCTGAGGTAATAATTTCCAAAGAACTCAGTCTTCTGTCTGAGGGCTCTGTGAACAGAACTGTGGGCTTCATCAGCCTGTACTCCGTACACTGTGTCCAAGGGGCCTATCCCAAGTATCTCCTGGAAGCCTGGGACAAGTTCCACAAAGAAACAGGCTCGGAAAACGACCGGCCAGACTTTTTTGGAGCCCAGCAGCTCTTCATGGTGCTGGAGTTTGAATTTGGAGGCAGAGACTTGGAGCACATGAGGAGAAGCTTCTCCTCGGCGGCGTCGGCCAGGAGCATCCTGCACCAGGTCACCGCATCCCTGGCAGTGGCAGAGCAGGAGCTGCACTTCGAGCACAGGGACCTGCACTGGGGCAACGTGCTGGTCAAAAGCACAGAAAAGAAAGAGGTTCAGTACATGCTGGATGGAGAGACACACTCCATCCCCACGGCCAAGATCCACGTCAGCATCATCGACTACACCCTGTCCCGCGTGGAGAAGGACGGGCTGACCGTGTTCTGTGACCTCTCCACGGACCAGGAGCTCTTCCAGGGCACTGGGGACTACCAGTTTGACATCTACAGGCAGATGAAAGAGGAGAACTCCAACAGCTGGACTGACTATCACCCGCACAGCAACGTCCTCTGGCTGCACTACCTGGCTGATAAACTTCTGAAAGACATGAGCTACAAGACTAAGGCAACAACTCCTGCCCTGAAGAAAATCAAGGCGCAGCTCAGCAAGTTCCACAGGGAAGTGCTGACCTTTGAGTCTGCCCGTGATGTTCTTCACCACAGCAGCCTCTTCCAGTGAGCAGGGGTCCAAGGACTGAGCCCCTGGTGCTGCCTTTCTCCTCTGCTCTTTGTATGTTTTGGCACAATGAAGTGGTCGGATTGGTTCCCAACCTGTTTAATACAAAATCTCCAAAACAAAATCCCTCCCCCTCCAATGTCTTCTGCTCTAAGATGTTTCCATACCTCCTTCCTGGTTTTGAGGGGTGTTGGTGGTGAGGTGACAGAGCTGGCTTTGGAGAAAGGAGGGGAAAAAAGACTTCTTCAGGCTCAGTTAATGCTCTGAATTTCACATAAATTTTCTTACCATTTTAGCCTTAGATTATTAAAAGTTCTTTTCTTACTGCATTGTCTTTTTTACAGATTCTTTTTTTAAAAGTAAAAACACTTCAGTTCTGAACAGTGAGGACAAGGGTTGTATATTGTTGTCTCACTGGAGACAGAGGGGAAGACCCAGCCTCTGCTTTAATTTTGGCAAAATTTATACCTGGAATTAAGGTACAAAATGTAAATATGTGAAATTTCTGTAAAGGGTTTTAAACCCACTAATCTGGTTTTTTTCCCCCCCCTCTCTTAAGGACCAAGGAAGAGGTACCTGATTGTGAAAAAAAATAACACAAAGTACCTGTGTTCCTGATTTTTGATGGTTACAATGTTGTGGCCTTGTACACTGATGGGAACTCAAATTGTAACCTCGTGGTAGCACTGAAGCAATTTCTTCATTTATCTACAGGAGAAAATGCCCAAGGTAATAAATGTTCTTTAGCCCTGACTGCAGATGGACCAGGTGCCCTAAACTGGGAGCTCTCCTTACAGTAAATCCCAATTCCTTGTTTTCAAGAAGTCCTTTGCTAACATTCCTGTTTATTAAAGAAACTGGGCTAAAGAGAACAATAAATCACACTAAAGTGAAAAGTGAATTAAATTACGCTCCAATGACACAGATGCATTAAGAAATTAAGAGGCAACATCATCAGATTCATTATGCCTGGAATGCTCAATGCAGTCTAATAAATAAATGTTGTATATGTGCAGCTCAAAGGTTCATCCTGGACCCTCTCTTGAAGTCTCCTTCTTACAAACCCAGCAAGGAGACCCTGGGATGGTTTTTATACTGTCCTGCCTTCCAGACACTGCACAAAGTGACCCGACAATCTGCAGTGCTTCAAATTATTAAGATGGAAATTGTGCTGGAATGTTCCCAGGCATCCTCTCAACCCCTTTTTTCCCCCCCTCTAATTGAATAAAGCAATGCACTGTAATTGAATGGCCTTAAAGCCCCTTTGGTAAGGCCTGCAGTGAATGCTTATGTGCCATCAAGGAGTGTTCCTCAGTCACAATGGTGCTAATTTCATTTGCGATTTAAAAGAAAAAAAATAAATAAAAAAGGATGGATGAAACCACATTATTTTTTGCCTGCCTTGGTGCTTTGTTCCTGTGATTTGAGAACTGATTTTGGCTGCACAGGAGGGATGGGGCAGTGGCAGGAATTAATGCCAGGAGAGGTGACAGCCCCCAGGGGGACCCGGTGCAGTGAGGTTGGAGATTCTGAAAGCTGCAACCTCGGAATGTTTCCCTGCAAACCAATTTGCTGATTTGTGAGCAGGTAGTAATTTTCATTAATCAAAATGTAAAGCTTCTACCTCCCCTCAAAACTGGACATTAAATTAATATAGAAACATTATTTGCTTTAAACTGTGCTTGCAAGGAAGTGCAGCTGCCAGTGCTGAGCCCTCATTTCCTTTTTTAAAGATGCTCTCTGATTAAAAAAAAAAAACACAGAAAAAATATCGTGTACTAATCAACCCTCATAAATTTTAATGGGAGGATGGTGACAAAAAAGGAATTGAAATAGTAAATTTCCCCTAATCAAGTTAAATGCCCTGAACATGTTTTCATCTGAGTGAAAGCTTTACTTGGAACAGAGCTGGATTATATATTTTAAAGATCTGCTCTCCCTGCTAAAGAAAGAGGATGCCAGAACCCAGTTTACCCCTTCAGAAAACAAGTTTTTTAATACACACCACACTGAAATGAGAGCCTTAAAGGGTGCTCCATCTTTTACTGAAATACGGAAATTTGAGCAAAGCTAAAATTATCCTAAGGGAGGGAAAGATTTTTCACATGGATGCAAAGGGCTTAAGAGAGTGAAAAGAGCAGGCCTAGTTTCGTGTAATTGGTAAATCAGATGGATTCCAAGTAGGAATTCTTCAAATTCAGGTCAAAGTGGATTTTGTGGTGAAGCCAGCAACCCTCACTTTGAATGTGCTTTCATCCAAGTGCCAGATCTCTGAAAATTTTGCCTATTTTGATGAAGAAGACAGATAAAATATGGATTACCCTGTGAATACTCTCTGACTTACCAGTGTTATGTATAACTCCCGTACATTAATTCTCATTCTCGCCTGAAATAAAACTGTATGAAAAAGCGGGGAGGAGGCAGTGATTCAAAAGGGAATTGCAGGAGAAGAGGAACAAACCCTGACCAGTCAACTGACCACCCAGAGCAGGGGGAAGATAAGAAATCAACACATGAATGGATGTAGCTCCATCCGGAGGCGAATTACCAATTGCCCCCAACCCCTATCCCTAACCCTTGTCCCCACTCGACCAGGAAATCTATTCAGGGGACATCAGAATCCCAAAAGAAGACCAATGAATACCTATACTTGGATTATTCAACAAAAGAAACGAGCTTCGGGGAAATGAAAATCTATAAAACTAGGCTGTTGGCGGTGGGTTTTTGTGAACGAAGGGGATTCAGGGTGTGATAGAGACACCCCATTCGATTCCCGGGATCGAACTGGTCATTTTTTTGTGGCTGTGATTTTTTTTTTTGATTCGTTACCGATCGCGCCGTCAGGCAAAAATAAATTTTATTTTGCTTTAATTAAGATCTGGCTCACCTTGTCTATAACACCAGGGTACCGTTAAAACATGTCATCTCTGCTCATCCCCTTCTGGAAAAATGAGACATTAAGTGCAGGAATATGAGAATGATCTCTTGCCTTGAGAAGCTGAATGAGAAGGAAGAGCAGCTCTGGCCTCGGTGTAGAGAGAGAGGATGAAGAGCAGCTGCTCAGTATCATTCAGGGGCAGGGAAAAAAAGGGAAAATAGTGATTTCTGCCCAATTCTGCAGCTCCAGACTGCAGCAGTTAATGGTGCTGCTGGTTGGCCACAGTGCCCAGCAGGAGAGGAGGCTGCCAAGGGAGAAGGAATTCTCCTTAGAGCTGAATAAAAACAGACTGGGAAATTCAACTCGAGAGAGTGCTCCCATAAAACAAATTAGGTACAAATAGCCCAATAAAAGCTTGAGAGCCTCGAATCAGATAAATCCAGGATTTAGGTTCTCATCCTAACAAAGTGAAATGCTCCTTCCCTTCCCTGGAGCTCATTGCAAGGTTTGTTTAGGTAGTAAATCACTTGGTGGCTGTGCTGGGTTTTCTCTCAGCAGTTTGCTGAGAGCAGTGGGGCTGCTCTACAACCTCACCTCGACTGGCATCTTCCTAAAACACGGATTTTTGGGGTGGTTCAGGAGCAGAGTTGTCACACAGAGTCATCTCCACTGTCAGTGGCACATTCATGGTCACTTCAGTGTGGCCCCCACTGATTCTTTCCTAGGAGCAGACAGAAAAAAGTTGGTTTTTTTTAAATGAGAGGCCTGGAGCATCCTAGTTCTGGGAATGTGGGGGAATTACTCCCTCCAAATGCTTTCCCACACAGGCCAGTGCAACAGCCCAATTAATTATTCAATACTCTTCAGGGTATGTAGGAAAATGCTTCCTTTTCAATCTCAGAGGCAGATCCCTCTACACTTTATGTAACATTTTATCATTCAAGGTTGACTTTGGGCACTGTTCCACCTGATCATCTCCTCAGCCAACCTGCAGGGTGGATTCTCACAATGGAGTGAGGCCTTCTGTTAAATGTAAACTCAGCAGCTCTTTGCTGCACTGCTCTGCTGTTCATCTGTTCCTAATGAAATGCCAGGAATGGGATTTTTAGGAGGATTATTGTTGTTTAAACCTCAGTCTGTGCTCTGGGATTTCCCGGGACAGCCCCAGAGAAGAAGCGCTGTATGAATGGGATGTTATTGAAGGATGAATTGCAGGGAAAGTCAAAAAAACACCACTGAGGGTTTGAAGAAAACGCCTTTTGCACAAAGATGAAGTTTTATATGAACTCTAAATGCAAAATCTGGAGAGTACAGCTCCTCTGCCTCACTAAATCTGGTTGTCAAAGCAAAGGAGCAGTGCAGATGGTCTTGTGGCTGCAGCCTTGTGAGGGCGCCGAGAGCAGACACAGATCAGCTCACATTAAACACTCCCCATCTTCCTAAGGTAGCAGGTTCAGAATATCTTTACATGCACACAAGCAAAATTTCCAAGAGCTCAGTGGAGAACTAAAACTAAAAGACCCTCTAGTGATGAGTTCGGCTCCAAGGAAAAGGTTTATAAGCAACAACATAAAAAAAGTCTTCACTGGGGACAAGGGGAAACTCCAGTTCTTTACCCCTGAATTGCCACAGGACAATAATATTTTTTCCCCCCCCAGTGATGAGAAGTTTTTCTTGAATAAATATTCAAGGTGAGGGGCAGAGCTTTGCAGAGATGAAATTTATTCCTTTTTCTACTCACCAATAAATATCTCCTGTCTGTGGCTAATGCTCCTGGAGAAGTTCAATGATAATTAACAATTAGATTATTGTGTGCAGAGGTACTCAGCGATGCTGACCGACACTCCAGAATCTCATGAATTATTCTCAGGAAATAAATGTACAACAGCATCAGAATCCCCGAGGGCACTGCAGCCACAGTCATTAGTGTTCATTTCTGCTCAGAGCTGAGTGTTGTCCCCACTTCTGTCTCCTCTGCTTTACGAAACGTCTAATTAAATATTTAATTGTGGTAAAGACTCCTAATTGCTACTAAAGCAGCAACACAGCTCAACTCGACCAGAATTCCCAGTTTTTACCTTGCCGAGGCACTGGTGATGCTCAGACTGTATCAAAACACAATTTTGCTGCAACAGTGCTGCTATTTTGGAAAATTAGGATTCTCTCAGGGTTGAATCGCATGCTGCTGAGACAGGGGACAGCTGGTCTTGAGTTAGTGAAGAGCAGATAAAGAACAGAATCAAATATGAATTTGGAGCTGAAATATTACAGGGAAAAAAAAAAAACGTTTTAAGGAATCCTGGCAGCAAGAACAAGAACTGCTCAGTGTTTCCATGCTGTGTCACCTGGACCGGGCTGGCAGTTCCAGTTTCTGCTGGGAATGTTCAGAACACACAAAATCCCAAGAGCCTGAAGGAGCAGACAGCCAAAGTACACCAATATGGGCAAAGCTTCAGGATTAAACATGGTATTTATGTTTCCATTAGATAAACACATTATCTAGCGGTTCCAATTCTTTATCTAGAGTTTGTTTTCAAGTCTAAAATGCAAGGAGAAAATCAAATTCATCTGCCCAGCCTCTGTCTTTGTGAACCCCACAGGTCACTCAGCTGACAGGGGTCTGATTGAAAATGAGGGACAGTATGTAAATAAATTTAATTTTGTATAAATAAGCCAAATTATCAGCGCTGAACTGCAGACATCAAGGTCCTCTCAAACCTTTTACTGTATTAATTCATGTTCACTGTCTCATACTTGTCCAGATCTTTAGACATACAAGGCAAAACTCTGTAACTTGGACTGAAGGGTTTATATTTTAGATAAGTTCTATCACTGGGAAAGATTTTTTTTTTAATGTCCCTCTGATGCTGAATTAAAAATAGAATAATGACACATTGCATGGAACACAGATTCTATATTTGTCTTTGAAGCATTTCCCCAGCACACTGAAAAAACAACATTTATTACCTACCAGAGCACAACCACGTCCTCCAGAGATCCTGCAATATCCTGGAGACCATCAGGGAAACCAAAGATTGTCCCAAGGAGAGGTCACCTGCACACTGGAGTGGCTTTTCAAGGTGAATGAACCAGCCTAAAAAACACCAGAGAAGGATTTATAGCAAATGTAGCACTCTTGCATTTAAAAAAAAAATTAAAATAAATCTTACAGCATGGTCTTTTCTTAAATCAGCAGCAACTGAGGGGGTTCCCAGCCTGCTCCAGAGCAGGATCCATCCCTGTCCTCACCCTGTGGTGGGAATCTTGGTGTGCCCGGGCTGCTGCTTTCTGCTCCCAACCACCCTGAGCAAATCCCAGCACGGCACCCAAGGCTTTCCTGTGGGCACAACTCCCTTTTATCCTGGATATTGCCACGGATCCTGTAGGATCCCTTGTTTTCTGCACGCCCCCAGAATCAAAAGGGACACGCAGAAAACTCCCCGAGCACGGGAAATGCCCAGCAGGGCAAGGGCCGCACCAACAAATCCCTGCACGCAGGTAAAAAAAAAAAAAATCAGGATTTTACCACACCGGGATAAAAGCACACCTTAGGGACAGAAGAACTTTATTTCTTTATTTCTCTCCTATTTTCTACTGAGCAAGCCGGGAGCTCTGGCTGCAGCCCGCCGTCCTCTACCATACAGGGAGAGCGCATCCAGCAGGGAGCACGAGGCAGGAATGTTTGATTTGTCACGGCTTAGGCATGGTTGGAAAATCCCCAGCAGGGGAGTGTTTACGCTGCCAGTGTTTGCACCTCTGTCTCCAGGCGATGGCCGTAAACCTTTCCTCCTTCCCTCGGCCGGGATCAAACGGAGCTGCAGCAAGGAGAGCAATTGTCAGCCCTCACATCCACGGCCAGAGCTCAGCTCCCAGATAAAACCCAACCTGTGCTCCACAAAGACACGAGCAGCCCCGGCGCTGCCATTCTCTATATATAGTTTTGTAGAATTAACGTCCTGTGCAGCAGTAAAGGGCAATTTTTAGAACGAAACGTCGAATATCTACTTATATGTGGATCGTTTCCTATTATTTATTTTATTCCGGCCATCCTCAGGGACAGATCCTGTAACCAGTTTAGCAGCAGCACAATCATTATTCAACAATCTGACAGCAGTAAAAAAAGGAATAGCACAGCTGGTGACCTCTGTCCCTGTGACCCATGAGAGTGGAACAGAAATACCAGCACAGCCCCGTTAGCTGAATTTTTTCCCCACTCTTTTTCCAAATTTCAAGACTCCTTCCAATGTATTTGCTGTAGAGGTAAAGGCCTGTAGGCTTGGGATGGACAAAAGGAAATGGCTCTGGCACTCTGCAGGTTCATTCTTGTCCTGATGGATGAAGGTTTTAACCCAGAGGATTCCAAAATAGCAGAATTTTTGTTTTTCTGCAGTGATGGAGTCCCTGACTTTAGTGTTGGAGATGTGAAAGCTGACAAAACCAACACTGTCAGCTGGGGATAGCTCTTCTGCCCAGTGAAATAGAGACATGGTGCCCTCTGCCCAGAAAATCTAAATTTTCCAAGGATTCTCAGAAAGGAGTGCAACAAACCCCATGGGCACTTTCCAGCTACCTCCAACTCTCCTCCTCTGTGTTTAACATTTAAAAACCATCCTCACAGTCCAGAGATGCTGTAACACTCCACATGCCACAAATCTGAGCTGAAAAAAAATATATTCTGGTAAAAGAGGAAACAAGAAAACCCCCTCTTGCAGTCAGATTTAGTAGCAGTTCTGTTCCACCTCCAAGGCAGCCACAGCCACATCTTCCTGAGCTTTTGCTTGGTCTTGTCTGGTCCCAGGTTTGGGGTTTTTTTGTGCTGCAGAAGCAGATGTGAGATTACAAAGAAGAAGTTTTCTTTTTAAATGTCTTTGGGATTCTTATCTCTCTNCCAATTTTAATTTTTGTTTTAGTCCCAGAGCAAGAAATGAAATTTCTTCAACGCAGCAAAGCCCAAAAGTGAGAGCCAGCCCCAGGAAGAGTCCAGCTGCAAACTCCACCAGCTGCAGCCCTTCAGCCCCAGCCCTGGGCAGCTCCTGGGACTTACAGAAAGCATCTGGTCTTTGTCGGGGCCCTGGGGCTGTCACACTTCAAAGGCTCCCTCTGTGAGCTCCAGAGGCAATGGAAAATATGTTCAGTTGCAAGTGGGGTCACAAGGAGATGGAGAGAGAGGGAATCAGCTCATGGATACAGCTCCCCATGCTGGCTCCAGCTTCAGAGCAGCCTTTGGAAAAACAGGGGAAAAGTAACCTCCAAAGCAACAAGGAAGGTTTGATTCCACCTCTGCCCCTGAGGAAAATAAAGGATTGGGAACCACACACAGCAGACATGGAGTTTCTTTTAGGAAAACTGCAGAGAAAAGCTGAGAGAGAGCTCGGTGAGGTGGGGAGAGCTCAGAGCCTTGTACAGGCACAGGGAGCAAGGACCAGGCAAAGTGTGCTGGGGTAAAGGAGGGGTTTGGATGCCCAAGGTTCATCTCTCACCCTGCCAGGAGCCAAGGAACTCTGCCCAAAGCACATCCAGAGGGTTTGAACAGCCCTGAAGCACTGGGAGCTGCTGGTGTCTTCTCTGGGCCTCCAGAGCCCTTGTGCTCCAGACAGAGGGAGGAAACTGCAGCTGCTCCTCCACTGTCGTTTGTGGGAGGTTTTTCTGTTTAGTCAGAGCCCTGCAAAACCTTCCCCTGTGCACAGCCAAGGCTTCTCATGCAGAGGGGTTCAGCTGGCAGAGGGAGAAGGGAGAGGACAGCTCACCTGTGTGAGGAGTTCTTGTGCAAATGGCTGAAGGCTTTCCTGACTAAACATTATCATCTGCTACCCGTGGGCCCCAAAATCCTGGGGGGGGCTGTTGCCCATCATCCTTCCTCCATGAGACTGCTGGGCTGGGGTGTGACAGGGAAGCTCTGGGGATGCCACAGCCCTGCTTCACAGCAGAACTTTCCTGCTGCAGCTCAAAAGAGAGACAAGCACTGCCAAGCTTAAAAAGAGAAACAGGTTCAAGGAATGGCTGAAGAGGAAGGTGATGCTGAAAGCTGTCAGTGCCCACAGCTTCCCCAAACTACCAGCAGGGTCATTTATTAAGAGTCCAAACAGGGATGGCAGATCTGATCCTGCATTTCTTTAGAACCTCCAAGTGTCCCCGCCACAGCAAAGCACCGAGCACAGCGATAGATTTATCACATGCCAGATGAGCCTCCCGTGCGTTATGAGCACCTTGCCAAATCTTGGGAACACTTAGGACAAACCCATAGATGGAAAAAGCAGCTGAAGGCTTCACAAAGCAAGAAAACAACAGAAGCTGGAGCAAGAAAAATCAGTTCCCACTCAGAGTCCCAGGGCAGTGAGGCTGGAGGGGGAATTGCCCAGCATGAGGGGAAGAACCCATTGAAGTGCAGGGAATAAGCTTTAAAACAAATTTTTGCTGCCTGTCACGTGCATGCAGTGAGGATTAAGATGATGGTCTCCAAAGGAAAAACCTCCAAGCCTCACTCTCAGAGTGGAATTAAGGCAGAGATCTCAGATTGCACAGTTTATCTCACTGAAGGAAAGGTGCTGCCAACCCTTGTGGTCTTTCCTGGGATTCTCAGCAACCTTTCCCTGGATCCAGTGGAGCCTCAGCTGCTCCATTCTCAGATGTGGCTGCACAAACTGACATCAGGCCATGAAAAACCAGAGTTAACTCCCACAGCACTAATCAGGAATCTGATAAGAACTTACAGTCCACACTGAAAACACCTCCTCTCCCTTTCTGAGAAAGGCAGAAGCTCTAAAAGTATATCCAGAAATGAACATTTTCAATGAAGTACACTTGCTGTATTGTTTACAGAAATTTTACACATTACTGTTAAATAGAGTGAAAAGCGAGACAGCTCATTTTTATCTCTTTTCCCACAGGGTTTACAGTGGGCTGCCCCTCCTGCCTGAGGCTGGGTGCACATCACAAAAATTGCCTTGCAGACATTTGCAGCAAGCCAGGATGCCCATCAAGAGTAACAGGAAGCCAAAACCACACAAAAAGTGTTGGCCCATCAGTCTCTCAGGGCCCACGAGCAGGATTCTGCTGCTGTTTATTACAGAGAAAATGCAACCCCGTGAAAAACAGAAGTCCCAGAAATCCACCACGCAAAGTTTCAGGTCCAGCAAATCCACATCATTTCCCGTGCTTTTAAATAAACGTGCAAAGAATTTCATTCTACAAGTGTGAAATGGGGACCCTGATGGGGATTAACCACGGAGCACTGCAGGTGCTGCCACAGACCGGGTGCAGCTCTGGCTGCCTGCAGGGTGAGTGTTTGTCCACCCACATCTCACACCAGCAGTGCTTTGCACAGAAGACAACTCCACCCTCAGCAGCTTTTTAGGACTCTACAACACTCTTTATTCCAAAGCACCTCAGTGCAGTCCCTTGTGACACAAGAATGGGCTGGACCATCCTCAGCCAGGTCATTCCACCAGTATTATCCCTGCAGAGTTATCCCTGCCTTCCCCACTGCCCCAGGAGCTTGCTCCCACCACTGGATCTTTAGGCATAGTAATAAGAAAGTGTCAGGCAGAGAAGGTCGAGTAAAAACAGTTTCTTCAGAGGAAATGAATCGTTAAAGTGCATGACAACACTGAAAGCCACAGGCTGAACCACAGTCCTCCACGAAATGCGCTTTGCTACTGACAGTGCCTTCAGTTCTTCCAGCTGCTGGGGGAAGAACTCCTCCTCTGAAGGTGGAGGCAGGGTGGCAGAGCTCACAAAAGCTGTCAAAGGCCTCTGGTCTGTCCCTGCAGAGGCACCATCTCTGTGGCTGCTGGCCGGGGCTGCAGCAGGGACTGCTCCTCTGGGGCAGCTGCTCGGGGTGGTTTCTGTGCTGGCCGTTTCCAGGACCTGGTGTCTGCAGCAGGGGACACAAGAACAGCCCTTCATCAGCAGGAAGCTGACAAAGGGACGCAGCTTTAGAAGGGTGAAGGCTCAGGGAACACCCAACACACACCACAGGATGTTTTAAGCGCTGCGACCTCCCCAGCCCTGGAAAACTGGCACCCAGCAGGAATCTACACTGCAGGTTGTGTCCAAAGCCACTGGAACTTTTGCTCAGGTTCTACCAGGCTGAGCAAGATCTTTCTAACAGAGTAACAGCTGTTTTTCCCACTGAGTTCCTTCCCAGGTCTACCAAGGGAAGCAAACAGGAAGATCTCAGGCAGAATTTCACAATATTCCCCGAGTTAATGCCCAGATTCAGGCTCTGAAAGCCCTGTGATTTTAACATGACCAGGATGAATGAGCCTAAGTTTTACCTTTCCTAGGAAAAGCACCATTTGGGCTACTGAGCCAGAAATAAGAGCAGCCCTTGCTTTTCCTCAGCAGCATTTCCTGCCCATTTCTCCCAGAGCTAAACAGGAATGGCATCTCCTTCATCCTTGGTTTGTTCCCAAACTCTATCCAGGTACAACCCTCACTAAACCTTTCTTTTCTCAGCTCACAAGTGATGCTGCTTCAGGGAAGCAACTTCAAGTTGGAATTCCTGCCTGGAATTCTGTTGCCAAAGACATAACAATATGCCAAGAGCAGTTTGCTGAGCAGGAAGCTAAAAGGATACTGCAGACCTTTCTCCATGATTTACCTTCTGGATTTATTTCTGAATCACTGGTGTTTCCAGGCTCTTCCTTCAGAACTCCCACATCCTTTGCCCAGTCTGTCCATTTAATTTCCTCTACTCTGGAGAGATAAAATGCAACAAGACACTGATGCCTGGAATGCAGCACCTCAAGCCAGATCTCACTGTCCTGCAGCCTCCCAGCCCAGCTCATCCTGCCAACACCTCCCTGATGGTTTGGCTGTAGCAGCAGAACCTTACAGAGCTTTTTCTTTTTGAGCAAAGAAATTCTGTAATCAAAGCTCCACGAAGTAAAATATCTTCTCCCCCTGCATATTGTGCTCTGGTCTGTTTGGTCTCAAATTCTCCAGTTCAGGGAATTTTCTCAATAAAAGGTGACAGTGCTGGAGGATCAATGAACTCTCAAACCTTCAGCCTGGCAGTCACCAACAACTCTGGATGTACCCAGGAATGTGTGGTTGAATCAGTGCTGGAATTCCCTGTGGAAGTCCAGGGTTACCAGGCTCTGACCCCACTGGAGTGTGAGGGGGGACTCTGTCTTACCTGAAACACCACCTCTCATCTTTCTTATTGAGCCCCACTGACATGAAGCAGCCAGATCTCCTCTTCCCACCCTGGCGCCACAGCCAGGCCTTCTCTATTTCTAGAATAGCAATTGCCCTCTGAAAGAACAAAACCCACGTCAGAGAGAGACCAGGGCACAGACAGAGCCCAGCCCAGCCCTTCCATTGAACCTTCCCCACTCAGAAACTCCTTGGACTTGAAGAATCTCTGTGGAACCCCAACCCCAAAGTGCTCCTGAAGCTCCGCCTCAAGTTACCCGCGCACGTGGATCACACCAAGAGCTGTAAACACACCTAAAAATGCACTCCCAGGGTGAGAACTTCATGTCAAAGGCACATTAACAGCTGAGCTTAGCACAGACTGGCACCTCTGACCCTGTGAGAGCCCAGCAGAGCTTTGGGCCTCACCTGCAGCTTCCAGACACTCTTGCTGTAGCCAGAAATATCCGTGACGGTCTCGCTCATGAGGGCAATCAGCATGTTCAGCAGCAGGATGTAGGTGAGGATCACAAACAGCAGCAGTAGCAGCATGACAAAGTATCTGAACCTGGCGTGCTCCTGGAAATCCAGGTCTCCCATGCCAATGGTGATCTTGAAGAGCTCCAGGGAGACACTGAGCAGCCCCCCGTACATGGCGTGGCTCCCTGTGCTCTCCAGCTGAGCCAGGGACTTGTTCTGAGACACTGAGGGGGCGTCACCCATCAGTGTCACCAGAGCTGGGAGAAAAAAAACACACTGTGAGTCCTCAGGAAAGTGCTTTTTTGCAGCTCAAGCCACACCTAGCTCAGAGAGGGCTCACCTGCAGCAAAGCCAAACAGGAAGATCATATAAACCGAGAGGAAACGCAGCAGGTCTCTCATGATGGTCTAAAACACAAACCAGGGGGAAGTGCTGTCCTTTATCTCACATGAAATCACCAGGATGATCTCCCACATCATAAACCAGCCCTCAGCAACACTGACACCAAGGTTTCCACCTTTTATCCAGTTTAAAAAACTACTGATACGTGTTAAATTACTTCCACAGTTAAATATCATTGGCAGCTTAATCTGACAGTGCTATGAATGTCTTTGTTGCTCCATTAGTATGAAGAGTTCTTTAAAACAAATAAATATCCTGTTGGCTCCCAACTATGACTGTTTCCAAATTGTTCCAACACCCCCCCTCTCTTTCCACCTCCATTTACACAAAAGGTGACCAGAATCCCTCCCTGGCACCTCGTTTCACCTCTGCTTTGCCTTTCTAGCCCCAGGTTGCTATGTAGATCTGGAAACATTTCTCAGGCCATGCTGAGCAGCTCCAGGGAGCCCACACTGGTTTTCAGAGCTCTTTTGGAGCTGGTTTCTGGCACACAGGTGCCAGCTGCTGTCACACGGCACGTTCAGTGCTGCCAAACGAGTGGTTTGCTGCAGCTGCAACCACTGATCCAACCTCTTTCTGCAACATCTGTGCTTCCACAGGAGATCAATTCCAGCTCCCCACACCCCCAAACCTTTCCCTGCAGGGTTTTTTTTTTCCCCCCCAGCCCTGACCTTCTGGATCATGACGCTGTAGATGCCGGTGCGCTGGAAGCCGCGGGTGTAGTAGAGGGTGTTCACCCACCCCAGGAGCAGGGAGAAAACCATCACTGCCACGTAGTTCTCTGAGCTGGCTCCGTACAGCACTGCCGAGAGCAGCAGGGAGAAGGCCTGGATGAAGCTGGAGGGAAGACAAGAGGAAGTGGAGGTGACTCACCTCGGCAGAAAGGGCCCTTTGCAGATCTGCTTTGCAATAAAACACGTTCGGGGAGGCTGCGAGGAGCAGAGAGATCCCCCTACAACAAAGGCTTAGGACAAGAGGCAGCAGCAGGAGAAGGCAGCAGGGGTGGAAAGAGAGGGGCAGAGGATCTGTTTTCCTGCTCTCCAGCTCTGTCCTGTGCACAGCCAGGGAAGCAATTCCAAGCTGTGGCTGTGCCAAAGCCCCCAGGACATACATGAGGATCTCGATGCAGCTGTCAGAGCACATGGTCTTCAGGGACTGGCGTCTCCTCCGCAGGTACAGGCTCTGGGGAGGAAAATCAACTCATCATTCATCAGAACCATGTGAGAGAGGGAGCCCTGCCCTGCTCAGGGCAAAGCTTTGCTTCATGTGCTCCTCCTTTCATCTTCAAGATCTCCAATTTCATCCCTCCCAGATGAAAAAAAGGCCTTATTTATAAAGGGCAAGGATAAACAAGGGCTGAATCATGGCTCAGCCCAATGTCTTTATTAATAGCCTGCATGAAATGCCAGGGATGCATTTTAATACCATAAATCACAGAAACCTCTCAGATTTAGTGGCTGTTGTGGAACTGTGATCCCCCTTGCCCAGCAACCTGGCTTGTGCTGCCCCTGTCCCTGAATATCCCAGAGCAGGATTCCCTCCTGCACGTCCTGATGTCAGGGGAACAGATCCTGCTGCCTCCATGCCAGTGATTCTTTCCTTTGTTTTTTTCCCCGTCTTACAGTGAAACCAGGCAAGAGATCCCCCTACCTGAGCAAAGATCAGGTAAATGCCTCCTAACAAGATAATGATCAGTCCAGAGACCCAGAGGAAGCCTCCAGCTGTGAACTCCACTGGAAAGGAAGGCTGCAAGACAAAACCAAGAACACCCAAAGCAGTGGAGATAGGCAGAGGCAGTGACGACAAAACCACCCACAACTTTTAAACCCTGCTCCATCCACCCAGGACTTCCAGGTAAAAAGACTGGACCTACCTTTACCCTTAAGGGCTGATAGTATGCAATGGCTGTAAAGATGATCATGAATGACAAGTAGGAGACAAAGCTGAAGTAGAATCTCTTGGAAGCAAAGGTTTCCCATTTTTGCTGAAGCAGTTTGTTCAGTGGCTCCAAAACCACCATCTTGTACCGATTCTGTGGGGAAAGAAGCGACCAAAATGCACCTGTGTGCCAACAGGAATGGGAATTCACCAGGGGATGGTCTTTTTAAGGGTTGGAGCTGCGTGGCTTCAACTGGGGGAGTCATTAAGGGGTTATTCAGTCAAGTCTTTTAGCGTGAAAGATAAACATTGCATAGAAGTCACTCCATTAAGGTATTTGAACAAACTGAGGCTTAAGACAACCAAAGGATCAAAATTTCTCACAAATTATGGATGGTCAGAGCAGCCTCTGAATAACAAAATGTGCAAACATTCCCATAAATCTCTTTTTTTTCAGAGAAATTATCACCTGAAAGGCCACATTAACCCGAAACATGATATTTATAAAGTAACACTATAAAAAAAAGGACAGAAAATCCCCGTGTTTGAGGTGCTGTGAGAGCCTCACCGGGGTGTCACTGCTGTAGGCCAGGATCTCCAGCACAGAGTTCTCCTCGAAGCTGTCCAGGGAGGACAGGTCATAGAGGGACACGTGGATGGGGCCGTAGGTCCACTCGGTGAACTTGCGGGACAGGTGCCGGTACACGGGCTCCTTGATCTCCCTCTGGATGATGTGCCTGAAGATCTGACACAAGCAGGACAACAGGGGTCCTGTGCTGAAGGGGCAGGAGGACACGGCACACCCCAAGCAGCACAGCTGGATCTGTGCCTCGTGGAACACCTGGGTCTGGCTAAAAGCAGGCAGCCGACTGCATCTGGGTCCCCCAGGAGTGCAACCAGTTTCAGGGCAGGGACAGCAGCAGCAGTTGAGGCTCTGCAGGACACAACTGAGTGGCTTAGAGGTGCCCTCCTTTATGGAGGTGCCCTCCTTTATGGTCACCTGTGGCACTGCCCCTGCCAGCAGCATCACCACAGCTTTGGGTACAAGATGCTCCGACCCCAAACCCCACTGGACACCAAGAGTGCAAATTAGACCACTCCTGTTCCTCAGCAGCCCCAGGGCTTCCCCTCTGCTTGTCCCTACCTCCACTTTGCCTGTCTTGGCAGCAAGCTGCAGGGGATTTAACCCGTCATAATTCACAATCTCCTCCAGTTTGCAGGTGGGGTCGAGCTTCACCCCTGCTTTCAGGATCTCCACGTAGGTTGTGCTCACAAACTTGGTGTTCTCCTCGGTGTCATCTGCAATCATCACCAGGGCATGGAGCACGGTGTTGCCCTGGGTGTCCTGCTCCTGCAGCCTGGCTTTCTGGTGGGGGTTGTTCAGAAGATAATCCACCACGTCCAGCTGGTTGGTGCAGGCAGCCAAGGAGAGGGGAAGTTCACCTGAGGACATCAGGGCACAGCGTTTGGAGGGGAAGCAGAAAGGGGTGAAAGAGAATTAAAGAAAGGGGGGGAAAAGCAATCCTAGAAGAATATGTTTAGCCCAGAGTTTTATCACTGAAAACACAGAACAGGTTCTGCCTCAGTGTCTCTAGATTCTGAAAGGGCTTTGCAGTAAACAATTACTCTGTTTCTGGGGGCAGATGAAACATTTTCCAACATCTCAAACTGATCTCTCAAATCCAAAGTAGCCAAGTATTGGTGTTTGTCTGAAGCCACTCAGACAGGATTAAACGCATGATCCCAAAGATGATGGAAATGCACAGTGAACACCCCAGCTATGAAAGGATTCTGCCATTTAAATAAACCAAGGCCTTGATGAAAAGGCACTGAAGATGGCAACAGAGGGGCAAACCCATCCAGCATTAGTGGCATCACACACAGTATGGCAATAAAAACCCCAAAGGAACGTGTTCCACAGCAACTCACCAAAATAAAAGTAAACTCCTTCTTTCTTCTTCCTGAAGAATTCACCATGAGCTCTGGCATGGACATCAGCTCCATTCTCCACCAGCAGTTTCACCATATCAAGGCTCCTTTTCTCGATGGCAATGTGCAGGGCAGTCTGGCCTGAGGACAGAGCAAACCCTGTCACTCTGTCAGGGGGGACAGGACGGGATGGCACCAGCCATGGCTGCTGTTCTGCACAGCCTCAGGGCTGGGCAGGGCTGGCTGGCAGCTGAGGGCTTTAGACAAGCCTCAAAACCATCACAAATTCAACACCAGGGCAGGCACTGAGATCCCGTGAGAGGATTGAGATGACCACGCTGCTGTTCAAAGCACAGCCAGACAGAACAACTCACTTAACAAGGACAGAGCACTTCTTTGTCATCTTTACAAGGGCTTTTTATACTTTCCCAAGCAAGTCATCTCATTTCCTGGGTTATTAAGCATGTACCATTTCTGTTTTACAGACCAAGGAGGGTTTAACTCAAGGCTGAAGAAGATGCAGCACCAGAATCAGAAATAAAAGGGGAGTGGGCTGTGTGTGACTGCACCAGGACCCTGAGGCTGCATGAGCTCCCTATTCCTCCTCCTTCCTGCCCATCCCACAGAATCCTCACCTCTGTAGAAGCAGTCAGAGCAGGACACGTTGACAAGTGGCCTGGGGTTCTGTGTCTTCTGGTCTATTTCCAGCAAGACTGGGATTGTGTCGTTCTTGCCGTTTTTTAAGTTCAGCAGGGCTTTCATTAAGCAGGTCTTCCCAGTCTTGGCATCTGGCAGGAAGAGAGGATTGAATGGGCTGTGGCTGTGCTTTGCCCACAGATGTAGTGCTTGATCCAGAGCTTAACTCTGTAGGATCTCATGCAATCCTGATTTTAAAGGTTTTTATCAGTTTATTTAGTAGCCCTAAGGCAAAAACCTCAGGATATATTTAATTAATGGCATTCTCCACCTTCAGGTGAATACAAGGAAAATAAAAGAAGACAGAGGGCTGGAGAAAGCAAAGAACCAGGAGCACGTTCCTCTGCTAACCCTGTGAACAACAAACAATTCCAGGAGAAGGGATCTACCTGTGTACTCGGAATTGGTGAGGAATTTGGAGTTCCTCCTTAAGTACTCCAGCAACCCATCCAGCGCCTCGGGGCTGCCCCTGATCACGGCGCTGAACAGCCGGTCCCTGTCAAAGCGATTCGGGTCCTTCTGGCTGCGGGACAAATGCAAAGTGTTAGCAACTTCTGCAGAGTGGAAGTTCTGGAGAGGAGGGACAAGAGCAGGGTTCCAGTGGGACAGTGCAAGGAAGGAGGGAGACAGAGAGTTTGTTGAGGGGGAAAAAGAAAATAACCCCACTCAAGTGTTTTATTTTTGAGTCAAGGGGAAAATAGAGACAGTTATTTCCCAGAATTCTGCTAAGTGGCTGCTCTTTCCATCAGTTGGAGCTGTTCCCAGATCCAGCCTGATGTGCAGCCCTGGCAGGCATCCAGAGCAGGGAGAGGAGCCCAGGACAGCTGCAGGAGCAGAGTCAGGCCCACCCCATGGTGGGAGCTCTCTCAGGGTGGTGCTCAGCCCTGGCAGGAGCAACTCAGCTGTGCAGGGCTCCCTGTGAGGCTGCTCTGACACCCAACCCACCCCAAACCCACCCCAGACACATGGGCACCTTGCAGAGCAGCACAGCCCCAACACTTCCCCTCCTTGCTTTTAATGACCTCCCACCACATGCCTGTGATACTAAATACTGCCACTCTTAGTGTAGACTTGGGAAAATCCATAGGCTCCCACCAGCCAGGATCACTGTGAATCAGCTGGATCACAACCCAAACTGGTCAAACACCCCAAAGTTACTCACTTGCTGACGAGCCCTGGCCGATAGTTCAGATTAACCTTGATTTTAGGGGCAAAGTCACTGCTCTCCTTCTGATAAGGTGTCTCCAAGGGTTGTGGCTCTCCTTTCCTTCCATGTCCTGGCCTTTCTTCCTTTTTACTCGGGGCAGGTTTATCTCCCTGGATGCTGTCATCTGTTTCTAGCAATCCTATGAACCTGTTCCTCTGGGCTGGGCCTGGCTGCCCATTTGTGAATTTATCCATTGCCAGGAGAGATGGTGCTGCAGATCAACAAAGGTGTTCCCTGTTGGGGCACTAAACCTGCAAGGGATGGGGAGAATTAACACAATTTCTTCACAAACCCCAAAGGCACAAAGAAAGTTCCCAGGTTGACCACGGGTCCCTTGAGAGGAAGATTTGGTAAAACTTTGTACAGGAGGAGAATTTGAATTTGATCAGGGTCCTAAATGGGGTTCCAGCAGAGGAGAAGTTTAGAAGCAGTTCATGAAGCCCAGGCAACTCTGTCTGCAGCACATCTGAACCCCCTGTGTGAGATGACCTCACCTGTTGGCAGCAGCACAGGTTCCTGACATAAAAGGCAAGGAAAGTGGCTCTTTAGGAGTCTGTGATGGTTGTTCTTGTCTCAGTGCAAGCAGCACAGGCAGGGCTGGTCACCAAGTGGCCAAAAAGATAAAGGTTCACTGAGAGCCCTCTTTGGAACAGAGATAGGCTTGCCCACGGTCCCGGCTGGGAAGCTTTAGGCTGTTCACACAGGGAAAACAATTGGGCTCCCCCAGGCACTCTGACATTTCATCCTGGGGCAAAACGAGCAGGATCTCCCCAATATTTGGAGCTGCTGGCTATCCATGTGAGCACAGAATCTGAGCTCCCAGCTCCAGGGCAAGCACACTCCCCTTGCCCTGGGAGCCTGCACAGCTCCACCAGATCTGCTGCCCACAGAGCATCAGCCCCCAGCAAAGCTCCCAGCCAGCCCCTGCTCTCGTCTGATGCATCCTGAACTCTGCTTTGACTCTTTGGAGACATCTCCTCGTATCTATCTGAATACATCTCAGACCACACCCAAGGCACAGTGCCTGAAGTGGCCGCAGATTCACACCGTTTGTGAGGATTAATTAAACAATTAAACATCCACAATTACCAACCTGCAGCACAGCTTTGGTTAACAACTCCTTCTCATTCCCAGGCACTCCCTCCTAATCGTTAACAGGTTTCCTCTGAAGAAAATTCTCCCTTGCTGGGACTACAGCCACGCTCCATAGCCTGCACCAGCAAAGAGGGAAATGGACACAGCATAAACGCTTTGGTTTAGGTTTGGGTGTGAAAAAACACAGGTCTCAGCAGAAAACAGCCACAAAACATCCTCATGCAGCTCACAGCGAGAAATCCCAGGGCTGATACTGAGACAAACCGTTATGATAATCCAGGCACTCAGTTTAGTCTGCGCTCTAGTGACAAACATTCCTCTGCACACACCCTGGAATCCCAATTCAGACTCACTGCCCTCCCCAAAACACTTACTGGTGCATTTGCCGAATCCTTTAGAAGGATATTTGCACTTCCACAACAGTTTGCTTGTGCTTTTCTGTCTTCCTCTCCCCAAAATCATTTCTCGGCTGCAGTTTCCATCTCCCCACAGCGCTCAGGAGAGTTATTTATTGCCAGCCTTGCACAGACAGAGCGTCTGGGTTAAAAGCAAGAGTAAAACGGTCCTATAAAAAAGGACCCTCCGATGTATCCACCCACTTTGAGCATCCCTGGGAAGCACAGGGAGCACTCTCTGCTTGCCAGCTCAGCTTGCACTTCTCAAGAACTGAGTTATTCCTCCCTGAGACCCCACCAAGCCGTTTGGAGCAGCGCAGCACCCAGCCCTGCTGTCACAAGAGCACAGCACTTACCAGAAGTTGCTGCGAGCTCCACCCCAGGACTGATCTGACAAGGAGCCCCAACGGATCCTTCAGAGGGGAAGGAACCTCCCAGCAGAAACCAAGTCAAGCACCACGAAGTGTGAACTGGCATGAAGGCAAACCCCAGATTATTGACATCCATGGGTGAGAGGCCGTGCAGAGGAGCCCGTGTTCATTTCAGCAGCCTGTCAGTGGCCCAGTGTGGAACTCCTGGCTGCTCCATGAGGGAATCCAAGCTGCCTGCAAGGAGGAACAACCCCAGGTCCCTGTGGTTTACTCAACTGTGTGGCTTTTTGCACAGTGAAGGAGGGCTTGCACAGGAAATGACTGGCTCGATTTCTCAGTGAAGAGGAGAGCCAATGAGTGCAGTGCTCTTATATGGGAAAGCTGGCTGCCTGCTGCAAATTCAGAATGCTTAACCCCTGCCTGCACACAGCGCCTCGTGCCTTCCACCCACAGCCCCGTGAGCCTGTCACAAGGCTCCCCCAGGACCAGCAGGAGCTCCTGGGAACAGCCGAGGCCAAACTTCGTGTGGGAAGCCAGGTCTGGACAGCCCCAGTGACACAAAGTGTGTCAGCAAACAGTCACCCCACAAAGTGCAGCGTCAGCTGCTCCTCAGGGGCACAGGACACTGCACAGAGCAGCCCTAGTTCCCAAACTTCATCTGCTCCAGAGGGGTTATTAAGCGTGGATCATTTCTGTTTGACAGACCAAGGAGGGTTTAACTCGAGGCTGAAGAAGATGGAGCACCAGAACAGAAACAAAAGGCAAGCGGCCTGTGAGCAGCCTGTGTTTTCTCCAGAGTGGCCTGTGTTTTCTCCAGAGAAAAGTCTGGGAAAGGCTTCTCCCAGGAGCAGGGATGCCCCCCAACCCCACAACTGACTGTTCTTGGGCCCTCACACCCCAAAACTGCTCCACTTTCCCCTCACAAAACAAGACCCAGGGAAATAGAGGACGTCAGCCCACACCAGGTGCTCCAGCTCTCCCTCAGGCCCAAGGAGGCAGCGGGATCATCTCCTGCAGCACCCACTGCCTCAGCAGCCTTTCTTTCCCCAGGGAATGCTGCTCCAGGGGCTCCCAGCTGAACTCCTGGGGCTTTACAAACCCATTCATGTGACCAAGAGCTCAGCCAGGAATTCTTACTAATGAACAAAATGGTGAAGAGCCCTTCCAATCAACACCTTGGATAGCAGGGGCACATCCAGGAGAAACTCCCAGAAGTGAGGGGAACCATTGGCCCAAAAACCTTGGAGAAGGGATATCACAGCTTGACACACTGAACTCTGGCTGTGGCTTCCTTCCTTCCAAACCTACCCTGAGCCAAAGGAGAGCCTGGAGCAATCCTCATCCCACAGGACTGCAGGATGCTGTGACGCTTCCCTGGAATGTGCTCGTCACCCACAGAAACATTCCCAGATGGCTTCGGCTCAGATGCAGGCTGAGGCCTCCCTATAAATACACCAATTAAATGGCACAGTGCCTTTTTCCTCCTCACAGTTTTGCAGGAGATTCCAAGCTTATATCTCAGGATTCCAGTATTTCAAAATGAAGCCGGTCAAGGGACTGTGCGAAGCTGCTTTTGCTTTTCATGATGGTTTCTTAACGATTTCTTAAGACCCACAGAACAGCCTATAAAGAAGGGATAAATGCAAGATCAGGTCTAATCTCTCCAATCCCTCCCTCATTCCAGCCTTGCACTGATCTAGCTCAGTTTGCTTTAGCTGTGTTACATTTCATTTACTGTGATATCAACAGAGCTTCAGGCCCGGGAGTTCAGCTCGGCCTTGTGGTTTTAAATCCTTTTGGGCTTCTTCTCCAGCTTTCCTGGGAGGCATCCCACCACTGCAGCCAAGGAATGAAATCACCCCACGGGAGAGCATCACAACAGAGCTCTCCCTGCACATCTGCTTTTAATAGCCAGCACGGAGGGAGGGGAATGTGCAGTTTGCTGGGAAAGGAATCGCTGCCAGCTGAGAGGTCACCACAGCCAAGCAGAGCCACGGGGAGCACAGAGACACAGAGCAGGGAGAAGAAAAGCAGCAGTTTAATTTCACCTGCCTGTCAGCCAGGATTTTCCTCTTGCTTTTTGAGGCTTTTCTGTGGAGGAACACGAAGGAATCTCACAATTGCTTATTTTACTCGTGAAATGTGTCTGAGTTCCTCCTGACAGGAGAGGCACAGGTCCTGTGGAGGTCGGGGGAGAGAGAAGTCAAACTGCCAAGTGAAATTTCAAGTCAAGTGTTTTGCATTCAATAATATTATCAAATATATTCATTATCATAATTATAGATGAGTAATTCACAGCAGAAAAAGCAATGACTGGATCCTGCTTAAGCAAAAGGAGGCAGGAGGATGATGGTGTTTGGAAAAGATGCAAACAAGAACATTTCCTGAAATATATATTCTGTGTTCACCTAAGTTCCTATTTTTACCAAATCCTGAAAAACATAATACTCTTATGATTGATACCATGATTTCAGTATGCTGTAAATAGAAGTTCAAAGTCACTTATAATTTAGTTACAGGATTGATCTGTGGCCACTCAGGTGTAACAGCTCAAAATCATCTTCACAGGAGGAGAAAAACCTGTAATAACAGCACACAAGGTGGAGAATTTAAATCCTCTCAAATACAACAGGTAGGCCAAAAGAAAAAATAGTTTCTTTTAAAGGTGTATTTTCACGCCCAGGAAAATATCAAGTGTTTTTGCAAGGCTTTTTTTTTTTTTTTTCTTTTTCCATGTAACAGTTACATAAAAGCCACACTGAAGTGATGGATTTGAATAACTTCATGTCTTAGTTACAGATGGAAATCAGTACCCCTAGAGACACCAGCCAGTGCCCGATCTGAAACATAAATATTCTTAAACATAATCCCTTCTCAGAACTTGTCTGATAGCCCAGGGAACTCAATTAATCTACACAAAGTATTCCTGGAACTGCAAGTTCCACATCATAACATTTAAAGGCTCCAATCTATATTCTTCTCAGGCCTTTGAGGGAACCATCCAGCTCTCTCATTCCTAAAATGGAAGTATCTTTCTACTTGATGTATCCCTTTCTGTAGGATCACAGCCTGTAGGAATGCTCTGCTGACAATCAAAGAGCAGCAAAATAGGAAATCCAGATGGAAAATAATCCCGTTTGTGGAGGAACAGTGACATCCTGTGGCCACGGAGGCAGCCGGAATTCCTGCTGCTTTTGAAACAGCCAAATCGGGCAGGCAAACATCTTGGAAAACACCCTCGGTTGCTGTGGACAAAGCTGCAGAAATGCTGAGGGATTTATTCCCAATGTTTATCTGCCTTAGCCCTCACTTTCCCTATAGGATTACTATAGGAAAGGAGAAAACCCCAAATGTATCCAAACCCAATATAATGGGTTATTTAATTCTGCTTTTTACAGGTGTAAGTAATTTTTTTAAAGGACAGAAGATGAAACCCCAAAGTCTTGGCTGGATTTTCTTTTTGTCTTTTTGGGGTTTTGATTTTTTTTAAGGGAAAACACTAGAAATTAACTGAAGCAATAAGAAAAAACTCCAAGGCCAGTCACAAAACTCAGATTACAGTAGGATTAAAATATGTTACCAGAAGCTGTTGTAAATATGGGAGCATTAAGATTATTCCAATAGCATAGAGATTCTGGCTAAAAACATATTGAATTATTAGTTTAGTTATGAGTAATTATCTCTAAGCAGACTTTTGAGGTACTACCACATTTTAGGAATTAAAAAAGTATATTTAAACAGCATCAATCATTTGTATTGGCTGCTTATTTTGTTTCATGCTAATAACTTTGGTGTAAACACTGCATATTACACAAATTCATATTCACACTGCCTTGTGATTCATATACATTTCCATAATTCACATAATTTCCTTAAATTGCAAAGAATTTTTTCTTATTAATGGAGAGATCCTTGCAGTCATTTCCTGGAACACCCCCAGTGTTCCAGTACCAGTGGAGGCCACGGTTCAACACGTTTGGCTCAGGGCAAAAGCCAGAGCAAACAGAGGGGGCTGTGCAGACCCCTTCTGTCACCTCCCCAGGGTCCCTGTCCCTGCAGGGCATCCCAAAGCCCAACAGGAAAATCAGAAATGTCAATTTATTCAGCACCTTTTCTCCTGTGGGACTTCAGACAGAGCTGAACACAGAGCAGGGCTAAAGACACCCAGCCCAGAGAGGGACAGGGAATTACTGGGGCTGGAAGGGACATTTGGAGGTCACCCTGCCCAGCCAGGGCCACCCCGAGGTGGCTGCCCAGAACGATTTCCATGGTTGTTGCCTGTGGCCTTTCAGCCCCTCAAAGGGAAGTGCCTGCACAGCCCCTCTGAGCACCCTGCCAGGGGGTTAAACTGCAAAAAGAACAAAATCTAAAAAGCAATCACAGGAAAACTCAAACTAAGGGTAGTCTCTTGTGGCAGAGGCAGCAAATATTTACACAACTTTGTATTTCTGCTAGCTCAGCAGACAGAAAAGCCAGAAAAGCTCCTAAAAAAAATAAATCTGATCATGGATATAACCCTCAAACCCACACTAACTGAAATGTAGAGTTTTCTATGAAAACAGCAACTTTTTGGCATAATTTCCCATTAAGTGTAACACTTACCACAGATGTTCAGTGATGAAATTCAGAAGGACCAAACCAACTTACACAGCAGCAATCCAGGGGATAAAAAATTGACCAGGCTGATGTCTAACACAGGTTTTGGGGGAAAAGTGCAGCACAGGCTGTGTGCACTCAGATGGGGCCAGGAGCCCCATTTCAAGGTGAGGAGCTGTCAGAATTTAACGGGTGAAGACACTGATAGCCACCCCAGACCCCAGGACATTTTGGACATTTGGATCTTACATCCCCTTCTAAACACCCACCACTGCTGTTGAACTAACCCAGCCCAACCCCATACGCTTTGAGTTTCCTTAACCCACCCCATAAAAACCAACCCAACCCCAGCCAACCCAGACTTTAGTGGGAACTCCCTCCCTTTTTGGCACTAATGATTGTGTGGGACTTACCAAACCAGGCAGTTCTCCCACTGCCCAGTCACCGACTGCCACTTCCAAGTCTCGCCTTCCCACTCACCACACCATTCCCACTGTGACCAGTCCTCCCCCAGCCCATGCTCCAGAAAAACACCCCCACCCACGGGAACCCCCCACAGCCACCCTCAGGACCACCACAGGATTTAAGCACACTGCAAGTCCTTCACTTGCAGCAAAACCCACCCCCTGCCATGACCACCCCACCCCTTCGGTGGAGTCTTTTTATCCCACCTGGAAGCAAAGTGCTGCTAAAATGTAGGAAGAAAAAACCAACATGGTATTATTAGCACTTCATTAAGATTTTAATCCAGATCCATTTTAACCACAAGGTTGGTCCTCATCATACATGCAAAGAGGCTTAAGCTGCCACGGTAAGAAGCCAAAGCATTTCACTTTAATACACCAGTTTCACCTGCTTGAACTGAGACAGACTACAGGGTGTAATGTGCAACAGAAAACTTTATTAGCATTTCAACAGACAGTTGTTCAGCAGTTACTCAAGCTTGCATTAACCTTGCATTAACTTAATATTAAGACATTGAAGAACTACAGTGCAAACACAAGTGCCACTGGCAATCCTGGTGTCAAGCAAGATGCACAAGGACTTAACAGCCACCCCTGAGGCGCAGCACCAGGTGCAGGGTGGATTCCTTCTGGATGTTGTAGTCGGAGAGAGTGCGCCCATCTTCCAGCTGCTTCCCAGCGAAAATCAGCCTCTGCTGATCTGGGGGAATGCCCTCCTTGTCCTGGATCTTGGCCTTCACGTTCTCAATGGTGTCACTGGGCTCGACTTCCAGGGTGATGGTCTTGCCAGTCAGGGTCTTCACAAAAATCTGCATCCCACCCCTGAGGCGCAGCACCAGGTGCAGAGTAGATTCTTTCTGGATGTTGTAGTCAGAGAGGGTACGACCATCTTCCAGCTGCTTCCCAGCAAAGATCAGCCTCTGCTGGTCAGGAGGGATGCCCTCCTTGTCCTGGATCTTGGCCTTTACATTTTCAATGGTGTCGCTGGGCTCAACCTCAAGGGTGATGGTCTTGCCAGTCAGGGTCTTCACGAAAATCTGCATCCCACCTCTCAGGCGCAGCACCAGGTGCAGGGTGGATTCTTTCTGGATGTTGTAGTCGGAGAGAGTGCGCCCATCTTCCAGCTGCTTCCCAGCAAAGATCAGCCTCTGCTGATCTGGGGGAATACCCTCCTTGTCCTGGATCTTGGCCTTCACATTCTCAATGGTGTCACTGGGCTCCACCTCGAGAGTGATGGTCTTGCCAGTCAGGGTTTTCACGAAGATCTGCATTCCACCCCTGAGGCGCAGCACCAGGTGCAGGGTGGATTCTTTCTGGATGTTATAATCGGACAGGGTGCGCCCATCTTCCAGCTGCTTCCCAGCGAAGATCAGCCTCTGCTGGTCAGGAGGGATGCCCTCCTTGTCCTGGATCTTGGCCTTTACATTTTCAATGGTGTCGCTGGGCTCAACCTCAAGGGTGATGGTCTTGCCAGTCAGGGTCTTCACGAAAATCTGCATCCCACCTCTCAGGCGCAGCACCAGGTGCAGGGTGGATTCTTTCTGGATGTTGTAGTCGGAGAGAGTGCGCCCATCTTCCAGCTGCTTGCCAGCGAAGATCAGCCTCTGCTGATCTGGGGGAATACCCTCCTTGTCCTGGATCTTGGCCTTCACGTTCTCAATGGTGTCACTGGGCTCGACTTCCAGGGTGATGGTCTTGCCAGTCAGGGTCTTCACGAAAATCTGCATTCCACCCCGGAGGCGCAGGACAAGATGCAAGGTGGATTCTTTCTGGATGTTGTAGTCAGAGAGGGTACGACCATCTTCCAGCTGCTTCCCAGCGAAGATCAGCCTCTGCTGGTCAGGAGGAATGCCCTCCTTGTCCTGGATCTTGGCCTTCACATTTTCAATGGTGTCGCTGGGCTCAACCTCAAGGGTGATGGTCTTGCCAGTCAGGGTCTTCACAAAGATCTGCATGTTGACCTGCAAGACATAGAGGTGTTTCAGTTACAGCCACTTAGTCACGTAAAGCCTTAAGTCCTAAACAAAAGACTACTGTCGCTATCTCCCATCAGTTAAAATTTCCTACTTTGGTTGTAGAAAACGTGAAATAAAAAAACCGTTTTCCAATTCGACTAACTAAACCCGGTTTTGGTCTGCTGAGTTCTTTTAACAGATTACTCCCGCTACAGAACCCCCAGACCGCCCCCCCCACGCCGGCAGTGCAGCAATGCGGCACCGGAGCCCCGCGATCCCCCCCTCACACTCTTCCCCCGCAGGGCAGCACTGGACCCCCAGAGCCCCCCGAGGGCAGCGATGCGGCAGCGGAGCCCCGGCCCGCCCACAGCGCGGCGGCGGAGGGAGCGCCCGGCCCGCCCCGCGGACCCGCCCTGCGGCAGCGCCGCCGCTCCCCGCCCCGGCAGTGACTCACCGCCGCCTTCCGGCAGGGACGGCCCGACCCGCGCCATCTTCCCTTCCCCGGAACGACACCGCCTTCCCGAACAAGTCCTATCCTGATTTCCCCACACCCTGCCCGCTCTCGCCGACGCGGTTCAGAGCGCTACACAAAACTGCGCAATTCCGCCGCCCGCTCCCTCCGTTACCCTCCCGCAAACCGCCCGGCAGCGGCCACCCCGCCCGGTACGGTCCGGCCCAGAGCACCCGGCCCGTCTCCCCTCCCCTGCACACCTTAATTCCCCCCCCAGCGCACTCGGTCCGTCTCCCCTCCCCATCCAAATTCCCCCCAGCGCACTCACGTCTGCGGCCCTGAGCGAAGAGTTCAAGTAAAATATCCAGCGGTGCGAAACCTCGGATTCTGCCGAATGACGCACACCCTCCCTTATTTATAGGACTTCTCGCTACACAGCCCCGCCCACCAAGATTAACGTGTCCATCCGCCTCCCAAAGTAGTCCCGAAGAAAAGATGGCTGTTCTGGAAAGCACTCGCCTTTTCCTCGCTCCAATCCCTCTTCCGCAGGCAAAGGGGTCCCAGAGTTTCAGCGAGGGGGATCGGACCCTAAAAAGTCGGCAAGTTTCTGAGGGCGCGGATGGATCTGGAACCGTTTTTCGGCGCGGCCCTGCGGCTGGCGTTGGTGGGATGACCGGGAAGTCGGGCGGTGATTGGTGGGGCGGGCTGCAGGGCGGGCGTTGATTGGCTGTTCGGGGGGGCAGTTAGCGAAGGGCGGGGGGGGTGAGGGCAAGGAAAAGCTCTGGAAGGTTCGGGGCTGCTCGGCGCTGATTGGTGCGCGGTGAGGTCACGCTGTTGCTGAGGGGGAGTCGCCTGGCGGGGCAGATTTCGGGCCGGGGCCGGGGGGGGGCTGGTGCCATGAGGGGACAGGGAGAAGGATTAGCATTAGTGATGGCGATAGGAACGACACTGGGGCTTCTTTAGTTCCTGCCTGAACGCCAGCAGCACTCAGGAAACAACCTGGCAAGGACTGGGGGCAAAATGCCCTAAAAAAAGGGGGGTGACCCTTGGTGCCAGTGCTGTATGCCCCACCGAGGCCTCTGACCCACACTTTCCCCAGCAGGGCTGAGGCTCCATGGAAAAGCCCAGGATGGGTTATAGGGCTGGTCCTGGCCTATAGGGCTGAGAGGAAAAGCAGAACTGAGTTAGAAAAAGAGCAGAGTTGGAAAAAAACGGCATATTCCAGAAGCGTTGGTGGCTCCTGGCGGGTGACAGGAGTGGCCCCAGTCACGCGGCCCGGCTCCCCAGCTGCCCGTGGAACTGGCTGGAGCTGGCTGACAAGTTAATTCTCTTGATCTGAGCCTGCAAAACAAGCCCTGTGATGAAATGCTGACATTTGAAATTCAAATAGTTGTTTACTCGCCTTCGGAACAGGAAGCTTTGATCGGTTATGGAGCAGCCACCTTCTGTGAACTGATGTGGAAACGTGCCTCGGGTTAATTAAACTTCATTATACCTTTCAGACTGGCTCTTAACTCATTTTGTATCGTATTAAAGATGGAGTGCACAAAATCCAAGATGGTTTTTATGTAGTTTTTTAGCAGCTTTATCTGCTGCTCCTTCAGTGAAGCCAGATGACCTTGTTAAATCCTCCACTCAGAAAGCATCAGCACATTTGTGACTGGCAAGACTCACTACAGAGCTGCTCTATTCCCCCCTAAAAAAACCTCAAACCCAAGCAAAAATACAAAACCACACACACAAAAAAAAAAAACCCAAACCCAACAAATCAAAAAACAAAACCACCCCCAGAAAAACCCCAACAACAAAACCCTTTTGCTTTCCTTTCTCTTATCAGGGTTTCGAGCACCTCCTGGTTTACAGTAAAAATAAATCATCCTAACAATAATTACTCAAAATGCAGGAACGGGAAGAGGGAAAAAATGCTAACTGGAAAGTTCAGAAAGCTCCATGGCAATAGCCAACCTTAGAAATATTATTTGGCTACATAAGTTTAGGACAAAAGGCAGAGTTGGGCAATGTCCCATTTGTTTGCTTTGTGCTGCCAGTTGTGCTCAGCGTTTCCAGCACGGGTTTTGTTTGGAGGTGCCAAGGTGGCTGAAGGTTTGCTCCAAGATGCTGCACATCCCAGGCACTCTTCCCAGAGGAAAGGCCACGAGTGACTAATATTTACAAATATGAAAGTCCACGTCTGTAAAGATGGAGATTAATGTAAAGCCTGGGCAGTGTTAAAGCACATCATACATTTATTAAGGATTTAAGGTGCATGTTTCTCTTTTTAATGTTCCTGTAGATGGAGAAGGAGGATTTCTGTAATTTTTTTTTTCTTTCTGTGTAAACCAGAAAACACAGGAGCCCTCCCTTGGGTTTTTTTCCTAAATATGGCTAAATCTATGGCGTGGCTGTACAAAGCACATGCATTTAACAAACATTCCACTCTCCCTCTGGTACCTCTTGGTGAATAAAAACCATCGAGCAGCTGACTCTGAACTGTATAAAAATAAATGTAAAGCTGAAAAACCCAGACTCTGTATCTTGTGACTGCTCTGACCGCACAGGTGGCTACAGCCTTTGCCAGGGCATGGGGCCTGCAGTTGGGAACACACGTTTCTTTGCAAAGTAGGTCACTGGGCAGTGGTACAGAGCAACCTACTTTCAGGAGAGAAGAATCTGGGGTCAGGGAAATGTTTCCAAAGAATCTGTACATTCTGGAACACAAGCTGGGTCTGGTTTTTATGTAGGCTGATGTCCTAGCAAGGAGGTATCACTTTTACATGAGGCAATCTGTTTATCTTTAGCTACCAGGTTTAGCTTGGGACAGCCAGCCAGGCCATCACAGGGTATGTGGCAAGTCCAGTTACTGTTCTTTGTCCAGACAAAAATAGGGCTGCTTGCCACAGAGAAAAATAATAATAATAATAAAAAATATTCCTATCTCATAACATTACTCACACCTGCCTCTCACTGTGTATGATGCAGTATAATTACATTTACGTGTTTACAGTTGTGGAGATAAACATTGTCTGCCCAAGCCTGCAGCGGTGCAATAAGGCCCAGGCTTGGCTCGAGTTCCACCCACGAGACAAACAGACTGGTGGCATGTCACTGCTTGTCCCCGTGCTGCCAGCCTGGAGGGTTACACAAACAGTGAGTCACAATTCAGAGTACTGTAAGATTGGCTGTCATATTCTGAGATTACCAAAAAAAGACAACTCCCTCGGTTTTGTTTTTATAGCCTTATGCTAAAAATACCTTCACCAAACAAAGTTTTTAAGAAGCCACCGACTTCAGGAGCTGAAAGAAGAAAAACAAGTTTGAAGAAAAACAGATTGGTAGTAAAAAGATTAAAATTAGTGATACTCCTCTCTCTCCCTGTTTGTCTAAAGTGTATTTTAACTTTGTAGGGCACATGGGGTTCAGCTTTCAGATCTGTGCTGCCACGATAAACAGGCTTGGGTAGGTCTGGGTGACCCAGGGGGGCATGTGAGAGCTCCCCATGCTCTGCTGGAAGGAGAAGTCCAAGGGGCATTTTATAAAGGGCTGAAATCACAGGTTTGTGCCTGCGTGTTGTGCCAGTGAAAGCAACAACTAATAACTGGGTCTGTTCTAAAGCTCCTTGTCTGCATCTCTCACTCTGCCTCCTGCCCGGGAATGTTTTGGATCCCATCCAAGCTGCAGTGCAGGGAGGGAGCTTCTTTGTTCGCCTCCTCTCTGCTGCCTCTGAGCACATTTAGCTTGTGCTTTCCGGGGCGAGGTTTTCCAGCAAAACAGCAAAGAAGTTCCTTGGAAAACAGGGAGACAGAAGAAGAAATGGCAGAAGAAACAGGCAGAAGCAGTGAGTCCTAAACCCTGTTAATGGTTGTTAGTTCAACAGAACCTCTCTAACAGTGAACAAAAACAAACACCGCCAAGGCCGCTCTGAACAGCCCGGGAGTGTCACCTCCTGCATTTTGTTTTCAGATCCAGCTTGGGTACTTTGATGGTGAGGAAAACGTCTGGAATGTTTCCCCCTCCACCACATGGAGACTAAAATCCAAGCACTGCCATTTCCTCCCCGGAACAAGCCACTTACTTTGAATCACCTCAGGTTTATTTTTTTTAAGTGTGCTGTCAGCTGTATACAACTCCTAGTTCCCTGCTTATTAGGTATAAAAACCATCCACAGTTCCTAATTCTCTTTCACCCACAAACATGTAGCTGCTTTCAGTGCTGCTTTGGGGATAAAAATGTTCTTACAGGCAGAATTTCAATGCTGGCTGTGAGTCAGGGCTGCAGAGCTGAGTCATTGTTATACAAGCAGAGCTGAGATGGCACAGAAAAGCCCCTTTGTACTTTGACACCGAACACGTCAGCTGCTGTCGGCCTTTGAGCATCACAAGACACCTACACAGAACCAACTGTAATTTACTGGACTTTTCCTCTTGTCCACCCCGTCATCTGTCTGGATAATTCTTTCCTTTTCCATTCTGCCTCTCAAGCTTAACAGCAAATGCATTTTTCATCAAGCTGTTGGCCTCTCTTGAAGCCTGGCAAACATTGCATCAGCTTTGGAAGCAGTGAAATGAGAGCTGTTAACTCTCTGGGCACTGGGAAGGTGCTGCCCAGGTACACTGACAATACAATATTTGACCACTGAAATTTAGGGCTTTCAGCTCAGAATATCTGTGACATTTATCATCATCCAGAGTTCCACCGTAAAGCTCTGGAATTGATTATTTATGTGTGACTCAGTTTTGTATTCTGAGTCCTTCGTGATAAAATATGAAACAAAAAAGAGAAACAATTTCTTTACTATGGCATTTTGTGCTTCCATTTTTGTCCTCCAGTTCTTTATCCTGAAACATCACAGGGGAACAGAATTTAGCTTCTCAAAACAGCTCCCGCATTTAAAATAAAGTGAATTGATTGTGGAGAGGCACGGATAATGACAGATTTGCAGATATTACATGGACAAACTCACTCCACTTTTCTCCTGGAACTGCTTTCTGAGCGTTTTTTTGAGTGCTGGTGGCTCCTGTCTTATAGAGGATCATTTGTGCGAATCGACATAACGAGCCCCTAAAATGAGCTCCTAAAATTACACCCTGGCTTTCAGTGTGTTGAGTTCAGTGTTTTTGGGACAGGACACACTGTGAGTGGTGCTGGCCATGCCCGAGGGGAGATGAATCCCTGCTGCAGCCAGCACAGGCTCAGTTTCAGTGCCTTTCCAGTTTCACCTCAGTGACTTTTTCCTCCCAAAATATGAGGTGACAGACATGTAATCTGGTTTGACTAAAGGTCTGGGAGTGGCTCCCATCAGGAGCTCCAGATGAATTTGTCACGCAGGATGTATTCTCGTGCTTCCATTAGAGTGAGTAACTGGAGCAGAGGTTCGCATAAGGGATAACAGGAAATTTCTCTGAAAAGCTGCCACAATGACTTCAAACCTCATGAAGGCCTAAACACACTTCTGAAGGCACATCCTGTGCTGTGACAGCAATGCTGTGTCTAAACGAGGGCTGTTCATAGCAGAGAAGTGAAACACCACAATTCCAGCAGCACCTTGGGCCTGCTGAGCACCTTCCCCATCTGTGAATATGTGAGGCATTGTTTTCAGAATGCAAGGGGAAAACCTCGGGCTCATGCCTGTGGATAACTGGCATGCCTGGCCTCAGCCTTGGAATCAGAAAATCGTACAATCCCTAAGGCTGGAAAAAACTTTTAAGATCATCAAGTGCAACTGTTGACCCAGAGCTGCCAAGTCCATCGCTGAGCCATGTCCCCAAGTGCCACATCCAGCAGTTTCTTGAACATTTCCAGGGCTGGTGACTCTACCACTCCCTTGGTGGTTCTATGGCCCGTTCCAAGGCCACAGGATGGCCAGCAGGACCGGGGCAGTGCCTGTCCCTGTGCTGGGCACTGCTGAGGCCACACAGTGAATCCTGTGGTCAGCTGTGGGCCCAGCACGAGAAGAGGGAAATTGAGGGGCTGGAGAGTGTCCAAAGAAGGGAATGAAGCTGGGAAGGGGCTGGAGCCCCAGGAGTGGCTGCAGGGACTGGGAAAGGGGCTTAGCCTGGAGAACCGGGAGCTCAGAGGGGACCTTCTCCCTCCCACCAGCTCCCTAACAGGAGCTTGTGGCGAGCTGGGATCGTTCTCTTCCCCAGGTAACATGGAAGGATAAGAGCGCATGGCCTCAAGCTGTGCCAGGGGAGCTTCAGGTTGGATGTGAGGAAAAGATTTCTTCACTGAGCGTTCCCCTCGTTGTAGCCCAGCCCCTCTGGGTGCCGCTGTGTCCCAGTGCCGCCCGGTGCCCCCCGTGTCCCGGCCCCTCCCGTGCCCCCCTCGGTTCCGCCGTGCCCCCTCAGCCCTTCCCGTGTCCCCTCAGCCCCTCCCGTGTCCCTTCAGCCCGTTCCGGGTCCCTTCCCGTGTCCCCTCAGCCCGTTCCGGGTCCCTTCCCGTGTCCCCTCAGCCCCTCCCGTGTCCCCGGTGCCGCCGTTCCGCCCCCCGGGCCGTGCGCGTCGCGGGGGCGCCCCCCGGTGGCGCAGGCGGAGGCGGCGCATGAGGCGCGGCGCGGCGGGCGGCGCGCGGCGCTCCCGGCGGGGCAGCGCGGCCGCGGGCGGGACGCGCCGGGCCCGGGGCAGGAATGCGGGGGGAACCCCGGCCGGGGCCGAGGCGGAGCCCCCCGGGCCCGGCCCCATCGATCTGGGGGCGCAGAGCGGGCGCTGGGCCGCCTTCCAGGAGCGGCACCGGCTGAGCTGCGAGGAGGCGGCGCGGTTGCTGCTGGACGCGTAGTGAGTAACGGGGCGGGGGCGGCCGCTCCGCGCTCCTGCCCGGGTCCCGGCCGTGGCAGCGTTCTCTGCGCGGCATCTGCACGGCGGGGCCCGCCAGCTGCCGAGAAGGGAAGGGGGGCCGGGGGTGGGGTGGGGAGGGGGCGCAGGCACCACGAAAAAAAAGTGGTTTTCTGTGATAAAGCTTCCCGAGTTTTACGCCTCTCCCATCGAAGATGCCCTTAGGGGCTCCGCGAGGCTCAGCTTCTAAATCTCCATCCATTTCCTGTGCTCCCTCTGTGCACAGGACGGCACATCAGCAACTGTCCGTGGGAGGCAAAATCTGGGAGGAAAATGTTGTTTTTCCTTTGCCTTTTGCGATTGACCCGCACGGTGACTGCCCAGCTGCTGTGGAGGCGGTTCGGGGAGGGGGAGAAGCACAAGCTCAGAAATTCCTTGGTCATAAAGTTCCTCTGCAATTACAACCCGAAATAAAAGACATTTCAAATATTATGTAGAATCCACTTATCTCTGCTTTCCCCAGCTTTTAAATGGAGGAATGTTAATGGTGTTGGAGGAACTATGGGGAAAATTGTGGGGAAATTCAGATCTCAGTTCCAAGCAGTTTGTTTTGAGGTGATAGCCCTGGTTTCTGTGTAGGGTTGTGTATGGACACAGCTGTAGGGTCAGCGCTGTGACCTGGACTGTGGTGGGAAGCTGTTGTACAGAGTGGAGAGTCCTCAAAGTGCTGCTCTTCTTTCCTTTTCGCCATTTTAATTAAACCACAAAAGCAATTGCTGCAGAGGACAAAAGCCATCCTCTACCTCATTCTGACACGTTATTAAATACATTTGAGTGGATACATTTCTTGGTGTTCTGCAACAGCTCAAGACAGGACTGAATAATGTCGTGTATAGCCTTACTGTTCTCTTGGGCAAAGAAACCCAAGAGAGCACGATCCCCAAAGCTCTGTTGTGTCTCCTTGCAGCGAATACAGGGGTTTGGTGAAGCACACAGGAGGCTGTCACTGTGGAGCCGTCCGCTTTGAGGTCTGGGCTTCAGCAGATCTGCACGTGTTTAATTGCAAGTGAGTTGGTTTGTTCCCTGTTCCCAGAGGTGAATGTCAGCTCTCTGCTTTTCCAATCTTAGAGCTAAAGATGAGACAGCTGCAGAACACCCTCTGAGCTGTTTCCATAGGATTTATCCCTAATTGTGTCCTGATCCACTGTGAGATCAGTATTGGTGATTTCAGGTGCTGCTTTGGGCAGGACTTTATGTCTCACAGCCAGGCTCACACAGAAAGTGTCAAGAGAGATCTAATGATCCAGGTGCTCAGCCATCTGCTTTCTGTTTCCTCTCATGCAGAGGGCTCAAAGCACATTGGTCTTTTTTTAACTTGTTCTTCTCAAGTGACATTACAGCTCTGACCACATGTGCTTCAGACTAAAACACTCTCTGGTTCCAGTAGTGACCCCTTTGCCTGCAACTTGTTTGCTTCCAGCTCATGGGTGAACCTCTGAACTTTGCTTTCTTGTTTGCAAGGTAATGAATGTTGGCAAAATAGCCCGAGCGTGCTCTGAACCATTAAGTGGATTTCTCGGGGCTAGAGTTTGTCCTCAAGAGTTGTGTGTGAGAATATCTTATTGAGGTACTTGTGTAGGGTCAGTCTGTTCACAGGCGTGCTCAGCCAAACACTACTGACACCACAGACCCACTTTTGCCACCTACCTCTGAGCCATTCTAGCTGTCAGCTCAATTTCTGTTGTCAAGAGGTCTGATTGCTGCTCTACAACCTGTCCACTTCTAGAAAGGTCTGCTTTTTTCTTTTACAGTTGCAGCATTTGCACAAAGAAACAGAACAGACACTTCATTGTGCCAGCGTCACGTTTCAAGCTGCTGAAGGTAGAGTAAGAACACAGTAAGAGCATGGCCATGAGCACGAGCAGTGTTATTTATCCTCAAAGAGGCAAGAACAAGCAGTTTTCTGCCCTCAGTTTGGCTGGTTGGGGGAAATGGCTGCATTTTAAGCTGTTTGATTGGTTGTGTTGGTGCATCTTGTTTAGAGCTCTGGCAGTCCCCAGGCCTGACTGCTATGGACACTGGTACACACAAAGCACAGGGGTTCAGGGAAGGAGCAGGAATGCACAGCTCTGTATGTCAGATAAAAGACAGGAGGGTGGCATTTTAAATTGTACATTTCTTAGCTACAGGCCCAAAGTAATTAATCCGGTCTATTTCCATGGAAAACTTACAGTGCTTTTCCTTTGCTTAGGGTGCTGACAATTTGACAACATACACCTTCAACACACACCGTGCCCAGCACACGTTCTGCAAGACCTGTGGTGTTCAGAGCTTTTATACTCCTCGTTCTAACCCTGATGGCTATGGTAGGTACAAAGCAAGCTGTGATAACCAGAGTTAACCACCAAGCAAACCTTGGGTAAAGGCTCCATGACAGCAATGAGCAGCATGTGCCCCAAGAGTTTGTTCCTAAAGTGTTAATAAACACCTGGAACTGCAGTCTGAACCTGTAGCTCCTCCATAAAAAACAATTTTACCTGTAATGTGTGGGCTTGTTCCTGTGACAGGATTATCATCCAGACTCCTCAGCTACAGCAGTAGCATTTACAATTCCCTGAGATGCCCCAGCCATGGAATGGAGCAGGCAATCTCCCACATTTTATGAAAAGCAGGTTTCTGTCTTTCTTCAGGGATAGCTCCCCACTGTCTGGATGATGGCACCGTGCAGACCATTATCACAGAGGATATCAATGGCAAGGAATGGGAGAAAGCAGTGAGGGAACATAAGACCATCAGAGACATGTCCAAACCCTGAGACACCCTTCAGCAGCCTTGGGAGCACTGCCATGGAACTGCATCCTGGGGTTTCCTGGGTGATGGTTGGTGAAATTAATCTCTACATTACTGTTACCTGTTCTCTGTTTCTTAAATAAATCTTTCTATGCTGATTGTCTCATTCCTTTGTGACGTTCAGTTTTCAAACTGCCTCTGCTCTGTAAACCACTGCAGGGTTGCCAGTTTGGCACTTTGCCTTTAGCTGTGCTAAAGTTTAAATCACAACACAAATGACCTCATTACAGTCACTTGCACCTCGATCCTGTGTCCTGCTCAGACTCTCTTGAGTTGATCTTGAGCCCTGTTCTGAATCAAGAAGAGAGCTCATATTTTAGGAGGGACACTGTGAAGGTCGAGCCTGCAACACAATGTGTATAAAAGAAGCAACAGCAAACAACAGTGCAATTAGAAAAAATTGCATGATTTCTGATGTTTTATTTAAAAACTTTGGCTTTTTAAAGCTCTGACTAAATAACAAAGGTGTTGTGGCTGTGGTGTCTATGGAGATAGCATGATCTTTGAAAAGTTACTCCTGATACCTGGATTTTACAAAAGCACCAAGGGAGAGTTGCCAAGCAGTCCTTGCAACTCGGTCTTCTTGGGGAAACAGTTTGTGCCATATCTTCTCCAGGGCAGAATCTTCCGGAGCTTGACTTCCACTTAAAGTTAATCCAAATTTCTTATCTTATTTAAGCTTCTGTGTGAGAAAATAAAGTAGCTGTTAACCCTGTTCTCAATCTGTCAGGCAACAGGATATTCAGAAGGAGGTTCACCCAGCCTGGGTTTTGTAGTATGGAGAATGCCACACAAAGAGCACCCCGTCCTACTGAGCACCTAACACAGCAGCTTTCTTGAGCCCTGGGCTTGGCACAGTGGTTGTTTTGCTCATCCTCTGACTCCTGTGAGTGATGTCCTGTCAGAGCAGGCGCAGTGAATTGACCACCAGGTATCGGGAGAAGAGCAGGTAGAACTGGCGGAACCAGAGGAGTTGGCTGCGATGGCACCTCATGGCTCTCTAGGAGGGAAAACAGGGCAGAAAGCATTACAAGAACCTTCCAGAGCTGATGAGAGGGCACTTTCCTGCCCCTGCTGTGAGGGTCAGTGCCCATTTATAGGACAGCCTGTTTCCAGTGAGCAGGGAGAGGCAGGGGAGGTGGAAGGCTGCCGAAGCTCTGCGTCTCTCTGCCCCCGAGTCTGGTGTTGTGCTGCCTGATGTTCAGACAGTTCTGCTAAAAAGGACATTTCATGTGTCACTTCTAACTCCTACTCCTCCCCACGTGATCTCAGGCCTGGGGAAGTGTTCCCAGGCAGGAGCCTGATAGGTGTGTCCTGGGAACATCTCTGCTCCTTCTGGCCACACACTGCCAGCTGCAACTGAGTCTATTTATAGTGCACCAGCCTAGAAAGGTCAGATTTCAGGAACAAAAATACATGGGAATAATGAACACCACCTTTATCCAAGCTGTTTCCATAAGTAATTCTATATTTTAACAGCCTCAGAAGCAGGAAAAAATCTGTAATTTGTGAATTAACAGCACTGTTTGGTGGGTAAATATTTTCATGCTGTGGAAGGGGAACTAATCAGGCTCTGATATAGGGAACTGTGGAGCAAATGGATGAGATCCTGTGCAGCAAAACAGATTAAAAATGTACAGTAAAGGGAACTTGTGAAGAGCTTTGGACCACAAGTTCACAGGCTGTCTCCATCTTTAGTGAGAACTGTGATCCAAGGATGCTGTTCCTGGCATGCAGTCATGCCAAGCTTTAACAGGCCACTCACATGTTCACAACACTGTGTTGGATCCAGTTTCCTTTGAAATGCATCCTTTGAAATGCATCCTACATCCTGGAGAGTGTAAACCTCAGTGCCCTGTGACTGCCCGAGCTGCAGATCTGCTCAGCCCTGTCCTGTCATGCAGCACATGAGGTAACCTGGCTTGTCCGTGTTTTTAAAATCACTGCAGACATTCCTCAGTGATATTTATAACCCATGGATACAACTACTTCTGGCATTCCCTGGGGATGTGACACTTGTGACTAGAAAGCTTGCAATGATGACGAGCCACTCAAACAGGTCAGGCAGGTGCCACACATCTCACCTTGGCTTGTTCAGTCTCCTCCTCTGTGAGGATGAAGAGAGCATCCCTGGGCAGGAGGCAGGAAATGAGGACATCCAGGAAGGAAATGTACTTCCTGCAGAGATTTACTGATTCCAGCACGAGCACACGGCACCCTACACAGAGAAAGAGGATCAATAATTCAAAACAACAGCATTCTTGTAAGGTGCCCTTTTCTCCAGGCTCAGCAGCTCTTTGCAGCTTCCCCGTGCTGCTGCCCTTGGGAATCTTTTTTCTGATGCTCCCACCAGGATCTCTTTGTGCCCAGTGCACATCTATGACCATTTGTATTGGCTCTTATTCTGTATGTGACCCTTTGGACGGGTCCTTGTTCTGTAATAGCCTGTGGAAAGCAAAGCTAGCTTTGAATATCCCAAAAACTGGGTGGGTTTTTTTTGCTTATAATTTAAATTCTTCCTGCATAATTAGGCTCAAAAAATAGGTGCAGATGATTCTCTGAATGCTGACACTATATCATGTAATGGAATTTTAAAACAGTAGTTTCTGGTTCAGCTACCAAAATGAAATTTCATCTTTCTACTCCAATTCTTAGCTACAGGATAAATATTTACAAGCCTCAGGAATCAAATATTACCTCAGGAAGGCAGTTACACTTTAACAGAGTTCTGAATTCATTGTTCAGATGTTTGTGATGAAGCAGATGAAGGTAACTTGTTTCAGGATTCTGCTGATGTTGAAGGGGTTTTTTTTCTGTTTTAAAGATCCCTTTGAACTCAAAAGTTAATTGCTATTTTTTTCTACCATGGCTAAATTGTCTTCACTGATGAGTTCAGAGCTACTGATGGTCCCATTAAGAGCCTGTAGCTCTCAAGGGAGCTGCTTTGGGATTTCCTTGGCTTGGAAGCTGCTGTGATTATGTTCCACACTTCCCACATTGTATTAAAGTTTGACAGAAGAGGCCAAAGTCACAGTTTACACAGGTGGTCAGAGATGCAATTCGATTTGCAATGAGATTCCCTTCAGTGAGCCCTGAAACAGTGAAATTACACAGAAGTGATAGAACAAAGCTCTCATGGACTCCCTCTGGCACATCTCCAGGGTCTTTCAGTTCCTTTCTTGCTCTTCTTTTCTCCAAGAGTGTTGTTCCAACTTTCCAACAGCCTCTCCCACTCTCCAAAGCAAGACTGGTTAACTCTCCATGTCAGTACCACAGAGGGCTCCAGGGCCACGCTCCCTTTCCATCGAAGGGGACACGGGACATTGGGACCTGACTCCCCAGCACGTCACGCAGAGCATTCACAGGAGTGATCTTCTCCTGCAGCAATGGGCAGGGGCAGACCCCTCAGGAGCAATCCCCGTGGCTTCCACCCGGCTCTGAGGAGCCCGAGCAGAGCGGGGAAGCGGCGGAAAATCCCGGCTGGAAGCGGCGGGCGGTGCTCGGGAGCCGCCGGGAGGTGGCGGCGTCCGCCGGCCGGGGAGGGGACCCGGACAGCGGCACCCGCATCCCTTCGGCACCGCCGCCTTCAGCACCTCCCGGCCCAGCCGTGCCACTGCCGTGCCCCCGCTGCCCCCGGCCCCGCAGGGTCACGGAGCAGCAGCTGGGCAATGCCCCGGGACGTGCGGGAATGCGGGGATGTGGAACCGGCGTGGCCCGGACACTTCCTGACCGCAAACCTGAGCCCCTGTCCCGCTCACAGCCCGGGGCGACAAGGGACAGGCAGAGTGTTCGGCTGCCAGCAGCTCCTGTTGCTCTCCCAAGGGACGATCTGCAGGCACAAGTGCTGCAGTCGCTCACAGATGTGCCCTGACACTCCTTTAATCCCACTTGGAGACATTTCTTGTTTCCAAACTTGGAAGGAAACCTGTGATGTGCTGTGAGTGGGGAACCATTCTATTACATTAGGGTCATAATTTTGGAGACAGGCACACGGCAGAACACATTGAAGGTCATGTGGTAACAATTAAGATTTATTGATGGTTGCCCTTCTTTATAGGGAGCTCAAACCATTCTTCCCCTTCCACTGCAGAGATCCTCTGGGCTGCTGCTGGGCTAGTTTCAGAGAGAATGAGTAGAGTGCTGGTCCTGTGGTCAGCATTCCCAATGGCACCTGTTTGCTTTTCAAACACAGGGCAATGGATCTTTCCTTTCCTGAGTGGTTTTAATGAACTGTGGCAATGCCACATCAATTCCTACTCCTATTGATGGGAAGAGAGGCCTGGCACCACTCTCTGAAGCTTGGGCTGTTTTGTTAACCAAATGTGCTCTCCCTTTCCTCAATTTTTTCCCTTGAGAAATATTAATTCATGCAGCAATCGCACCCTTTTGTTCCCCAAAGCTCTGCAATAAGGACTCAAAACCATGAAAAGTGATTTCAGTGTGGATGGCTCTGACCTGCTGGGTCCCCCTTGGTCACATCAGGTGAAGTGGTGGCATCCAGCTCCCCAAAAAGAAGGGCACTGTAACAGCCCTCCATGTCAGTGATCCAACCAGGATTTCCATGTGCTGACAGCAAAGCCTGCTCTGCATGGCAATGTGAGATGAGATGAAGCAGGGAAGGAATGTACAGTCCAGGGAGAGATGGAAAAGGGTTCAGAGAAGCAGGCTGCTCCCTGCCAAGCGGGGTGAGAGCAGCACTGCCATTGAGGAGTCCTGTGACACCAGCAGGTGAAGCTTCTCAGAGCCTCTTGTGCCTGTGACCTGGGCAGGATGGGATTAGCAGTGTAATGCAACCTCTCCAGGTTGGCAGAAAGGGCAGGATCAATATAGCTCATGGATTAGGCTGAGAATAGAAGTGTGTGAAGCCTGCAGCCTGCTCAGCTTGGCTTTCCACTTCCAAATCACTCAGGCAGCAAGGATGCCTCGAATGAGGAGCTCCTGAGTGAGCAATGTGTGTGCTGCAGGCCTGCACTGCTCCCGATGGAGGCACAGGTTCTTTTGGAAGAGCACTGGTTGGAGCTGGAAGGGGCCAGTGGCAGGGGTGGGAGCACATCCAGCAGTTGTCTTGGCTTCTTGAAACAAGTGCTTGTGCCTGGGCTGGAGAACTTGATTACAGATTATAAAAAGCCTGTTGTGTTTGTGCTGGCTAAAGGCATTAGAAAGCAAAGCAGGATATTTAGGGTGCTCATTTGCATATCACTGAGGCAGTGCAAGGCTTAGCTGGCTTTTGCATTTGCAGGGAGATTTTCTGTGGATTCCCTGATCACATGGACTTACACAGGCTCACCCACAAACAGCTCCCTCTTACCAAGAGCAGTGCAGCACTTTTCCATGGCCTGAACATGCCTTTCAGCTCCCTCCAGACAGCCTCAATCCCAGCATCACTCTTGTTTCATTAAGCCCCTCTGATGCACAGCCCTGCACGCCTGCCAGATCAAATTATAAATACTGGGAATTTCAATGAGACTGGAACTATATTTGGAAAGGCTTAGCATAAGCAGCAGCATGGGAGCTCCCAGTTCCTTTGGTGTTTGTAGGTCATGTCAGATGTGATGTAATCAGAGCAGCAAGGCTTGCACAGAGCTCCAGCAGTCTCTTGATGCTGCTGGAGAAATGGAAATGTTCTCTATATGTGGGTCTCTTTCAAACCTGAATGGATTTGAGGCACAGCCCATATTCAGCACCAGAGTGAAACCTGCATGAGCAGCACATGAAAGTGGCTCGGTGTAGACGGGGCCTGACAGCCAGCAGTGACATCAACCACTGCAGCTCCTTGTCCTTTGTGCTGCACACAGCACACAGAGCTCTGCTGCATCCCAAGGCTGAACAAAGGAAAGGTCCTAGGAACGAAGCTGGCACTAATGCTCCTCTTTCATGAACTGGGGAACTGAAGGGACCAGAGTCAGAGCTCAGCTTAAGGGCATCCTGCCATCTTGGCTCATGCTGTCTCATTAGGCCTGCAACTTCCTGCTAGCAGAGAATTAAAACTGATTTGCTGTGACTCATTCAAATCCTACAGTGATTTGGGAATTAGCATTAAAGGAACACAGCCTGGATGGCTGCTGAGGGAGCTGGAGGTTCACTGGGTGGGCCTGGCTGAGCCACCTTCCTGTGCTCTGTCCAGACAGCTGAGTGACAGCTTTGTGCTTAAACAAGGTCCACACATTTGTCCCTGGGCAGGCAGTGTTTGCTAGAGATAAGGGCTGCAGCTCTACCCTAGAAAAGGGGTCAGGAGCAACCTCCTTCTGTACTTTGTTTCTTTTCTTTCCCTACTTGTACAGGGGATTTCTTGGAGATTCTTGCTCACAGGTGGAAGAAGCCACTGCAATTGGTTGTTCCACTGCAGATTTCAGATTCCTTTCCTGAGCACATTTTGGTGGAGGCTTAACTTGTTACATGCAAATATTTTTGGTTAAGTGGGTAATTGTTTCTGAGGCTTTTGTCACAGAAAAGGAAAAAGGCTTGTAAGAAAGATATGACCAAAAACTCTCTGACTAAGCTGAGGGACCTGGAAAGACCATCCAAATTCACCCAAGAGGCACAGGCCAGACACTGCATGACACCACTGAGGCAAGACAACCCCAAAGGACTGAAAAGTGACTGTAGAAAAGCCTGAACTGGTAAAAAATTGCAGGAAGATAAAAGTTCAGCTGTGGGATTCATCTGCAGTGCAGGAGTGAGTTGGGCAGCTAGAACCCTGGACACAACAGGGATGTAAAGGACTGCAGGGTGGGGAGGTGAGGTGGGGTGGGAGGTGATGGGCTCCTACCTTCAGGTAACTTCCCCTCTGAATGCAGGTACCTGTGAAAGAAGAGACACAAGGGGGTCAACACTCAGTGGAATTACTCAAACCCTGATTTTACAGGAACAAACCCCTGCCTGCTAAACCAACCCTTTTCATTTAACACACAGTGCCAGTAGGCAATCTTGTGAGAAACTTCAGGAGCCCCCACTGGATGCACCCCAGGCAGGGAAGCCTCATTCCCCACACTATTCTGCCATTGCTTTCCTCATCCTGGCTGCTGGGATACATCACAAATAAGTTCCATAAATCCAATTCACTCTCAGACTTCCCAAGGGAAACCCAAGAGGCTGCCAAAGGCTGTTAACCCCTGGGAGCACCTCTGGCTGTTCAAAGCCCAGGCTCTGCAGGCCAGGGCCATTGCCTCAGTGCCTGCTCCTCTTTGGGCACCAGCTCTTTTTTCCTAGCCCAGGCACTAGGACATCTGAGAAGCTGCTCTGGCTTTTTCCTCACCAAGACTTAGATCCCTTCATGACTTTGTTCTGGGGAAGTCTCTGTAGCAAAACAGAACAGGAGCCCCAAGAATGGGAGATGTGAATGGTGATGGCACTTCCATCAGGAAGTGTAAGCAAATGACCCTGGGATGGTGAGGGCATCAGAGTGTATTAATTTCAATTTGTTTCTTAATTCTCTTGTTTTTCCTGCTCATGGCTCCGGAGCACTTGAGCTGATCCAGGATTCCCATCCTGGATTTGGCCCACGGCAGGGCTGGGAAGCAGCAGCTCTCCAGCAGATGGCACTCAGGGCTGTCCCACACCCAGTCCTCCTCTTACAGGAGAAAAAGAAATCCAAACAATGGAACATTTGCCAAAAGGAGAAAGGAAATAATAATAATAAAAAAGTTATTTAACCCTGTGTAATATTTAAAGAGATTGTTATCACCTTATAGTGGTGTATCTAACAAAGGACAATGTGCCAGTTCATGTGTAAATCAGCCAGGATAAAACATGCATTATATGTAAACTGCTGTGTTTCTCCAGTCACTTTCAAACTAGGATTATCTCTGGCTGTTGGTTAAGTTCAAGGAAAAGGATTAGCTACACAGGCCTAGACAAAATAGGAAGCACGGAGTGATGAATACCCAATGCAATACAAAGCAAAAGTCAAGCCAGAAATGCAGGTCATGACAGAACTCAAACAGCAAGCAGAAAACATATTTAAACAGATTCTTCTGCCAGTGGTGTCCTCTGCTCTAGAGCCAAAGCAATGCCATTTCCTACTAAACAATTTTTGGCTTGGAATAGTGACTTGACCACCTCCTGTACCACCACTCAAGTCTTACTGCTTTGACAAAGATTGTTAAATGTCGCCTTGTAATTTAAATATCTCCATTAATATCTGTTCTGCTCTTCTGCCAGAGGTTTCTTCCCCCACAAGTGGAACCTGGCCACCCAAAGAAGTGATTCAGCACTTGGTGCAGTTAGCAGGGTGGGAACCTTTTAGAATAAGGAGAGATAAAGCAGCGAGTGGTTGTGAAATTTGGCAAACTCTCTGAAGGCCCAGTGTCTGTTCTGGGTGTGCTGCTCTGCCATGGAGGCACCTTCAAAGAAAGCACTGAGCTGCTCCAAGAGGGAACTAATAATAACCATTCCTGTCACTAGAAACAGGAGTGAGAGATCCAGCTCATATGGAAACGTTTCAGCAGGAGCAGGGAGCATCTTCAGCAGGGAAGAAAAGTGTGATTCAGCAGTAAATTAAGGAGTTTGTGCTTGTGTAAAGGTTCACAGAGACACAAACTGTGGTTACTGAAAGGTCCTCAAAGCTGCTGCCAGCAGACCTGACACTCCTCTGGAAGAACAGGCATGAAGAAATTGCATCTCTCCTCATCCTTTTTGTCCCAATCCAAATGCTTCAATTCTCAGCAAGGCTCAGTGCAGAGCCCTGGGAACGGGCTCCACCCAGCTCTGTGTGCAGAGGGATTGCAGCCTTGCTCATTTGTATTTCTCTGTGGTTGCAGAGAGAGAGAGAAACATGAAGCTCTACCTCCTGCACACGTTCAAAAAATGAGCCAATCCTCTCCCAAATCCATCTTCTCACTCCCATCTCCACCCTGCTGGAGTGTCTCCATGGGACACTTCCAAGTAGGGGAGAGGTTGCAGCTCTCAGTTGTTGCCATTTTGGGAATGTTGTTTTACAGATTGGACTTGCTGTGGTTTGGGCGAAATGAAAGAGTTTGGCATAAAATCTCAAAAAGTAAAACACAAACAGGCTCTTTTTCAGGAGATTTTTCCGTGTGGGTGGTTTTTTTTTTCCCCCCAGAGAGACTTTTTATAATCCTTTTTAAACATAAAGTGACCTAAGGTGGCTCGTTCCCACCCACTGCCCAAGTGCCAGAGCCTGGTGGATTACAGGGCACCTCTCCCTGCACCCTCTGTGTTATGCCTGTGGTAGCTTCAGATCCACATGGGAGACCCTCTGCAGTGAAGGATTTGGGAAGGCCATGAGACATCCAAAGGCTCCAACTATTTCTGCCCTTCAAGAACTCAGCCCCAGCTCCTCCCTCCAGGCCCAGCTCTTTGAAGGCTGTTGCTGTCTGCAGCCACCAGCTCCATCTGCTCAGCAGAAACACTGAAAGGGCCCAACGCCCTCAGCCTGCAAACTGCAGGGCTGAGCTCACTCCCAAATTCCCTGTCTTTACTCAGGCACCCTCCAGGAAAGGTGTGACTGGGTCAGCTCCTCTGTGGCACTGACCAGTGAAACCTCCCAAGCTGTTCCAAGGAGGAACAAAGTCAGGATGGAGCTGAAACCTCAGTCCTGGGGAGCACAGAACTCCTCTGGGGCTCATGCCCAGGAGGGTGTGTTGTTACACTTGGGGTGATGTTCTGTTTGATGAGAAGTTGTTCGTTGAATTCAATGACTTCACTCTCCAAACAGTTTCCCAAGCCAGAGGCAAAACTCTTCACTGAGCTGACTGCTGGCTGCTGTGGAGCACTGGGGAAATACAGTTTTGAAGAGCATGGCAAAGAATGGATGGCTTAAAGCTGCACTGGGGCTCCATTTAGGATCCCAACCTCTAATCTGCCCAATTAATCTCACGAAACAGATGTGAAGGAAGAAGAACAGGCAGTCTCCTAGGAATCACAGAGACATTAGAAGGATATAGTTGCCAGATGTTGGATGTTTGCTCTCTGGAACACCTCCTCCCTCCCTAACTGGACTTTCTGGCTCCATTTCCATGCACCCTGAACTACACAGTGGAGCAAGTAGTTCAACACTCTCTACTCACACGTGGGGCAGTGGCAAAAGATGGTTCTGCCAGTGGCAATCCAGAGATGTTCCAGCTGTCAGAGCTGTCCCTGGCTCTGTGCTTTGGGCCTTGCACTCTCTGGGAGAGGAAGAATGTGCAGTGTCACTGCTCCCCTCACTGCCAGCAGCCCAGTGACACAGGAAGGACACTCCTTGAGGCTGTTTCTTTGGGGAAAAAACCCTTCTTTAGGGGGAACCCCTTCCGTGCTGGTGCTCCATGCTCAGCTTTAATCCTGGTGGCTCTCAACAGTGTCATGGAAGGCCACTGGGATGAATGAACTTGGTCAAATTAAGGAATGAGGGAAAGGGACAAAGGAATGACAAAATCTACAACTACATACCCAGCTATGGGATATATGCCAGGGCAGAGAGCTTTGAGGGGAAGTCTCAAGGATAGACAACAGAGTACAATTCTGTCCCAGCCTTTTGGGGACAGCCTGGCTGCAACCACAGCCATCACTCATAAGCTCCCCCAGGACATTTAAGATCAGTAAAAAAAGTGAGAAGCGCATGGGCTGCAGCTGTTGAAAGGAGGGAGACATCTTCCAGCCCCACACTGTAAGAAGGCACCAAATAAAAATGGCAAATGGGATATCATTCACTGTTACCAAGCTAATCACCCAACCCAGCTTCCTCCCTGTCCTTTAAGGCCTGGCCTTGGAAATTCAACAGAAATTCACAGCAGAACTGTGCTTTGTTGGGGTGGGATGCAGTTGGTGGCCTCTGAGAATGGCTCCCACCAAGTGGGATTGGCTGGACACTGCTCTGCTCATTGTTTCCATAGACGGATTTGCAGCTGGCATTTAACCAACCCTCCTGTTCCAGGGAGCCTCAGTGCAGCCCTTCTGCACAATGTCCATGGCATCCAGGAATGGGGCATTCAATGGCCAGGCTGGGACATGGAATTGCAACAAGGCATTGGTGGCACTCGGGCTGCATCCTAATCAACTGCTGAGTGATAAAGCTCCCAAATATTATCCCTGCACAGCCTCATTTACAACCTGCCACAGAGCTGGCGAATGTTAAAAAACATCCTGCAGGACTGAGAGGTGTTTTTCCAAATGGAATTGACGAGAACAGGCTCAGCTAATGATTCCTTGATGTAGCTTTTTATATGGCATCATTGATAGAAGTTTTATGGATGCAGTTGCTATAACAACATAATGCACAGTGGTTAAATATAGCAGCTCCTATTTTCCACTCAGTTTGCTCTGCCCTAAGCAGACAAGACTATTCTTTTCTGTTCTAGCTAGGCTGAAATGGATTTGATAGCTCACTAAAGAAAACAAGTGGTACAGTCCTTCCTCCTCCTCCTCACAAAGATGATTCCTCTCTGTCCTAAGCAAGCAAACAACAAACCCAACAGCCCCCCATTTGCCAGGCTCCTGGGCAGAAAGGGTTCCTTAAAATCAAAATGCACAGTGACTCATGCAAAACTAAACCACCTTGATACTACATGTGATCTCAGTGCAGGCACTGTCATTTCAGAATGCAGGAAAGAGAGGTTCTCCAGTATTCCTGTCACACAGTATTTACCAAGCTCATTGCCACAGTGCCTGGTGACTGACCAAATGCTGAGGGGAGATGAAGTGACCTGGATGTCACTCAAGACCTGCTCTTCCTTGTGGATGAGTGTAAAGGATCCAACCTCCCATGGCCACAGGGAAAACTCCTGTTTTGGGAGATAAGAGAGGATGATGTTGCCAAATCAAGCTACAGAAGATTGCCTCCAGTTCTCCCTGCTTTGCTGCAGTGGGTTTTTCTTGGGTTTGGGTTGGGTTTTTTTCTGTCTGGAAGCCAGAACTGAAATACTCCCAAGGGACACTGAAATCAAATAGCAATTTGTGTTCCTCTCCCATCCTGTTTTTTCTTATTTTTTCCCTTGCAGAAGAACAAATCCATGCTTGAACCTTGGCATTTCCCAGTTCCTCCCATTTCTGAAGGCCAGGCAGGCACACAGCAGCAGCTGGACTCCTGCAAGCTGTCAGGAGGAAGGTTGCTGCAAGGGAAAGAGCTCATTCCTTCTGAGTAGTTCCTGCTCCTTTGAACATAACCTCTGTTCCAGACACTGGAAAGAATATTTATACCCTTAGCAGACAATACTGAGCATCTGCTCAGCTATGACCATTTCCTGAACTGTTTTATTCCTTGAAGCTGTTCAGTAATTTGCACCTCCTGAAGCGAGGAGTTGTGGCAGGGGTCACAGAGCCTGTTCTACCTCTGCTTTTGCAGCAAGTCATCTCATGGAAGTGGGCACAAGCCTGTCTCCCAGAGACTGGGAGCATCCAAAAGAGCTGAGGATCACTGCACCAGCTCCCTGCTTCATCCTTTCCTCCACTTTTCACAGTGGAGGCAGAATCCTGCAGACTTGTTTAAAGATGGTTAATAAATACATTGCAGACGATACCTGGGGGGGAGAGGTCGTTTGCTTTTCCCCTGCCATGTAGCACTGGGGCCCCAGGGGCAGCCACTGCTGCTCTGCAGAGCTCTGCTGGCACAGGGGGACACAGGAGAAGCCTCAGTTTGTGCTCCCAGAGCTGCCTGTACTGGCCAACATGTGAGAACTCATCAGGGCACTGAGAGTCAGGAGTGATACAGTCACGCTCTACTTCCTCCATAACACAAACTGAAAAATAATGAGGGCAAGCAAGCCACTAAAAATAAACTTAACCTTTCAGCAGCCACGGCATCACTCCTGCCACATGCAGATGATGGGGCTACCATGATTAATTCTGCTGATTCAGGACTGGAAGGGAGACAAGACACAAACCAGCCCTTAGTTAATGAGGACTGCTCGTGCTCTGGTGTCCCTATCAACATGGATCTCATCAGTCCAGACAATGTTCTGCTCTAGCTGAGGACCAGTGCAAAGCTCTGGGTTCAAGGGAATTGTAGACAATGAATAATTCCTGCTGACATGCTCTGAAACAAGGAGAGGGTTAAATCCCCACTGCACACACAGGAAACATAAAGCTTGAAGGTGGGAAAGTGTTTTCTGCACAGCCACAAAGTAAGACAAGAGTAGAAATGCGATCAAAATCAAGAGTTTTCCTTAAATTTTTCATATATAACTCAGCTGCTAACTTGTTTTCCCATGATCTCTTCAGGGTGGAGAAGGACACCTAACAACCTGCCTTTCATTCCTCTTTGTAGGTCAGATAGCACTTAAATGAGCACACAGAGGTCCAGGCAGCTGGAAGCTCTTTAGTCCCTCTGTGCCAATGGTGTGAGCATCGGTCATCAACCTCTGCCCCTCAGTCATCAGCCTCTGCTCAACCTCTGCTCCCTCCTCAAACTGTGCCTGGAACCATCTCCCCACTCAGCCCAAAGAAAGACACTGCTTGCTTTAACTCCAGCCCCTCCTCTCTGTTAGGCTATTTCAGAAGCTGCTGGGAAAAGCCATGATCCCCCTCTAACTCTGCATTCCAGCCATCAAAGCTCTCAGCATCTTCCCAGAGGAGCTGAAGGTCCCAGTATGGGTTCTGTGGCACTGCAGCTTTCTCTAGGCAAGTGAGAAAGGCAAATCACTGTGATGTTGTCAGCAAGGGGAGCCAGAAGAATTTGTTTATTTGAATTGCACGGATGATTCAGAAAACAAATGGGTGCTATAAATACAAAGCTATACTTGCAAAGAGTTCTTCTCATGCCTGGGAAAGGCAGGGGCAGCTCTGGTGGAGAACTCTCTAGGACACAGTGAGGTCTGAATGAGCAGAGGGTTTAAGTAAAATACAGTGGCTGTCTTGCCAGCAAAATTTGAGTAATTTTAATAAAGGGATTTTTGTCTATTCACCTCACCATCACAGCATGGAGACAGAGGGTCCCATAATGTAAGGAATAAAATGGTAAAGGAACTAAAGGACTCTTCCTAAAAATGGTAAATAGGAACAGCTCCAGTGAGAGAGCAATGTTCTTGGGGCAGAGGGGTAAATTCAGGTACTTGGCCAAGATGGCAACATCCTCTGGTGAAGAACTTTCCAAAAGCCACCTGCCACCAGCTCAGGCATCAGGTATTCACACACTCCCCTCAAAGCAGAAGTGCAAAGTGATCTGTGGCATATTTTAGTGGGATCAAGGACAGGAAGAGCAAAGAGGGCCCAGTGAAAGGGAGACTGGCACGGTCCCAGCTGATGGAACACTAAGAGGCTGTAGGTTATTTCCAGAGTTTCTCCACAGTGTTGTGTCCCACAGCCTGGCACTGAGCTGGAGCAGTGAAGTGAACACTGCCCCTGGCTCTGCTTCCACAGCAGCACCAGGATGACCCTGCACCAGCCCAGGGAGGCACCCAGGGAAGTTTGCAGAGACTGTACCTGACAGCAGAGTAGAGAGAGATGTGGTTGGCATGGCCACTCACTCCTCCCGCATCAAACGTCACCACCTGCAATAAAACCACACAACAAGAAGCATTTAGGAGCAGGAGGAGGAGCCTGAGCAGTTCCCAAATTTGACATCAAAACCCTGTCCCAGCCCCTTGTGTCTAATGAGTTGTTTATGTATTGCACAATGAGGCCTTGTGTGTGAACTCCTCATGCCACAGAAACACAACCAAACAAACAAGCCACGCTGGAACTGGATGACTACACAGCCTAACAGCTTGAACAACAGAAAGATGACAAAGATCGTGTCCCCACTGGCAGGATGCACTTGTTACTTATTACCAGGGCAAAAGGTCACTTTCAAAGTGATCTGTTGCAAATGTGTTCCTGACCCGAGAGGTCCAGCTCTATGAATCACTCCTGGGTCTGAGAACATCCTCCAGTGCCTGTGGATGACAGGGTGAAGCTCTGGTTTGCTGTGCTGTGAATCAGGACATTGCTGCAACAGGAGCCACACAAGCACGACTGTCCTGGTTGTAATGAGACTTCACTACAGAATAACACAGTGATAAAATAATCTGATAGGAGAAGAAGCCTTTTTAAACAATCTGAATGCATTTTTGTACAACCAAATCAGGCTTTCCACTGAGATTGTATGGTTAATTGATTCTCTGCAGGGACAAATGGGAACTCCAAAATGCAGAAGTAATGTGTGAACACAGCATTGACCAGGCAGCGTCCAGAGCACAGAACAGCCCTGGCTCCCTGCCCTCAGACTCACCAACTGTGTGTCAGGGCTGAGGCATCACCCTGGGGCCTCACTCCCTCTGTGGGGCTGTGCAATGGGGATTTAAAGGCTCCCAGTTCCAACCAGGCAGCCAAATTGGCAGCACAGAGTGTAGAGTGGACAGGGAATGTGTGCCCATCCTCTTTCCAGGGAGTGGAAGTGACAGTCCCTGCACAGTGCAGAGCTCAGTGCTTGCTCTGGGAGAGGCCCAGCAGCACAGCACTCCACAGCTCCCTTCTCTGGGACCAGGAAGAAATCATCAACTCCCACGTTTCAGGCAATGTTTGCTTCCTTGCCAGCTTGTTCTCTCTTCAGGGAAGGAAATGCTACAGCCTTGCTCACTCACTGCACCTCCCCTCTCAAAATCTACTTTGTATGCAGGGCCTGGAGCACTGGGTTAGAGATCAGGGGAAGATCAAAAGCCACCGTGCCCGTCCTGCAACTTGCTCCTCCACCCTCCCGCAGGAGAGGCCTCTCAGACAGGGATGTTGAGTCAAGAGGGAGAGGAAACACAGAGGCAGTGATAAGAAACACTTCAAAACCCACAAACTTCACATAAGCCTGTTTATAAACCCACCCACCCAGGACAAGCCCACAGCTCGACTTTCCACTTTGCCCAGTGGCTGCCAGCAGGCACCAGGTTGCTTTTTGCTGAAGGAACTGGTGAGACCAAAATTGATTTCATTCACCTACAAAGAAGCATTTTTTTTGTCAATCTCTATTTTATAAAGAGAAAAAGGATGTGTTTAACCTTGGCTGCTGCTGCTGCACATCAGCACTACCAGGGAGGTTTGCAGGGCCTGCCATGGTGCTGAGCCCTCCCCATGGATATCAGCTTTTGGAGGAGCTCATCTGCAAACACATGGAATTCAGCAGAGCTCAGGGTGAGCACAGCACCCTGGACTTTACAGATAAGAAAAAAAACCACTCTGAAGTCACTGCTGCTTAGAGTGGTACTTCCCCAAGATGACAACACACCCCACTCACTGCAGGCAGAATAAATTCCTATTCAGGTGGATAACAGTGTGAGTCTGATAAGGGCTGGACATGCACTAAACCTCTTTTACTCAATGGGGACAGAGAGAGGGTTTGTCTCTTCTGCCTGGTTCCTGATTTTCACATAACCTGTACAAACAGAACATTTTTAAGAGCAGTACCCTGCTGTCAAACGTGGTTGAAACGAGCCAATGGGCTCTAAAGTCTTTTGAAACATGCATGTGCACGTACATATAAATACAATTGCATTATTCCTGTTTCCTTAGGAAACCAAGCTAAAAACCCCAGACCAGCCAAAACACACATTTTTTCTTCTGTGGAGGTTACAAGAGAACAAACCAGAAGACTGAGATAAGAGACTTCAGTGAGCAGACTAAATAAACTAATCATTGTTTTTACAAAACTGGCTCGGGCCAACTGTGGGAGCAACAAGGCTGGGTTAGGAAATATTCTTGACATGGGAATTATCTGTTCAGAAACACCTTCGGAGGTTTTTCTTCTCCACATCTGTTTTGAAATAGAAGCTGCTGAGCTTATGTAATGTCCGAACCAGCTGAAGAGATTACACAGAGCCCATTTTCAATTGCTGTAGTCCAGTTTACTGTTAGGGCACTTACACCTGAATTGCCTGTCTCTTCAAATAAAGGAATTTTTAAGTACAATTCCCAAGGTATCTGCACAATGATTTGGCCAAGGTGGCATTGCCTTTGTCTGATCCCTCTCAGCACACATCTGGCTCTGGGACAGCAGGGATGTCCCACCCTAAATATATCATATATCATCTAAATATCTATATAAGTCATCTAGCAGGGCTCTGATTCCACAGCACCACTTAAGGCAGGCAGCAATCACATGTAAATCAATCCCTCTGGCTTCAGGGATTCATTTCATTGATAAGGAATTTGAATTTCTTTCTCACATGCTGAAGATATTTTCACACGGGAGCTTTTGCTCCTTCCACACGGTGCAGCTCCTGCTGGGCTGGCTTTTAACTCCTAACCTGAACCAGGCTGATGATGAAATCAAGCAAACAATTAGGACAGGATGAGAAAACCTAAACATCTTCAAAGTGTCTGGGTTAAAAACAGGCTTAGCCAGTTCTGGGAGCGAAAGGTTGGGATAGTAAATATACTTCATGTGGAAATTATTGCTCAATGAAATCTTCAGGGCAAGAGGGAGTTCCCTTCCCACACCTGTTCTGAAATGGGAGCTGCTGCTGCTGTTGCTGGTTTTTCTTCTGGGTGACCTTGGTATTCAGGAAATGGAGCTTTCACTAGTGGAAGCCAGAGCAGCCGCCAAGACAAACAGGTCCAGAAATCCCTTCCGGAGAGGGGAGAGCACAGAGGAAATTACTCAATTACCAGCAGAAGAGAAAACTCCTGAGAGGTCTGGAGTCCATGATCCCTCCCCACACCTCAAAGCTGAGATTCTCCTCCTCTCTCTGGTGTCACACAGTGCTTCAAACACAGCACACATCTGCTGTAGGGACACAAAGGTCTTTGCTTTTTAATAAAGGCCATCCCTTAAAATGCCACAGCAAGCAACTCCACTTCTCACGGCCTTCCCCTGAGCATCTCTCTTTACACTCCCAGAGACCAGAGAGATACAAACTCCCTTTGAGTCTCCTCTGAGTTTGGAGATGTCTTTTGTGTCTGATTTAGGAGCAACAAGAGCCTGCCTGGAGCTCACACAATACTGTGTAACTTCTTTTTTTACACACCAAAACACTTTCTAATCTGGATCAAGACAGAGCAGCCTTGGCTGCCTCTCCCTGCAACACTGGCTTTTGCTTGTAAATCCAGCAGGCAGGAAATAATTCCCAAAGTCTATAAATTAGTTTTGGCTTCAAGTACACCAACCATTAATTTCTGTGTCTGCACTATTTAATGTAGAGCTTGGATGAAATATGTCCCTGTAGCTCCCAAAAAGATTGATATACTCCTGGACTTCCAGGGCAATTGAACAAATGAGTAACCATGTAATGGAAGGAAACTACACAGAACATGTGGAACTCCTTGCCTTGCAATCCTTCCTTTCAGACCTGCTGGAATTTCAGCCCCTGCTCCACTGCCAGATGGCACACAACATGTTCTGTAAATAAAGATAATAAAGATACCATTGTCGATGCTGTGACTACTGGGAGAACTGGGGAAAGTCTTCCCACTGGGAGAGCTACAACAATACACACCTTCCAGTCATGTTGACTCCACTGAGTTGGTCTGAAACTCTGTTAGTTCTTGTTTTTTTCAAGGCTATTTTAATTCGTTCAACCAATTCTATCAATTTCAACATTATTGAAAAATGGACTCAGTTTATTTTTCAAGGCAAGGCTGTTGGTTTAGGACAGCAGAGATATGACAGAGAGCAAGCTCTGAAGTTTTAAATTGCAGGATGTTTAACAAAGATAATTAGGCGCTTCTCTTGCTGTTGTTGGCAAATCCAGTCTGCTCCTAAATGAATGGTATCACAGCAAACACCTGAGACCTGTGTGATTGCTTGGGACACTTCAAATAATGAACATTTCCAGAGCAGTTCATTACCAGCAGCCCTGAGAAGCTGCTCCAGCTGCCCTTGGTGCTGCTGCTGTGTCCTGCTGCAGTGATTTGTCCTTGGTGCTGCTCAGGGAAGAGCTGATGGGATGCAGGGGCTTCCATCCTGGCAGGAAATGTTCCCTGCTCTGCAAACCCCACATTTCACTGCTCAGCTCTGTCAGTGGCAGCCTCCAGCCTCCCCCAGCACAAACAGCTGGAGTTTGATTTTCCCCGAGGCAAAGATCTAATCCTTCCTAACCATCCAGAGGAGTTCTGGTGTTTTCAGAATTTCTTCTGGGGTTTTGGTGCACTTGTCCCTGTGCCCCTGAGAGTCACAAACATGCAATACAAACCCTCCTGTGTTTGGAGCTTTCAGATTAGATTAAAACCTATCTATTCAGGGGGCCAAAAGGGACAAAAGGAGTCCAGGAAAAGTGCATTTGTCTCTGTGCACAGCAATGAATTTCATGGAAAATTAGCCTCAGAATCAATACAAAGTTGGATGCATGATGCTGGTTTTGTGCTCGTGGGGCTTTCATGCTACAGGAGATGTGGTTTCTTGTTTTGTGAAGTGCTGAAAGGCTTTGAGAGTTTCGTGATTTTGCTGCTAATCAGTGTGTGACAGTGCCATGCCTGATCAAAGCAGGCTTCAACAGAGAAGAACAGAACACAACCCTTTCCATGCCTACGCCCTTATTCCTGTTCTGTGGGAAAAAAACCCCAAACTATTCCAGTGCCAGGAAATCTCCCCAGTTTAATATTCTTCAATCCTGACCTATAACCCTGCTGCTCAAGCTCTCTAACACACATCTGCCAATGGGCTTCAAATCTAAGCCTAAGCCTAAGCCTAAAGCCCAAATGGGCTCTCTCCAACACAACATGGTCACTTTAAAATACAGAAACCATTTGAAGAGTTAGAAAAGCAAAATTCCTCCGCTGTTCATTTTTCACTGGGAAGCAAAGAAAGCTCTCCTGAGAGAGAAGATACACCTTAACCTTAGAGACCCCAAAGAAAGCTACCAGAGGGAAGGCAAAGCCCAAAACACTGGCTCAGGAGTAATTTGGCAATTGCCTGTGCTGCAGAAAGTGTCACGTTACCAGGTTGATGTTCTTGGCTTCTATGTGCTTCAGGACAAGGGTGGCGAGGAGCTGCGTGTCCCACTCCACAGCAGGATCATCCGGAAGATCCCTGAAAATGAGAAGGGAATCAGTCACTCCACTGCTGAGGACTTTGTAAAGACCACTCTGGAAGGGAGAGATCATGTTAATCACAGAATGAAATCAAGATAGATTTATTTACCATATAAAAACCACTGAACCTTACTTAAGAGTCTTACAGGCTTGGATACTGGAGGGTTGAAACACCCTCCTCATGGATTTGCCAAGCTCTCCCTTCCCTCTTACCATCAAGGCAGACTTTCTGACTGCTTTACTTCAAGCAACATCTATTTTGTAAATTCTTTTTCTTTGATTTATCCCAATCAAATTTAAAACCCCTTTCAAAACACATTTTTCTGAAAGATTTCCCAATCATAATCTACTGGGGAATTACATTGGGAAGGTACCAAGCAAACTCCTGCAGTCATTTATTCAGGAATAATCCATTAACCACAACCAGAGGACAGTAGAGTTGTAATTATATGGCTTGGATTTGATAGTAGCTGTTCATGTGTTTATTTTGTGCTTTGCATACCCAGCTGGTATGCAGAGCACACTGTGACTGAGCTCCCTGCCTGGTTATTTTGGATTGCAGGATTCTAGGGGCAGGGACCACGAGCCAAATGCAAAACAGCACCAGACAGCCAAGAGAACATTCCATATTTACACAACTGAGAGCTGAATGTGACCCCCCAGTCATTATGTTTAAATGATGCCAAGAAAACATTGCTCACAAAGTTGCAAAGGTTATTAGCAACAATAGGATAACACACAGCTGCTAAAATCCAATAATGACATGTTAAACTGGCCTTTTTCTCAGACCTTTTCCCTCCTCTGGAAGTCTGATAATCGCTGTGAGGTGGCTCAGCAGCAAAATGACTACACAGCATTCTCCCACAGACCCAGGGGCCTGGGGCTGAACTGATCCAGCTGTTTGCAGCAGAGAGCAGGAGCCCCATCCCAACACTGCTCAGGCCTTGCTCCCTCCCCAGACTGCAGGGACGGCAACTTCTGCAACAGAACCACAGGGAAATGTCTCCTTGGCACATTCCAAAATAAACCTCAGCCTGGGTCTTCAGGAGAGCTCTTCTGGCCACAGATTTCCCCACTGCTGTTAACAGCAGTTGGAATGGAAGGAAGAGCTTTATGTCCAAACTGACCATTAGATTTTCTCCATGGTGTCACGTGTTCCTGCCCAGCTCAGGCCCAAATAATGTGAATTAGAAACCCCAGCACAAGGGAAGGAGTTCCTACATATTCCAGCTCTGGTCCCTTGTAGCAGCAGTGCAGCAACAGAAAGTTCTGTGTTGTTGGTAATTCCCTCTGGTACAAACAGCATCTCTGCCTGATGGACACCTGAATTTCACCACTGGAAAGGTGCCCTGGTGCATCTGGTGGCTGCCTCATCAGCTTAACAAACCTGCATCTCACCAGCTCACACGAAAACTTTCACACCTCCTGTTGGAGGAGGAAGTGGCCCTGGTGACCCTGAAGGTATCACAACAAGCCTTAAACTGAGCACATTTACAAATATGATTCACCTAAAGCATCCCAAGAAACAATCACACTGAGTCCAGGTGCAAGTCTGACAGTGCTTCAGTTGTTTGAATGGTACCTTCGAGGTCTGTCAAGCCTTACTCTGATAATATTAAAGCAGCAAATTAGTTGAACAAGGATTTTTACACTCATCACTTACAGTGCAAATATCATTCTCCTTTTTGGAAAGGGCTTAACTGGAGGAAGTGAAGAGTCCCATTAAAACAGGAAGGGTGCTCCAACAGTGAGAGGTCAGGAAAAAAAAAAAGTAGGGCTTGGAATTTATGATGTCCAGGAGGCTTTGGTGTCATAGCCACCGCACTCAGCTTTATTGGGCTGTCTCCAAAAAGGCTGCTGGGTAGTGGAGCAGGTTTTAACTAGTTTAGACAGATAAAGATCATCCTCGTCAATGGAAATGAACAGCTGGAGGCAACGGTTTAGAATCCCTGGAAACAAAACAATCTGAAGGCATGAGCAAATTAACTCCATCAACACTGAACTGATTAAGCAGGAATATTCTACCCAAAATTCTGCTTCCACCCAATTACTGCTGGTCACAGAGAGACCACTTAATGCCAGTAAGGAAAAGGAAATATTCTTCTTGCATCATATTTGTCAGGTACAGGAGAAGCTGATCTTGCCAAACAAGAGACACATGCACAGAAGCAGGTTCCTAACTCATTAATAGCCACGATGGCCCATGGAAGTATTCCCAGCCCATTCTGACCCCGCTGAAGTTCTTCTTTCATTTGTAGATTGAGGTAGACATTCCTCAGTCCGGGCTTCTCCTCTGGTGACTCTGCCACCGCATTCCTTCCTGTTAGCAATCCTTTAATTTCTCGTGCACAAATTAATATACAGGGCTTATTTACAACATTCTGCAAACACAAAAACTTACACACAGCTAAATGACAAACCCAGAGTCACCCAGAGAAGTCAGCAGCAGAACTGGCAATAAATACATTCATCTAGACTGCTCCAGGAAGTGACTTTTCTTTTATGGTAAGAGTTTATATAGTAAACATAAAGTATAATACTTTATGAAGTTGCAAATGTGTTCCCACGATAGTAAAGGAGCCACAGAAAGCACGAGACCAGTAATTTTCTGCCTGTGCTCTGGATATCAGTAATTGGGTACAATAAGGATGAAAAGAGTTCATACACAGCCATGCACAGGGACAGGCTTACAGGAGATCTCCACATGCCCAGGGAACTCTGAAGGGACATCAAACTTTGAAAACTGCTCACAAAATCATACATGAAAAAAATATTTTTCCTATTATCATAAAGAGGTGGTCCCTAAACCTCAACAGTCCCCCGACGTGCTGCACTATTAAAATAAGATGCATTCATTGCTTTTATCTTCAGGACTTTGTCTGAGAAACATTCAGCATTTCAATGGTTAATTGCACGCTGCCTTTCTGGCTAAGGCTGATAATGCCTCAGAGCTCAAGGTCGAAGGGCTGAGATAAAGGACTATAAAGGAGTGAAAATTAGCACATTCCCTGGAGCAGACTGGAGCTGGTCCCAGGAGACACCGTTCCCCTCCCTGTCCTCTGCCCCGGAGAGCTCCTTGTTGCTGCTGTCAGTCACTGCCACACAGCAAGACATAAATCCTGCACCGGAGGCCTCCCAGGCCATGCTGCTGGAGGGGGCTGTGGGAAGGGCACAGGGGTCTGGGCACTTGGCCATATTTCCATCCAACTATTATGGTCTGGAAGGGATGTTTATGGGATTCCACGTGTCTGATATTGAATGCAGGTGGCTGCTTGGATGCAGGGAAAAATGGGGAGATGCATAGGAGAAAAGAAAAAAATTAATGGAATAAGGCTCCAGAAGAGTTGTCTTCCCAGGAATTTTCAGTGAAACCCATGCTGTGCACTGTACAGGGAATTTACAGCTGAGCCAAGGGATCTGCAGCCTCAAGAGAGGGAAATGGAGAATTATGGTGCTGCAGTTGCTGCAGTGTGGAGAAGGGTCTGTCTCTGCTCACTGATTTGGGCAGTCACAGGAAACGCCATTCAGAAAACAAAATCCTGCACCTTCCTATGTGTCTATCCACTGGCAGCAAGAACCAGACCCCTGGTTTTCTCCATCCCACTCCTTTGCTTTCCTCCCTGCCAAGCTGAGCAGAGCAGACACTGGCATCTGCAGCTCCCCTTCCCAAGGCTTGCCCAGGGGATGCCCTGGATATCCTGGAGCTCCCTTGTGGGAGCACACAGCAAATCACATCAGCATAAGCCACCATCCCACCTTGTGCAGGTTTGGCCCAGCAGCCTCACAGCTGAGAAGGAGAGAAGTCAAAAATCACTGCCTGGTGCCAATTCCTCTCCACCCCTCCTCCTCTGCCTGCCCTGGGCTGGAGCTGCTCTCCCACCTCAGCCTGGCCATTGGAACACGCTGCACTTTGCCAGCACTGCTGGCCCTGCCAGCAGAGTTTTTTAGGGTCATACTTCTAGGAACACTGGTGCTCAAGACAACCAGGTTGCTGTCATTTGGGAGGTCACTTTTGGCCAAGGTAGAGATTTCAAAACCTTCACAGATATATATTGCCAAGTTATACCCTCCTTGCATGACAGACTGCTCAATCCCTGTCCAATTTTCCACTGCTCATCTTCCACAGAGCTTTCAGCAGCAGCCAGTGCATTCAGATGGACAATCCTCTCTTGAAGCCTTCCGTGTAATTTATTCTGCTCATGAACTGAGCTCTCATGACTGCTCTAAAGGTTAAGTTAAAGCCAACAGCTGGTCTGTGTGATGGCCACGTGGCTCCACAAACAGCAAATGGGTTATGGGATAACCTTGAGATCTCCCCTCCGGAAATCTGTGAGCTGGGAAATCCCCAAGCCCTGGGGGCCTCTGGTTACCCCAGAGTCACCCCATGGGGACCAGCAGGGACCTCTCTGCCCTGACATGAAACCTTTGTGGGTGGCTTTTATGGGGAGCAGGCAATAGGGTGACTCCTTGGAGATGTTAAGGTCTCCATTTACACATTCCAAGACACCAGCGCAAAACTCGCAAGGTGCCCATGTGATTTCCCATCCCACTACACACTGAAAGGGTCAGCATGAAAGAGCTTTCCCATTTCTTATTGCCTTTTTATCCTGCAGCACAACCTTAATCAGTCCAAGGCTAGGGAACCAGGAAAGTTTTTGGCACGACTTCTCCTCCTTATCCCCAGTGCCTGATTTTACATTAAATCAGCCCAAAGGTCGGTGGGTTGATGGTGGAAGCAGGTGAGCTGCTGTGCACGAGGCTCCCAGCTGGGAACAACGACCACAATGTGTTTGTTGGAACAGAGGATGCCCTTTGTATAAAGTTATAACTGTATGAAATGAACATCTGGGCAATGAAACTGGATCAAGAAGCAAAAGATCCCACAGAACAAAATGAGGTGAGTGCACAATTAGTGAAAAAGCCATGTGATGACTAGAGGCAATCAGTGACCTTTATATCACAGCATCAAAGTAATTGAAAAAACTGTGTAAACAGAAATTATTTCATGCTCTCCAAAGTAGAGCAGAGAGTTTTTATTTTTGAGATTATGCTAAGATAAGCTAAGACTGGCTAGCCCTGGGTCTTGAAGCACAGCCTCTAAATCCTGACTTTCATAACTATAAATTCCTCTTCCTATAATGGGCAATTACAGACAGGAGGGAATTATTGCTGTTAGGCTGCATGTACATCTCTGATTCAATTGAAAATAGCCCACTTAGATAAATGATCAGCATCTTGCAACATCATGTTCTACAGAGAACAGATGCTGTGTGCTTATTGGAATGTAACAACCTCCAATTTGGGAGAGAAATGGACTCGAGCAGGATGCCAACTGTCAAATGAAAAGCCACCTACGACAGGGAAGCTCAAGAAATTTTTAATCCAGCAGCATCCTCCCTCTCCTCATAGTAAAGAAATACAAATTATTCTGAGAGTTTTATTTTGAGATTGGAAATAATAATAATCTTAGGGTTTGGTGTAGGTAGAGGAAAAAGGAAGTGGGGAAGATGTTAGTGACTGGAATATTAACAGTAAAATACTCTGGGAGAGCTCTGCATGTTCCCACTGAGCCATGGACAAACCCAGCACAACTCTGACTGGTGACATTCCAACTTCCTCCATACCTCCCCAAAGAGAAATGGTAATTAGGTCCTGAGGGAACACATTTTTTTTGACTTGGGCATGATCATGTGTTTCTCTTTGAGAAATAAGCATCCTTGGGGCTTAAATTCACAGGAATTATGGCAGAACACAAGACTGGTTGTTTGCAAAGACCTATCCAAATGGCCCTGTACTCATTTATTTTTTTTTAAATGAATTATTGATGATTTCTCAGCAGAGACTGATGTCTATTCACAGGGATGACACAATTGCTTATCATAATTTGAAATCTGGTATTCATTTGACGTCTGTGCCTCAGCGCCTTGTTGATAAATTACAGCACAAAGCTCTGTAGGAACAAGTTCATATTCAATGTCTTCAAACAAAAACAATTGATGGTTTCTTTCAAGACCAGAAATACACAGAAGCCATGATGGCTAAAGCTAATTTTAAAACGTAACTTTAAGAAAACAGTTTGGAGAGGGCATCAGGCCCTGCTGTGTAAGACAGGAAACAAAATTCAACTCAATTATTTCTGAATTGATATTTAGTCACAGCATTTTTTACCTTCTGCTCTTCACACCAGTGAAATGGAAATAATTATATGTTTATTCCTATGTAAAGAAGTTTGGGATCCTTCTAAGGAAAGTGTTCTGTCTGTTCTCTGATTTCTGGATGGAAATCTAGGACGTGTCTCGGCAATCCTGGGCACTGGGAACCCTTCACTCCTTGTACTGTCTTTCCCTGGGGTATTGAATCAAGTTCAACATCTTGGTCTTGATTTGAAGGTCTCACCCAAAATATACAAAATACTGCATAAAACACCAAAATTATGAGTATGGTGAACAGTTCTGTCCATTTGGAGCTGAGGAGCTCTGCAACAAGGATAACATTTCAAGCAGTCAGGACTTCTTTAGAGGCTGGTGCCAAACAGTGAATGGGCTCCCAAATCAAGTAATCACAAACTGCCTTGATTTCACTGCAAACGCCAGGAACACTCCATGGAACCTGTCCTTTCTAGCAGAAAACACAGTGATATTCAAAGCTCAAAATCCCCATGGCTCTCCAGAGCAGATAAGGAAGCTGAGACATCTGGGCCAAATGTCACCCCAACAATGGAGACTCCGTTTGCCAAGGCACGTGACAGGGCTGGGTGTGTCACCTACTGGGCACCTTGCTTTGGTCACGTTGGTGTCACCACACGCTGCTGCAGCTCAGGGACACGATTTCCAGCAGGGACCAAGGAGCACAAGTCCTGGCCAAAGCAGCAGCATTTCAGTTCAGCACCTTCCTAAGGCAGAAAGGTGGATGGAAATGCTCAGGGGAAAGCCTGAACAGCAGACGTGGACCACAGCAGCTGGAGGCCTTTGAGAATTTCGGATCACGCTCCCAGAACCTTCTGCTCTTGTCTGTGTCAGCTCCCAGGGGAGGGATAGACTGACCTGATCCTAAAAAAGGTGGACTGGTCTAGTAACTCCCTGGGCTCCATTATGTACCTCTTTGGGATGCCTCTGGTCACTCTGGTATTCAGGACAGTAACAGGACAGGCTGTATTTCTCCAAAGCATCATCAGAACTGTGAGGAATGAGCATCACCAGGCCCCGATGAAGTGATCAGGCAGATCCCAGAATAGCTCCCAGCCACAATCATTCCTCGTTATTATTGTTGGCTTTTCCATAGTGCCTCGGAATTCATCTGGGCCCTGACAGTCTAAGTTGCTCTGACTGAGAACAAAAAGCCCAGCAATCCCACAATCACCACTTGTTGCCACCACTGATGTTTTAAAACTGAAATACAAATCACCAGCAAAACCAGGACTCTCTGAGGAGCAGACCACAGGACTTCACTTCTCTCTCAGTTTATTTTGTTTTGTAAAATGCTTTGAAAAAAAGAAGAGCTCAGTGGGGCAGAGCTTGGGACAGGGTGTGTTAAGCCATTCACCAAGAAGCCATGTCCAGCTCACACTAGTCCTGGCACCACTGGCTCAAGGACAGACTTCCAGTTCCAAACTGGGGCAGGAGGTCTCACTGTCCTGGCAGAAGAGCCGTAAGAGCACAGGTAGAAGGCACTACTCTGTTGTTCTTAGCTAGGTTTGCTCTGCAGTTCTGCCACACAAAAGGTCACACATGCATCCTAACATGGCCAGGACCTCACAGTGGAAAAGGTACAAACCCAAGGGGAAGGAACAAAAAGTCTCTCACAGCAGCCAGCAAAGTCTTTCAGAGGCAAATGACTGAAATACCGCAACCTTCATACGCCAAATAAACCTGGTGACCCTTCATCACAACCTTAATATTAAATCTGTTTGCTCTTGGAACAATAAATACACCACACTGTATAGGCAAAACTGCAGTTCTGACTCTGGGCCATGGAAGTCAAACAGGACTTTGCCACTGACTCAATGGCCAGATCCTCAAAAAGCAGGAGAGCCAAAAGCATAATCACTCCAGCCAAAGAGCTAGACCTTGGTCTATTCCACAAAACAAAAATACTACAGTCAGAAACCTCAGGAGACAGCTCCTAGCCAAATCAATCCCTCAGCCACTTTAATTAATCATCTAGAAAGGGAAAGCACAGAACAGTCACTTCATGGACATTGATTTCTCATGCCAAAACTTATGTAAATGCAGATGCAACTTCAGCAGAGATCTCCAGAGGATGATGGCCTGACTCCAAATGCAGCTTCCCATGTTGAAACGTTCCAACTTCTCTCTACCAATTCCATCCAAAAAGTTTCCTGACTTCTCAGTCTCCCACAAACTCCCATCTCCTGTAATCCATTTGATCTGTGCAACGATCTGGGAGCATTAATTCTTGCAGTCATGCATAATGCTGATGTTCTGATGCCCTGGGCTCTCTAGCTGGGTGCAAATTTCAGTCCTACATCAAATCATTTCCTTTTAGAAGACAATGTATCAGGAAGTTAAACACCTCTCTTACTCCCACAAACCTTACTGGCATGCAAAGTTTCTGCTCATGCAAACAAACCCTCCTGCCGGCATGCGAATGCCCCAGTTACACGGCTCCATCAGCAAGCTCCTCTCTCTCCCTGCTCCCAGCGAAACCTCCCACGGCAGCTCAGCCGGGAACTATGCCTGGAACTCCATTTGCGACAGCAAAGTGGGCCTCGGCAACAATGAACAAACCGAACAGAAGGAACGCGGGGCCCTTTGTGGCCGGGGCCGCTGCCAGCGTTATGCAATGCTCGCTATGGCAACCCCGGGCGCTCGGCAGTAACCCCGCCGCAGGCACTGAACTCTGCCCCACTGGCGAGCGCCGAGCCGCCCACTCGCCCGGCCGGGCTGTTTACGCTGCTCACATGACGGCCCGAGGGAGGCTCCTGGCAGCCGCTCCAGCAGCCAGCCGGATTTCTAGGACCGGCCGGCACTGCCAAAGGCTGGCAGCGATTCACTCTTGTGAGTTGCGGGCGCCGCCCGCAGCGCCCCCGGTGCCCTTCCCTTGTCCGGGGCGGCGAGCGAGACTTCGCCCTCCCGACATCAACCCATTAAAGATCCGGAGAGGGGAGAGAGAAATCAGGCAGCTTTAAAGAAGGGAACCGCATCGTTGCAAAGTGTGGAATATGGAAAGATTCCTTTGTTTGCTAAAATGTATAAATAGTAAAAAGTTCTGATGGTTGATTTGTGGAGTTCCACCTGGCACCCTGGCTTGGCAGCTCTGAAATAAATAATCAATGTCTGTCTCGAGTGTGCCATTATTGGCTTGCTGCACACCGGGTAACGAATTTTTGTATCTTTTTTTCCTTAATGAGTGGCAGATGAGTGAGGATAATGAACTGGAGCTGGGCACATCACACTCGTCAAGAGCTGCATGCCGTGAGCTGCACGTACCTGGGTTACGAGGTTGCACAGAGCTCCCAGTGGCACAGAACTGTCCCAGCCCTGGGCTCGGGAGCATTTACCGGGGTACAGAGGGGGATCTGGAGACAGGAATGCTCCGCAGGTGCCTTGCTAAAATGGTGATTGAGTCTTACAGCACAATCCCATAGGAAAAAGCTGCAGATTCCCAACCTGCTGTGTGAGCGCTGCTACTGCTCCGTCAATTCCACAGCATTTATTTCCACACATGAACAGATGTTCATTAACTCACACCCCTGTGAGGCTGGTATGGGGAAGCGAGCGAATAATAACCTCCACATTTTCTAATGAGAGAATTAAGAGCTCAGGTAACTCTCCCTGGAGAGCCCGAGGCAGCAGAGCTGAGTCAGGGGCAGAGCCTGGAACGGAGCCCTGAGCCCGGCTGGGCGCTGCAGCACCCACGCACACACTCCAGGAATATGTTTCACTGCCTGGGGCAAACAACCCAACCTTCAACAGGCCTCTTACTGGTGATCTGCAGAGCCTCCTGTATTCCTGGGCACTTGGACTGCGAAGAAAACACATTTACAGTTGTAAATGATCCACCATTACCACCAACATCAAAGGAGCTGCTTACATGTACCCCCAAAACTTGCCAGGGGCCAAAGTGTGACCTCGGCATCACCTAATTGTGCTCTGTGTGACACAGCCCTGGATGACTCTTTGTGCCAATACTCTTGGCTGCTCTTCCTTTTAGGAAAAAACCTCATGTCTTGCCCTGATATATTGTATTCTCCAGTAAATCCTTGATACTCTCAGTAAGTGGTTGTGTGGATTTCTCTTCTGTGCTATGGTAAGTTCCTTGTCATGAGAACGGACCCTGCAGACACATCTCTGAAAAGCAGTGCCTTGACACCAGAACTGCCTTTCACGTGTTCACCCAGTTATCCCTACATCCAAACATAAGTTTCATTTTAAAAAATAGAAAGGAAAATTTTTAGGTCTGACTAAAAATCTTAACACTCCCAAATGTCAGTTTAGATCAGTGGCTCGGTCTCATTTCTGCAGGAACAGGCTCACTGCAGTTCTCTGACCCTCACTGGTGGCAGCAGCTGTGGGAGTTGTCCTCCAAGCCTCAGTCTCTTGGCACCAATCCTGCAAAGCCCTCACCTCTCTCCCCCACGGGTCAAACCTCTGCCTGCAAATGTTTTATCCTGCAATATTATACAGTGCCTTTCCCAAGGCAAATGATAAACCAGCCTTGGCAGCCCGTCGTGTGGCTACTTACAAGAGGAAGAGAAATGCTGAGTATTTGGCTTATGAAACAGAAATAGAGGAAGAAAATATTTATAACAAAGCTACTGTTTAAATAATGGAGACCATAATTTATTACAGATGTGACCCTTCTCCAAAATGAAGGGTTTAAATCTTGCTGATGCAATGCAACGACAAGAAGTAGAATGGACTTAATGAAGAATTCAACCAACTTCAATTCTGAATTGCCCCTTTTATCACCTGCCATTTTGTACCCCAAAATAGGAACAAAATTTGCTTCTTTCAAGCATTGTTTGTCAGACTTCTCAGTGCTCAGATTTAAAAACTGATTGATAGGAAAGAAATCCATCCTTCATCCTAAAAGCGACTGAGCACTTGTACATGTAACAAAATTCACTAAATTATTAACAACTAAAGATGAGAAAATGGAACTCAGACAAGATTTCTTATGCTTACAGTCACATATAAAGAATGCAGGATGTATGTGCATGGAGGGGAGGATGTGCAATGAATTATTTCAGTGCAAATGGCAATTGCAGAGAAACAGACTGCAACACTGAAATGAGAAACCCTGAGATTACTGTACAAGGAGTCTGCAGGTACAATGAGATGGAGTTAATATGTGACTGGTTAGAAGAGGGGGCATGACTTGGCTTGGAACTGTAATCAAAATGTTTTCATTTAATGCTTCACTTGGCACAGAAGGATCAGATAACAAAATATTAACCCCAAATCCCACTTCGGTTGCTAAAAAGGTATTTCAGTTTCTTGCACTGCAGTAAAAATACTTTTTTTTGTTTTAACCAAAATGGATTGAAGAAGCTACAAGAGGAAAATGATGCTCAATGACGTCCAGCAAAGAGTTTATTTCCTTTCTTCCTGATGCAATAAAACTGAAATTATAAAACACCACCCACATTTGCTAATCTAGTACACATTAGGAAAAAGGTGAATATGCAACAAAGGAAAACATTCAACAAATGAAAACATTCACTTCCTATTTGCTTCATCAAGTTCTGTTTTCTTCTTTTTAAAAAGCTGGTGTTGCATCATCTGAGCAGCATTTCCTTCAGAACAAATTATCTAAAGTCTTCAAAATTGGCTTCAGTGTCTCCACCAAGAACAACAGTAAGACTTCATGAGCAAACAAGTAAAATTCATTGGACTTCTTTGATATACTGAGTGTCTTTTACACTGTTTTACTCATCATATAAAAATACCTAAGCGTGTTGAACCATCTGCCAGCATCACTTACCTGCTAACAGAACTGGTTCTATTCACAGTTGCTGTGTGTTGGGAATTCTGCGTTGCTGGCACTCTTTGTTGGTGGGGCTGGGTTCTCTTAAACAAAATTCCTACTTTGTAGTGAGGTTATTAAATGTACTCCCAACCCAGCAAGTGTCCTTTAAGGAATTGATTCTTTTTAATAGTTTGCTCCAATCTGAAGTACCACACCCACCACCTTCTAATTCAAGCTTACACTGGAACTGAAAAACTTTGTCATTTCATGTATACTGATTGAACTAGGGCCAAGGGGAATAAAACCATTAAGGTTTCACGTGAACTCAGAGAAGAAAGACTTCTTTGGTAATATAATTACAGAGCACAGAGCTCGTAAGAGGAAATGAACTACAGGGATTTATTTGATTAGACTTTTTTTTTTTCTCCCTTTTCCTTTTTAATGATAGCAAGGGCTCTCCTTCCCCCACCCCTTCCAGTCTAACAGTAGATGTTAAGCAAATTCTTGGCAGGCAGGAACTGGGACTGTTACAGAGGGATGTTTCAATGGGACACTGTTATGGGATGGAGTGTGTTCAGTTCAGCTTTGAGGATCTCATCCATCTTGGTTGTTGCTGCTTGAACAACACTCCAGCTGTACGAAGTTTGTTTGTACGAGGAGCTGAGGTTGTGTCTCCCCACATCACCTTCCCAGCATCAGGACAAAGCTGGAGCAGGGATCTGTGAGCCACTTCACGGCCTGTGCAGCACTCCAGGGCAGTGACCAGTTTACTTGGTCGTCTTGGTAACATTGTGGTTGACCTGGGTTGACCAGATCAGTGTGACTTAATCATCCTAAGAAGGAAACAACTGCAACAAGTGGCAGAGCTAATTGCTGTAGGTTCCCTCCCTGAATGGACTTCCTCAAGCTCGTGTCTCACGTTCACAACCTTTGGCCTGCTTAAGCATTTGAACAATTCTGATTGTGCACCTCCCTGCGACAACCAAGTCACCTACAGCACTCACCTTGCACTCTGTACCATGGATCTGTATCTATTCAGTACCTGCACACTCCCTGGGATCTCAGCAGGTTATAAACTCCTATTTACACTGTCAATGACGAGGATTTTACTGACAGTCTGTTAGTTACAATGTAAAGTGCATGCTTTACCTACTCAGCGTCTTTAAACCCTGTTTTTCTCTCTCTCTGTACAATAATGCAGCTGTGGAGATCATCTGGGAGACTAAAACAAATGGTGCCCTGATATAATCATAACAGAGCTGGAGGAAAGGCAATTTCAGCAAAAATCTTGACAGCAGAATCTGCTTCTGTTTAAGTCTGACCTGTTCTCCTTGCAAAGCAGCATGACAGAATGTTTTGCAAAAGATTTGTATTTATATGCTTGGCTGTCAGCTCTAGATGTTGCTCCTTGTCTGTATAATAATTACATGGAATGCTCGGTGGAGATGTTCTCTAAATTGGAATAAACAGAATCAATACAGACTTGAGTTAACTGCACTGTCACACCACATGAATAAAACATGCTGATGGATTCTCTTGGCCAGTGTTCAACAGGGATTTGGTCATTGCTATTGCCATGCAAAGTGCATGTTAAATGGTGTGCCAGCAGTTGAAAAATGCCATTTCTTTTACCGACTGTTTTTACCAGTAACTCCTAGGATTCCTCAAATAGAAAGAGCTGCGTATTTATCTCAGCCACACAGTACAAAGGAAGAAAAAGTAACATTTTAGAAAATAGCTGTGTACAATGGTCAAACACTGGATAGGATCTAGGGAACAGATATTATATTAAAAATTACTTGACATAATTTTACAAGTTAACTTCGAATCCTCTGCATTTCTTGTATGTATTTCTCCAACATCAAATCATTATTTTTTTCATGCTGCCTGATGAACTGCTACAGTAACACTGACTCCTGGACCTTCATTTGGTTTTGCAGTTTGTGTATCCTTTAGAAAGTCTCACAAAACGACAGCCAAACCCCGCAAGGTGGTCACTGCCTGCATCATCCCAAGCACACAAAGGTTGTTTCAGTTCACTGCAAGGCACTGAAGCATGTACAGGTCTCATCTGATTACAGAGAGCCTGTAATGCCCCGAGGCCACTGAGACTGTCAACACAGCTGTCCCTGTGTGCTGAGACAAACGTCCTGCTGGGCAATCCCTGAGTCAAAATGGAAACACGACTTCTGAAATGGATTAGGGGTAAGGACGGGGACTGTAAATAGGCCAGGAAGGCAGGGGAGTTTATTAGGCATTACTAAAGGAGATTCTATTGAGCTGTTAGGAAGTACCTTGGCCCTGGTGCTGTTCTGCAAGGCTGAGTATTCTGAGGTATTTTACTCCTCTGGTCACCTGTTGCTAACATAACATAACAATGAACGTTTTCTGAGCATGTCTCAGACACACAAGACCACACAGAATATTTATAAAGCTCACAAAGGAGGGAGGTGCAGAGATCTGTGCTCTAATGGCATAATTAGCTCTTGTGAGAAAAGCAGTCTTGCTGCATCAGCACTGAGCAGCTCCCACCCTCACCCATCCCACACTCCCACCCATCCCACACTCCTCTACCCCACACCCTCACCATCCCACACCCATCCCACACTCCCACACATCCCACCCTCACCCATTCCACACCTTCACCCATCCCATATCTTCACCCATCCCACACCCTCACCCACCCCACACCTTCACCCACCCCACACCTTCACCCACCCCACACCCTCACCCACCCCACACCCTCAGGAAAATCCTGGCAGAGCTGGAGTCAAAGGCAGAAATTCTGTTTCCTGACACAAACTCTGCCGCAGGAGTGAACAGGAGCAATCCAGTCCCTGAAACCACTGAGCAATCTCCTGAATGTGCATCCTGAGGGTTAAATATCCCCAAATAAATTACAATTACTGTTAATGTAGATAACTTGAAGACCAAACGAGTCTGGGCAACATGGTTCAAACATTAAGTTCTGCAGGTTTATTTTTCTAATACCTCTTCATAATCTTTCTTTTTAATTAATTTTCTGGTCATCTGTGGATTAAAAAATGATTGATTCAGTAGATATCTGTTCCCACATCTGGGTTTTCTTTAAACAAAGTCACAAAAATGATGAATCTTCTCTTATATAATGCTTTATTGCTTCCTATGTTCATGCTCTGGGTGTTTTAATCATAACTAGAGGCTCACACACTCCCATCTCACCAAGTACAGTATGCTGCATAAGCCAAAAAAACATTTTTAGTTGAAGGCTTGCCCAGACATCTAATATTTTATCATAAAAATCTAAAATTTTCTTTTGCTCTGAGTCACTCATAAAAAATTTACTTCATGGAACATTTGCAAAGGGAAAAAAATAAGGGAAAACAGTCCTGTAAAACAGGACTGAAAGAATTGGCAGGAGCATTCCCAACCTTGGGCCTTGTCCCTGCCACTTCAGCAGCTCCAAGGGCCAGGGAGTGTTGGTGACACCACAACAGTGACAGTGCCACACAGAAAATTCAAAGCAGGCTGTGGTCAGGGCCAAGCCAGCCAAATTCCTACCTGCAGCTCAGGACAGGTGGGTTTCAACCCTCTCATTTTAAATAAGTTCTAATACAGCTCTCTATCTAAGGATAGAATTTAATTTCTCCAGTTTATTGTATTAACAGTCGTGGTTTGTGCAATTTTGAGTTGAGATGGAAGCTGGAGCTCCGAATCATAACAGTATTTTATAATTGTTTCCAAACAACTGGGTAAATTATTTCAGAATTTCTAGAAATAATGGAAAAGCGTATCAAAACACAGTTTTAAAAACTAACACATGCAGTAAACAAAGATAATATTAACTGCAGTTAAGGAGATAAAGCAGTTGGGTTTGGATCACACATGCCGCTGAGGCATCTAAAAAATTAGAAGAACAGACTTGCACATCTATTTTTATTCACAGACCACAAGATGAAAAAGGATTTCCTCCTTCAGTTTTGAATGAGCTTCCCAACTCTGAATTACTGTGTGTGATAAGACAACTCAAAAGGAGTCTCTCACTCTAAAACAGTCTAGTGCTAAGTGAGAGGAGTCCATCCATTCTGTGGTTTTACTTTCTCTTGAACAGTGGCAGGAAAAAGCACCGTGCTTCCCCTCTTTAATTTCATGTAAGTTATCGTGTTAAGAATATATGAATCTTAGTTCTTAGTACAGATGGTCATAAATGCACATTAAATCACAATGTTTTATTTTAAACCATTTAACATAATAAAATATTAACAATTGCAATAAATTTTGATCCATGCTGCTCCAGTGGCTTTTAGTTTTACAGGGGAAAATCAGGCTTGTCAGCTAATTAATTCTTGTGACTGATTGTAGTTATTACCAGTGTCATAGGCTTTCAAAGCCAGCAGGACCACTATGGTCATTATTCTCATACAAAATGTGTGCAACAGCTCAACAGACCTCACCCACCAAATCTCTTCCTGGTGCTGGTCCTCCTGTATGACCATCAAGACATCTCAGGGATAAAGCAAATTGCTCAAGCATTTTTAACATCCATTATTAGGTCTGTTTTCCACTTCCTTCATCATTCTGGTGGCAGTTTCCCAAGTGTTTTACACCAATATATTGACCTAGAGCAAGAGACTCTCAAACAGCACCTGAAGAGGCAATAACAGCTCCTTACCCCTGTCTGATATTCAGCATCTGGGAAACACACATGCACAGGTGGAGTGACACAGTGCAGCATTCCTTGAGCTGGGCTTGGCTTAAAGCAAAGCACCCTTGGCTCTCATTTGCACGTTCAGATCCCTGAATACACTGCCTCAGGTAAATGAGTGTGTGATAATCCTGTCTAAGGTTCCCTTCAACCCATTCATCTGTTCACAGGCAGAGGGAGAAGAGGAAAGAGCACAAAGGTGCAGCCTCAGCAAACTGGGCTGGTCCTACTGCTGGTCATTTAATGGTACAACAAAGAACTGAGACCCGTGTGCTTGTCCCCAGGTTCTGCTGAGAGGGCAAAAAGAGCCTCTGGTCATCCCCTTCCCACGACTGAGCTCAGCGTGGGGACTCAGCGAGTTCAGTGTTTGCCCTTGAACTGGTGTGGGCTGCATTTGGCACTCGGCTTTTAGATCAATATATAACCCAGGAGTAATCTTATCTGGCAGGAACAGGGGGTTGGGGGCAGGGGGAGGAACACAGCCTCAGAGGTGAGGAGAGCAACTCTTCTAAATGTTAATGGGTTAAGAATAGAAAGGTCAAATGCCTGCCTTATCAGAAGGCCCCATGTGCAAACAGGCACCGAGCTCAGCAATCAGAGCACCAGCTGGGTATAAATGTCAGAAGATAGTTACTGTGGCTGTAAACACCAAAAGCGGGATGGTGCAAATGGGAAACCTCCCAAGACACTTCTGGTTTATACAGATCACAGGGAAAGTCCAACTGCCAAGCCTGGCTGGAAATTCCTTCAGTCTTAGAGCTGCTGTGGAGGCAGAGAGCACCTGTGAGCTGTGTGGTGGCCCCACAGTGAGCCACTGTAGGAGAGAGTGTTGAGTGTGTCCTGTATCCAACATCCTGTGCTGGCTCCAGATTGCTCCTGCCAGGACTCACACATTCTCCTGGAATAAGGATGTCTGAGGATGGAGACAGGAAGTCCTTTCTTACCTCCCTATAGGTCCAGAGGGCACCAAACAGCAGAAGCTGCATGAGGACTCTGAGCACAACATGTAACGGATTGGGGTGGAATAAGAGATGAGACAGCACAGTGACAATATATCTCCCTTAAATGCTAATACATTTTTAGCCCAGTTCTAATTAATCTTCTTATTGGCATCCAAGGAAAGAGGGCAGAAGTTGTATTACAGTGGGCAGTAATCTTCTTGCAGATACAAGCAACCAACTTGCAGAAATGATGAAGAGCACAAACACAGCCTGGTGTGAGAGTTACTGTGAGGGGCCTTTGCCAGTCACCAGTGCTTCCAGCCTGGCACCTTCTTGTTTCAATTATTGTTGTCAATACAATTAATCAGCTGATTCCCATTACCTGAAAAGACTGGCAGTGAGCAGCCATGTTGAGAATATTGCTGTTCCCTCTCTGCTGGTACTGGGATTGCCTCAGGAGAAGGTTACCTGAGTTTGGAAACAGATACAGGATACCTGGCACAGCTCCCTGCTTTCTGCAGGACAAAGAGAATCATTCTTATCAACCTGCTCCCAGCTGTAAACAGCTGTCAAAGGAGAGGGTTAATTACCACGTAAAACACCAAGAATGAATAGTAACTACAAATCCAGAAAGGCTAAATATATTTTATCCCACAAAAGGGATAAACAAGATCTGTGCTCATAGCTCAGAGATCGTATTCCAACCATTGACTAGTTACTTTAATTGGTAAAGATAGGGTTACACTTAAAAACAAGAAAGGAATGCACCCATTTGAAGCCATTGCTCTCTGCAAGATGATTTTTTGATGTTTGTACCACAAAGTGACACTCTGCAGTTAACTGACCAGGCCTCCAGCCCCAGCCATAGGGGAGAATATCATAACCTACTTAAATCTGCAGGCTGCATCCTCTCTGCAGCAGAGCTCCAAAGAGGCACAAATGGCTCATTCCCTCCACCAGCACTACTCGGCATCTGTTTATCCCCCGGTCTCCTGCCAGCATCTGCTCCTTTGCTGACACACATGAGCTGCTCCTCTGCATTACCACCCTCGTTTGCAGTCTGGGAACTCGAGTTCATCCATTTGAAAGAGCACAAATATTCAGCAGCACACGTTTCACACACATGGCATCACTGAGCTCTATTAACAGTTCTGTTCAACCCTGAAGCTACTGGATTTTCAGTGACTGCTCCAGCATGTTAACGACTGGGATGTTTTCTGAATTCATGTAGGGAAGAAAAAGCTTTTATAAAAATACAAGGTTTTACCTTTTTCTATTCACAGCAAGAATGACCAAACTTATTTACCCTATGAGTCACATCCTGAAGGCTTCACATGGCTGACAGACTCAAGAGATATAATATACATTCTGGAGAGCCACTGCAGGAGAGAGAGAGGCTTTTCATCTCTCATTTCTTGAGCTGAGAGCTCAATTGAACTTAGCTCAATTTAGGAATAGGAAACACAACCCAAGTCTTCCAGCAGCACAATGACATTTCCCAAGTTGCTGAGAATTTGAATGAAATAATTTGCCAACTCTGAATGAAGCTGTGGAGACTCTGCCACAACTCCTCTGTTTCATTATGCAGGAGGCAATTTTGAGACTGCTGCCTCAGCTCTGCTGTTTATTGTGTGGACATGTCTGCCTGCTGCAAGTCCTGTCACTGCCTCTCATTCCGACACACGCTGGCGTTTTCTTGGCTCTCAGTCACAGCAGGGGAAGAACACAAGGGTATGGCAGAAACACCCCCTTTCTTCATCCCTCTTTAACATGTTCACATTTTAAAGATAATTCTGTGAGCACGTTTCTGGCAGCTGAAACTGTATTATAGAGATTCAGAACCGGACAATTAAAATGTATAGCCTACCACAGCATTAAATGCAAGCCAGGAGAGACCACATGCAATTTTCTGACCTGTGTTATTTCTATGCTGTCATCATTCTGAGGCATTTGATATGCTGCTCTTTGGTTTAAACCCAAGGATGGTATCCGAATTTTTACCATAATAAACTTTCTCTACAGACTTTGCATTCTCATTATTCTATCCATACAAGCCACAAGGATTTTTTTTTTCCTCCTTAAATGTCCAATCTGCAGGCAATGGTTGTGAAACTCCATTATTTCCAGGAACTGCTGGCACACCTACTGCTGTCTGCTCTGCTCAGTATTGCCTGTATTTTCCTTGCTCAGCCTTAAAAGCCAAACTTGGTTTGCAAAAATGTCTGGGTTTCTTGATGCCAGAACTGAATAAAGAGTAGAACGGGACAGAATTAGATGGTTTTATTATGCTGAAAAGCCATTAACTCACATGAAAGTCTGTAAAACAACAAGAGCATAAAACTGGAAATAGATGCTCAGCCTTAAATCCTATTACTCAGAAATTTTCCTAGGCTCTACCAATCTTCTTGGTAATGTTTTTTTAAGATCTACCTTAAATCTTTTTAAGCTCCACCATCCTCATCTGATCCTTACCATCAAAACAATGTGGAATATTTTTCGAAGTTATAACCACTTGGATGCTCATCATTCAGTAAAGTCATAATAATCTGTAAAGAAAGGCAGCCTGAATTGTCCAATACAGATGATTTCTGCCACAATTTGGTCTTCAGCAGGCAGAGGTAAAGGACAGACAGGTATTCTCAGTTGCCTGAGAACAGAATACACAACAGGAGATACAACCAAGAAAGCTGGAGAGGTGACAAAGATTCTGGATTATTCAAATCTTTCATCAGTCACGATGATCCAAAGTTACAATGGAAAACTCCCCACCTAAAGGTTATCTGCAGGACCACACAGTGATCTCAGCCACACACAGCAGGATCCCCACAGAAAAAAGGGAATTACTCCAAATTTACACTGGCAGGACCAAGATCAGAGTCTGACCAGATCCAAACAAAACCCAAACAATGCCACAGGCTGTAAGAACACTCAGCAGTTGATGGAGTAAAAGCAATGAAACCTCTGTGATTCTGATGCACTTCAGTGGCTGAAAATATTCCAGTGCTATTGCTCTTCCTCTCCAAAACATCTTGGACCTCATCCTGTGTTCCTGGGCACTCCTGACAGACAGCTCTGAAAAGAGAACTGACAAACTCACAATGGCCTGAGCTTCTTCAGCTGAGTATTCCCTTCCATTCCATTTGGGAAAGCTGCAATGCACGGAGCAGAGTCGAGGCTGCATCCTGGGAAGGGGAAAGCGACCGTCCATGATGTCAGCCGAGTTCATTCCTAAATGCAAACCACATTGGGCTGTCGAGCACAATAATAAAAACCTGCTGACCTAGTTTCCTGCAGAACAAAATCCTCTGTCTCCCCTCCTCCTGTGCCAAACCTAAATCAGATCTCAAAATTAACCCTTTGATTAGCACGGAAAGCTCTAATAATGATCCTCAACACTCATACAGCATCTCACACCATGAAAATAGCATGAAAACAGCAACTGCTCCATCCCACAGCTCTGCAAAAAGGGAGTGTTATTGCATGATGAAAGTAAAACCCAGAGAAGGTCAGAGACCTTAGCAGACTTCAGCAGACAACTTATTCTCTTCCTTCCAAAGGATTTTGAAGCTCTATGCTCCAACTGCTTTGTTTGTAACATTTCCTCTATGCAAATATAAAGCCTTCCTTCGTGATGTGGCAAAAAAACAACAAAGCACAGCTCGGCTTTTTAAAAAACTGCATCTAACCACTCAAGAAAGGACCATTGTTCTTCCCAAATTTTGCAATGTCAACTTGCAAGTCCTTTTCTGGAAGATGAGGGCTGACTGTGTCTGCTCCAAGTGTCTGGTGAAGGCGTTTTCTTGTAATGGCTTCACTTCCTCAGTGATGCAATGTTTCCTTTGAAGGGATGCCTGGGGGAGCTGCAGAATGCACCCAGAATGCAAAAATAACAGGGCATGTCACAACAAACTCAGCCAAGAAAATACAAATGGGAATTCTTTGGCTGTAGGATGCTTCCAAAGGCAGCTCTGGATCATGCTGAAGCCACTGCAGTCAGGTAGGAGCAGCTGGGGAGCCTCAGATTCCAGACTGCTGAGAGCACCTTTGCTGCCTCTCACTGACACTGTCAACTGGAGGAGTTTTCAGTCATGTGTCAAAGAGGGTTTTATTAACAGAAGAGTGGAGATTAACAACTGCTATAGAGCTTTACAAATGGGTATTTTACAATGAGGTGACCAATGTGCAACCTGCAAGTGGAATTGCTGACTGCAGCCAGAGCTTTCAGTTGCTGTAAGGAAAGACCCTGCACTGAATAATGTAATCACTTGTTGCTCCTCTATGAACTGAGAGAGCTTTGCCGACATCCAGACAACACCCAGGACCTGGAGAGACTCCAGAGTTTCCTCCAACAGTGTTTGAAAAAAGAAGGAAACAGGAAAAGTGACAACTACAAGGCATGTCTGCAATGCCACTTCACCTGAGAGGAGGTTCCTGTCTCTGTCACTTTGTCAGTCTCTGCAGGGAAGCTGTTAAGGCTTACAAAGCAGAGACAGCACTTAATACGTTGTACCCTCCAGGGAGTTTGAAGCGAAGAACAAAAAACCTGGATTAGGGAACACTGCAAAGGTTGTTGTAACCATATCTGTGCTCTGGATGCTGCATCTTCACAGGTGAACTCCACAAAAGCTTCTGCTCCACCTTGGAAATGAGGAAGACAAAAGTCTGAGTTCTCACAGACTTACTACTAACATTGGTCAGGGTTAGAAACATGATGAGGGAAAAAGAGCATCTTATTCATCATATCTGCTCCCTGAGGGCTTAGGAGTTGTATATGTTTTTTTTATTGACACAAACAAGCTTTAACTTCTATTGTCTTGCAGAGGAAGGGAAGGCTGAACTCAGTTCTGGCTCACACATCATCTGCAATTCCAGCCAGATCCCAGCCACACAACTTTTATTACTGGGAGGATGTCAGAGGCAAAAGACACAGCTGGAAACTCAGATCCCAGACTGAGCTTTGCTGTGCTGGCAGGGAGACAAACCAGTTTTTGATTTGTATGTAAACAGAGCCAATCTGAACTGGAAGGTCATTAAGAGAAAACACATTTTACACAACACCCATTGTACAGTTCCCTTTCCAACTTTCCCCATACCAACATTTTTTTTTTAAACCAGACTTTGTCTTCTTTTGTTGACTCTTTCAGTGACAATTCCTGGGCGTGCTGAAGTCAATGGCCAACTCCCACTGGAATTGATGGAACTGAAATTCCTTAGATTGGATCCCAAAGAGGAGTTTGCCCAAGAGAGACTGCAAATCCCCTCCTCTGCTTTGCAATGCAGTAATCACCTGCAGAAAATGCAAGTCCATTGCAGATGCAAAGGATGATGTTTCCAAAGCATGTCACAGCTTCAGATCTCAGAGATTTACTTTAACTGAGGCACTGACATTTTCTACTGCAGCTACAATTAAAATAAGATTATGAGAATCCACAAAGAAACCACACAGTTCCTGTGACCAAGGCGTTAACGCCCGATCCATTATTGTGAGAAGGCTTTTAAGAGCATTCCCAGCAGAAACAGGAATATATTTTCCCTGAGTAAGCTTGGAGGAATGCAGAGATTCAAAAGCTTAAGCAGAATCCCTGCTAGATTTTTGTTTCCTCCTCCTTTTTGATTAACTCGCTGTGATTATTTGATGTAATTGTTACTCTTTAGGGTAAAAGTTAAGCATTTCTCTGAAAAAAGACCTGTGTCTGCCTATAATTACCAGCTGCAGGTTCAAATGAGGGACCAACAGAGACGTGGCTGGGCTATCAAGGCAGGGAACCTTCAGAAGCAAAAGGAAAGTGCCTGTCAGTCTCCATTAGTTCCTCAGGGTCAGTGTTGGCAAAACACACTGAACTGTTCCACGTGCAAAATAAAGAGGTTGTTGTAGTTTGCTGTGCTTAAAAGGGGACTCCTGGGTATAACTGTTGAAAATAGCTTTAATCTAAAGACTGTATCTTTCTATAGCTTCCTGGAACCACGAAGAAAGTCCACTCAAAATGTTTTAACAGGAAATCAGCAAACCCAAAGACACTTCCTTCTGCTTGGACACAAGTGTTTTAGTGACAGAATGGCTCCCAGCCAGGAAATCTGTGTTCCCAGGAGACAGCAAAGCTGGGACAAGAACCATCTGCAAATCCAGGATGGCTCCTTGGAGCTTTCTTTGCTCTGAAGATGATGCCTGTCTCTAATGTATGGGGAGGACTTTCAAGAATCATTCATGAAAGAATACTAAAAGGCAGTTCTGAATGAAGGAAGAAAGAACAAAAGAAAAAAAAAATCCTTGTAATGGATTTTCCTGTTCTCCTGCATGTCCCTATCTTCAGCCCCAGACTCCTGAAATGCAGCCATCATGCACAGATTTATTTCTTTTCTTACCATAAGCTTAGCAATGCTGATGGTTTTTAAGTCAAATCAAACTTTCATCAGCTTCAGGGGATGGCTGGGATCCCTCTTCTCATCTTTCATGTCTTGAGATCAGCATTTCATAGTTTTTATTCCACTACAATCATCTTGAGAAGTAAAAGTATACATTTCAATGCAGAGTATTTTGATTTGATTTCCATAAACCATTTTTTTCTTTTAGCTGCACTCCTTCTTTTCCCCCCTGCATTTATTCTGAGCCCTTGGCTTCTCTGGCCAGGCTCTTCCCCTCAGTCAATCCCTGCTGTGATTTCACTGATGGGCTGTGACAGCACATCACTGATGTCCCTGTTGACATCTGAGGGAGAATCCCTGAGTGTTTCCAAAGGTGCCATTGCTCAGTGCCCTGCTGAGGGAATGCAGGGGATGTGGCCCTTTGCCACAAAAAGGATCTTTTCCCCCCTTCCCCCTTGGTGGACAGCAAGGAAATTACTTTTGCTGGAAAGCTGAGGAAGGATCCTGCTTCATGGCAGCCCCAGGGAAAAGAAAGGGTAGATTTCCTCACTGACAAAAATATCTAATTTAGGACAAAATAGCTAAACCTAACTTAGTGCAATACAAGGCTTTGTTTCAGAAAGCAGCTTTCCTGGAGGGCTGTGAGATAGCTCAACCCCCAGAAGAATTTCCTTTTAAATTATTGCATAGAGCAACACTTATAAAAGCAGATGCCTGAAGGCAGACTTTGAAATAATCCTTTTTATAAAGTGTTCTGAGGTCCTAAAATGCTAGCAGGAACTGCCACATGGGAAAGCATTTTGGAAAACATATTTTTTTTTAGAAATTTAACTAAAATAGGTGGCCAAATCTTTTATTGTCTTCTCAGAAAGAAAACAATTTTGATTTCCAGAATTACACTAAACAGAAATGAAATTTGGCTACAGATTGATCAATATCAAGATCCCCATCTGACTGACAAAGTGCTTTCTTGTCATGATGAAGCTTGTTAGTGTTCAAGATGATTTTGAGTGTTTTTGGCTGATTCAAGGGCTGTAGGTTGATTTCCCTGCAATACACACTGAACATGTGATCAATTTACATGTCACATTTCTGGTCCCACAGATGTCATTCTTAATTACAGAAAATTCTGCAAAAAAAAAAAAAAAAGGCCTTTACAGCATTGCTGGGATAAGGAAGATTAAGAAAATCCCATCACTCACTCCTGAAATATGCAGCTCTTCCAGAATAAAGCATGGCAGCAATTTTAATCAGCACAGAGATCAGCTTTTTAGAATTAGCAATAAAATGTCAAACTATGATACCACAGGGAACTTAGGAAGACAAAATTTAACTCATTACCACAATTACTCCAGCAGAATTAAAACTATTAACTACTGATCCCAAAATAGGAAATATTAGAACAGGAAAGAAGAAATATTAGTGAATAATATTGTGATAGAAACACATAATAAGTAAGATAAACACATTTTTTAGAATCCCACAGCTCTGTCCACTCAGCACCCACATTCCCACCAATAACCTCAAGGAGAGCAAATCCAAACTGGATCAATGGGATGGATTTAATGACTGTGCTTCTAAATTCTAATAAAAAGGCTCAGATTTCCAGTGATGTAGTTTGTTCTCTGAAGGGCCTGAGTGTTTTTGTATCTTTGCGATCACCACAACCAGACACACACACTATTTACTTAAGGATGTATTTTTCCCATGACCCTACAGCCTCATCTCTCTGTCATGGAGAGGTCATGGAAGGAAGTTTGTTAGAAGTTAAATATGAGGAAGTGCAATAAAGCCTATTCATCTTATAGGAGGAAAAAATGAGTCCAGCAGCACAGAATTATTACATAAAAGATGTTTTAAAAAAAAAAAGATTTTGAGCCTCTCTGCAGCCTCATAAAAATAGCTTGTGATAGTGCATGGGCAGATGTCTCCTGTGCAGTGTCTGATCAGAGCCCTTTTGGACTTCAGTGAAATAATAATAATAAAAAAGCAAAGGGAGTGCAATTTCCATGGAGACTTGGAAAGAGATGTAACATTGTTTGCCGTAAGCGTCCGACTGTGAATGGAAAATTTTCCAGTTTACACAGACCTCAGCTATTATTTTCTTTGCAGTGCAAACTTGGGCCAAATATTTTCTGTCATATTAAAGATGCAAATAGTCAGTTTTACTTTCTGTCCAGAACAACTGTGCACAAAAGCTTCAGAATCCACAGTAAAACATCTGATATTTATCTTTTCATGAACCCAAAACACACATTAGAAGAAAAGAATAATTTGGGCTTCCTTTTATCTGCTTCTCTTCAGAAAGTGAAGGCAGCTCAGAAATCACCTCCTGTTTATGTGGAATGTTTCAGACTAATAGACAGCCAGAGCACTGGCAGATGTGCCCACTGTAAATGGGAGCTTAACTCACAGGAAAATCTACTGCTGAAGCACATGATAAAAAATATACCAAAAGCACAGAGTTTGTATTAACCTTTATGTAATTAATGAAGTGACTTTCATCTTTCAGAACTCACTCTCTTGCTACTCCTCCCTTATCCAGCTGCAGGAACAACTGTGACAGTCCAGAAATTAAATCTGAACAGCACAGGCCCAAGTTCTGAGCTGGGCTGCTCCAAGTGTTAAGCTTTGTGTGGGAATGGTAACAAAAGTGGATTGTGAAACTCTTCTCCCCTAAATGCAGCTGGTTGGTGTAGTGTGGGAGCTGTGATAATGACATGGCAGCTCAGGGGACACCTCTGCAAATCTGGTGCCTGACCTGTACAAGTCACAAGTTGGAAGAGTCAGAGCTCAAACCTAAATTAGTCTGGAACACGTGTGCATGCCCAGACATTCCTGCTCTTCCCACTCCTGGACATGTCCCATACAGCAAAGAACTCTTCTGCAGGAAATTCATACAGGTCTCAGATCTCTAGGGCTGAAATGTGGGTACAGTTTGGGGCCGTATTTGTGCAGATTTGAGTCGTCTTTAAGTGAGACAACAAACACAAAGGCAACATCAAACACAGCTCCTGAAGGATCTGGGCAGAGCAGTTGTGTGATAGAGACTGAACTGGTCCTGCTGGGAATCCTGGATATACTTGAGAGAGGCATTGTTTAAGGCAAGGCACTGCTTAAGCAGGATTTGGTGTTTAGCACAGATTTCATCACAGGCTGACTGAAGCTTTCTCTTCACAAGTTCACACACAGTCCCCAATGTCAGGTTGATTTTATACCTGCCTGCCCAGTGAGATGACAGAGCAAGTCAATCACCTGGCTTTGCAAATCTATTTCCCCTTTTACATCTTGCAAATTCTACTCACTCACTTGTAGATCTCACAAAGAAAGAGGAAGCAGCATGACTCAGCTCCACACTACAATGGCTGGAGCAGATCCAGACCTTGCAATCCTTTGGGCTTTCCTTACCAAAACACAAAGCTGCAGCTTGGCTAATGTAAAGCATGCAGTGTTTGTGTAAGCAATGGGAGATGGGCAGCAGGCCAGCAGCTCTCCCAGAGCAATGTGCTCCTTCTTCACATCGATGGCAAATTATCTTCTGAAGAGTTCAGTAAAGAACAAAAGACCCAAAGGGCTCTGATCTTAAAATGCTAAGGAGGAACAGCCTCCTGAGCTGTATTCTGCAGGCACAAATTTACATTGAAATCTAGTGGTAAATAATGAATTACTTTAGCAACTTCCACATAACACCATACCAGAACATATTTTTGTATAACCTGTAAATTACATAAGTCCTAAGAGACACAGGAAAACTAGAGACCTTAGAGAATCCAAGAACTTCAAATGAGTTTCAAGTACCCTGAGTCCTAGTGTTTTGTCTAAACCACTGGAAAACAGTATCTAAAAATCAGCTACACTAAAAATTCAGTGTGGTCTAGAAATTAATCCTGATCCTCCACCACTTTGCTAACACCTGATCCGCAGATGTTCTTCATAAAGAGCATCCACATGGTGAGTTATGGCACAGTAAATAATGCACTGTAAACACACAACTTTGCTGTGTAAACAAGCTCGGAGCAAAATTCATCAAGAACTTCACTTCATTTACTCCCTGAATGCACAGCAAAGTTGAAGGATTTGATGGTTATCTCATAGCAATCTACTTCAGAGTAAAGACCTCAAATCTAAACCTGTTCCTTGGAACAGTGATGTACATTCCAGCCCAGCTCTGGGCAATGGGATGGCTCTGTCATTTCAGGCACTGCCTTCACAGGGGGGATATCACAGATCAGGACAGAAATGTGTGCAATAATAGTAAAGTAAGAAAGAGGGATCAGCCAAGAGATCTCTCTGAAATGGCCCTTACCTCCCAAAGACTGACTCAACAAGCTGGGCTGTGTGCATGGGGTGACTGAGCAGCATCAGAACTTGCATCACTCACCAACCAACCTCACATTGCTTTAGAGGATAAAAGGCCAAGTGGCTTCAGGGCTCTGTTAACGTCAAAAGACGGTTCATTGAGCAGACTTTGTGCTTAGCAAAGCTGAGCAGCTTTTTTCCTTATTCCTCCCCAGAATGTTTTGGGCATTGTCATATACTTGTACTACAAAACTTGCAGTTACCCAAAGCCAGTTTATGAGACGTGAACGGAAACATCTCTTTTCATTCCAAAGGAAAAACAACTTCTCCGCTGTTTTCCTCAGCAAGCTGAAAACTTGGAGAGAAACCTAAAGCTAAAAAAAGCAAAGAACTCAAAAAGATTCATATTCTGGACTGTGGTTTCTGTTGCCTTAGCTCAAGGGAAAATATGGTCATGGGAAAAGGGCCTGCCTGGAGCCAGATTTTTTTGCAACTCTGACTCTTCTAGCTGGAATGGCTTTAAATCAATATGTTGCTATTCTTTCTTCATAAACAGAAATATTCTTTATGGGCTCTGTGATAGCTGTTTACAAGTGAAACAACCACTTGTATCGTGTTTCCTAGCAATCAGTGTCTCATTCAGATCTTACACACAAACTGTGATGGGACAATTTGAGAGGCTTTTAAACATTAGTTCCAAGTTTCACTGATTCGAAGTGTTAAATCTCCCTCCCAGAAGAGCGATCCTGCACAGAGAAGTGTCAGCTTTGTCACCCACCTCTGCAGCTACACACAGCTAAAGAAAACAACACCACACCTTAGAAAAACAAATCTTGTATGGCTTTATTTTGAAGAATCTTGAAGTCATGTTATTGTGGACCGTCTTTAGCACTGCAGTTCACTTTTGTCTTTAGCCAGGACTAAACCAGATTGTAAATATAACAGAATTCCACACTAACCCTGCAAAGACCACCTACAGACTAACCTGCCCCAGGCAATTCAGAGAATTTCAGTCTGCCTCACTCTGCAACAAGTTGTTATACAACAAAATGTGATCATGCTGCCCAGACACACCGTGCCAAACCCCAGCGAGTGTGGTTAGCATTATTCTAAATGCTGCATGAACAGAGCTTCACCTAGGAATTGTGCTCCCCATAATGCAAAAGAATTGTCTTTTGCATTAATTAGATTTATAGGAAGAATTAACAAAAGTAGCTAATATTGTCTTACTTGGGGTTCCTCAAAGCTTTTTAGAACAGCACAGTCAGCTCTTCTGAATGTTAAAGTGAATTTCAACCCCCTTTAAAACTGCAGTGGAATTCTACTGGAAAGGAAAACCAGTTACCTGTGATCAATGACTGTGACATCAGAAGCAGGAATCCCCAGGACACAACAGCTCTGCTCCAGCTCTTTCTTACGGATCTCTCCTTGATTGTAATAATTTCCTGAAAACAGCAAACACAGCAACACCATCTAACTCAGTTTAGGTTCACACTAAGGGGTCCACACAGCTCAGTATCTTCTTCCTTCTTCCATTCACAGAGGAAACTAAGGCAGAACTGATATGGCAAGATTGCAAAAACCTACAGAGGCAAAAGAAGATCAAAAACCTAATGAAGATAAAGGCAGTTGGGAAAAGTAACAGAAATCAACAACTAACAGGGAAATGGGATTCATTATGTTAAAATATTGCCTCTTTCTTCACTGAATTATTTTCTTCTCATCTTGCCTTGACATTCCCTTATTTTTTTCTTGGCATCAGCCATGCAAAGTCCCTGCCAGAGCTGTGATGCCCCTTCCAGAACGCTGCTCTATGCCGGGCAATACTTGCAACTCAATTTTAGCTTTGAAGCAATAAAATGAAAAAAATACAGTCGAGTATTAATGTGTGATTCAAGTCTGTAGTCAGCTGTCTTGAATTACACTAGAACTTTTTATTGTTGTGGGTGTGAGTCATCTAAATCTAGCATTTCTCTGGAGCAGCGCTGCAATCTAAGCCATCACTAGCCAGCTTTGTAAAATTTTCAAAGAAGGAAAAAGTAACTAGAAAAAGAAAAAGCCTCTTCCCACAGCCTGTGACTGAATGACTTTGGGAGACTGACAGTGACTGACTGTGGGATGAACCTTGGATTGCAAGTTCCAGCTGCAGCAGAATGAACTGAAGTGTGCAGCTTGTCTGGAATGGCTGAATGAGTACAAGAGGGTTCATTTCTGACTGATTTTTACCAGGCCATTCCCAACACAGTGCTGGAAGGTGCACACTGCTTTTGCTGCAGTGCAGTGGCACAGCAGACTGCAGGTGATGCTTTATCCAAACAGTCCCACTGCTCTCAAAACACCTGACTTCTGCTGAACTCAAAAGAAACAGCTCCACAGCTGCAGAAATGTGTCAGGACGTCAGGGATATGTCAATGCTCACAAGAAAAAATGGACAGCTGTTGAGAGCAAAACCAGTGAAGAGCTGATGTTGCTGGACCTCATCCATGGAGCACTCACGATATAAAGGCAGCTACTACAGAGAGCAAAGCACATTTAGACTGAGTTATTAATTCAATCTAAGATTATTCAGCGTGTCAAAGTCTGATTTCTTTTTCCCAGTGCTGTAATTCTAACTCATTTCTAAGTCAAATTGATTGATAACTGAAAACTGCAAGTACAATGGGTTTTAAGTAATGATTTTGTCTCAGTGTTAACAATTTGCAGTGTCTTTGATCAACTCACTTGTCATCATCAATCACTCAAACAATGAGAGGATGAACCATGTGAATCACTCACAAGACTAATCAGAGGCTTTTAAAATAAAAATCTCTTAGCTCATGAAGGTGCTCTCCCCTACAATTCCTCACAAGTGAGAAAGTACCTAGAAGGAAACATCAAACACGCCAAATGTGTCATGCCACTGAATCAGGAGTAACGAGAAAAGAAAATTCAACAAAATACACAGAAACACAACACTTCTTTGGGAAGTCCTCTGCCAGCAGCAGTGTATTAGTCCCCAAAACTGAAATGGGAGCTGCACTTCAATCTCCCCGTATCTGTGGAGAAGCCAAATGGGATGCACAGACCTCTGTCCCTCAGCAGAGACAATGAAAGCTCTGCACTAAATCTTCAATGGGAGGGGCAGAGCCGTCAGTGAAGCCACCAAACCACTGGGCTTCAATAGTTTAACCCCTGTCTTCTCACCGGGATGGTGTGGCAGGACAGAAAGCTTTGGAAATGACAGAAATGTTGGCAGTGAAGTGGAGCTGCCAAAGGCACAGGGGGCTCTTTCCCAAAGCTAAGCAGCTCTCAGTGTAAGGATCCTGGCACTGCAATTTGGTCTGGAAGATCAGTTCATATGAGGTTGGTTTTTTATGCACAGAAACCTGAACAATGGAATCACTGCTCAGGTGTCAGTTCTGCAGAACAATCTGGAGCTTCAGCAGATCATGAGAAGAACACAAAAGTGTCATGTGCTGTGAGAAGTTCTTGTTCTGGGCAAAGAGTGGAGCCTGTAAGAATCTTTCCATTCTATTCAGCTCCTTCAAGGCCTCAGCAGCACTGCTGCTTCCAGTTTGCCATCACTGCCCTTCCAAAAATTGTATGAACCATGAACCAAAGGAAGAGCCCAAAGGGGAGTGATGAGAATGATTAAAGGTTTAGAAAACATGATCTGTGAGGGAAGACTGCAAGTAATCAGGTTGTTTAGTCTGGAGAAGATAAGGCAGAGGAGGCAGATAACAGTCCTAAAATATGTAAGAGGCTGTTACAAAGGGATACTCTGATTTTCATGTTCCTGTCAGGCACGAAAAAAATAAACAAACAAGCTTAAATTACACCAGTGACTCAGGAAAAAGTGATTTGAGGGAAAGCTGAAGCAGCACTGACACAGACCTCACAAGCTGAGGCAGCTCCCCGGACGTTCTGGAGAACAAACATTTGTCTGCAGCAAATGAAGACACATCGATGCTGCCTCCGGGACAACTGATGGGCAGCACGGCCTCACATTCCCTTGCGGGCCATTGTTCCATGATCGGATTGCAATGCGAGTGATATTTTTAGATGTTACAGTGATGTTACAGTGAGTTTTTACAGTGATAAAGTTTGATGCATCGCGACATTAAAACTGGATCATCCAAACAAGTCTTCTGCAAGACGACAGAATGACAAGGAGACGCCAAAAGGCCGCGCTAAACAGCACCTTTGACATCCCCCTGACACCGCCACGCAGCCTCAAAGCGCCTCAGTGTCGCAACTTTCAATTGGAACACGATCCCCTCGGTTCCGTCACGACACGCTCTTGTAAAGGAGAGGGGAGGCGAGGGAAGGGAAGGGCGGGCGATGGCCGCACCGTGCCTCAGTTTCCCCAAAGCCGGAGATCTTCCACCGCGCGTCCCGGCGCCAGGTCACCCACGCGGGGCGCCCATCACGGCGGCCTTCCCCGCGCCCCGGGACGGTGGGGGGGGTGAGGGATGTGTGGGTGCGTGGGTGGTCCCCGCTCACCTGCGGAGCAGCAGAGCACGGCGGGGGCGGCCCCGGCGCTGCGCAGGCCGAGCAGGGCGGGGGCGAAGAACATGGCCTCGTCATCGGGGTGCGCCGTCACCAGCAGCGCGCGCCCGCCCCGCGCGCACCCGCGGGACCCCGCGCGGCCCCGGCGCAGGCGGCGCGCGCCCCCGATCAGCAGCAGCAGCGGCAGCGGCAGCAGCAGCGCGAGCGCCGCCGGCGTCCCCCAGCACCACGGGCCCGCTGCCATGGCGACCGCCCAGCGCCGCCGCCGCGCCGCCGGGAAACGCCGGCCGCGGCACGAAGGTTCCGGGGAGCGAAAGGGTCCCACCCCCCCCCCATCCCTCACGGTCCTCCCGTTCCCGCCTCGGGGCGGGGCCGCCCGGCCGCTGCCGCGGAAACGGGGCCCGGGCTCTGCCACTCTGGGGCTCCCGGGAAACGGGTCCCGCTACTGCTGCCCCAGGGCCGCCCGTGGGGAGCAGGACCCTGCCCTGGCCACGCCTGGCGGGAGAGCGGAGGGTGTGCATTGAACACCGTATTGCCCTGGCCCTACCGGTACCTCAACAGTGGTTAACAGTGACAAAAGCCGAGCTTTTCAGCGTGTGGTACCTTTTTTTCCCTGCTGTGAAAGAGATCTGGGTTAAGGGGAAGCTCAAAAGAGGGGCAGGAGGATCTTATCCTTCAGGCACGTTCTGTGGGCAATGCGAGTGTGGCTGCAGATGGGGGAAACTTTTGGATATGGTTTAGAAGTGAAGTCAACTGGAGAAAGCTGCAGAGCAGGAGACAGGAAGCGTTAATATAAACATGTAACAGTCAATCAGATGCACCATGGCTTGGACACTTTGCTTTTCCAAACAGGCAATATGGAAGACAAGTGTACCGAGCAATGCTGGAGTGTGGGAGCTGAATGGGTTAAAGCATAAAAGGTGAACATGATTTAGAAGAGTTCTGAGGAGCAGCTCAGAACTCACCAGGTGCATGCCTGTCCGGTCTTCCCTGGCTCTTACTTGGACGCCTTTAACTTCCAAGTGATTCCAAGTGAGAGTCATTGGCTTGTGTTGGGATTAGAGACTGCGAACATCAGCCTGGAGATGTGCCGTGTCACCATAGCGTGGCACTTTTAACCACCGTAAGAACACAACCCTTGGTACAACACGTGTTTCCTGAGTGATCCTGTTTGCCACAGGGTGAGCCCCAGCTTTTTTAGTCTGAACCAGTAATTGTGTGGGCACCCATCCTGCAAATGCGGGTACGACTTCTCCATTTAATGGAAACTGTGACAATGAGGTAATCTAATCTTGCCTAATTCTTGTATCTTTCCCATAGTAAAGATACAGGATATACCTGACTAGAGATTAATTTGTGGTTTTAGCACATCCTGAGTTACACATTTGCACGTACAATGCCGTGCAGAGTTGAAACTCCTGAGAATGCAGGGAACGAGTTACACACTCCCTCATTCCGGGGGAAGAATGAACGGACATTTAACGAGATTTAAACCTCTCTCACATTTTCGGAAGTCATTCGTTCGCCGGGGCACGGGCCCGACCTCAGGGGCAGCGCGGGAAGCACCGCGGACGAGGCGGAAAGAGCCCTGCGGGACCGAACGGGCTTCGGGCGATGCTCCCGTGTGAGGTTCCTGAGGCCGTGTTCATCGACACGGCCGCGGGCCGGGCCCCGTATGGATTATCAATTTACATCGCTCCGGCGAGGGCCAGCGGAGCTCGGCGGCTTCCCGGTGCTCTCAGCCCGCGGCCGAACCCCGGCAACCCCTCACGGGTCCGGCCCCGCTCGCCTCATGGCGGCCGCGCCCCCCCCGGCCCTCAGCGGGAGGGGGAAGGAGCCCCTCCCCGCCGCACCGGCCAGCGGTCCTGGAAGGGCCATAGCATTTCTCCCTCCCACCGCCGCGCTCTCCGGTGGATTCTCTCGGCCTGTTGCTGTCTGTGCATCAGCACACATAGGCACGGCCTGAGGAAGGGGGAAGCCACAGTGGCCGGTGAAAGATACCGAGGCCCGGCTCCGGGAATTGTTCGGTATCTGGCAGGACCTGGCAGGAGGGGGCGGAGCGCGCGGGGCCGGGGGAGGGGAGGCAAGATGGCGGCGGCGGCGGCGCTGAGGGTGAGGTGAGACGCCGCGCCCGCCCAGCCCCGCCGGGACCCGCCGGCACCCGCCGCCCGGGCCGCCCCCGCGCCGCGCCTCGGTAAGCGCGGGGAGCCCGGCGGGGCGGCGCAGGGACCAGCGGGCTGAGCTCCTCCGCTGTGAGGAGGAGGAGGAGGGGGAAGAGGGGGAAGAGGCGGGGGCCCGGCCATCCCGTCCTCCTCCCTCCTCACGGGGACGGAGCCCTGTGGTCTCCGGGGCGAGGGCGCTGAAGCCGGGAGGGCCCGTGGAGCAGCAGCCGGGGGTGCGAGGAGTGGGCGGATCAGGGGCGGGGGGTGCCCGGTGCCCGCGGGGCTCTCCCCCCATTGACGCTGAGGGTGCGCGGAGGGATGGCGGGGCACGGAGGGGTGGCTCTCGCTGGGAAGTTTTTTGCAGAAATCCCCGAGTATCTCTGTGCTGGGTGTTCATCCTTGCGCTGTAGGCAGGAGACGTGCAAGTTAAAAAAAAAAAATTAAAAAGAGGGTCAGTTCTTCAAAATTGTCCCCTTGGAGGCCCGGCCAGGAGAGCGGTAGTTCCTGAGGATGTGCTGCGGCCACAGCTCCGTGTCGGGGGAGCATCGCGGCCGCTGTCAGTGCCGGGGAGTTGTTGCTGATGCTGACGCTGAATTATTCATATGGGACCTGTAAACATCCCCGCTTCTGTCATCTCCGGGCTGCTGCAGGGCACAATGGAAGTGACTTTTGCTAGAATTATTCTGACTTGATGGTAAAGAACTTCGTGCTTGCTGATTTTTTTCTGTTGTTGGAAAAGCTGTGTGTATCAAGTTGGTTGCAGTTAGGCAAGATCCGAGGTGGATGTATGAACTGTCAGTGTTAGGCTCAAGTAGGCAAGTAGATATTTTGAACAATCTGTTGTCCAAAAGCTGCTTTTTAATGTTTCACAGATATGGGCTTAACAATTCTGTTACCTTGTCATTGGTAAATATTGGTGTAATTTAGGACAAGTTATTACAGTGAGGATGTCTGGTCTTGAAGACTTGATTTTTGTGGCAGTATTTTTTTATTAATTTTAGCTACAGCACTACAGCTATGAACTGTTGGAGCTCAGATAGGGATTTTTATCCTAGGCAGGCTGCTTTGAGAGGTAAAAACCAGTGCAATTACAACAAAAACTGGTGGTGATAAGTGGGGTGGCACAGTGTGAGTGCCCGAAGAAGTGGACACAATTATGTCACTGCACACAAGGACCGTGCAGCTCTGTTGCAGTTTTGCACTGGAGTTTTATTCCACCGAATGTTGTTATTCTGGATTAACCAAACAACCTTGACATTTGGAAAGGAAGTCTGGAATTTTTGAAGTGGATTCCTGGTTAGCTGAAATGTGGTGTCTTGTGCTGGGGGATGGAAGACCTTCGTGCTTAGCCCAGGGATTCAAAAGTTCAGGGGAAAGAAGCCAACTGCAGTGACCCTTTTTTGCGAAAGCGTGGTTAATTTTTTCTTTACGTCGCTTTTCTTTGTGATATGGTATGGGCTGCTGAGGAGAGAGAGCTCTTTTGTGATTTATGTGCAGGGTGATTTGTGTGTTTGAAATGCACTGTTCGATGTTGGTCACTGAAATACCTCAACTTGCTGAAATGTGGGAAGGAGCAGCGTTTTGGGATCTTCTTTCTAAGAGTTGTAATGTGTGGTTTTTTAACATGTGGAGAGGATGTTACAAGTGTTTGCTTCCACAAGAGTTGCTTCCCTCTAGCTTGTTAATCATTGCAGCCATCAATTAAAAGTAACTCTCCAGACTGAAATTACATGCACAGAATCAGAATATATTCATTTTGCTACACTGTGCTGCTGCTGTTTTGTTTTGAATACACTTTGTCTCCTACAACCACTCATTTTAGTTGCTCTTTTGGGGCAGACATGTTTTCCACTGTGATCTAAAAGGATCCACAAAACTGTCTCGTAAACTGTGGTGGAAGTAGGGACAGACTCTAAAGCTCCTTTCCAATTCCCCCCTCAAGTCTCTTTCCACAATCCTTCTGCTCCTCTGACTGCATCTTGTGAGTTATTTCACTTCTCAGTTGTAGCATGAATGAGAGATGCTCACAGGGAAGGGAAGCTGCCTCTGCTTCAGCTGCTGGTAAATACATGAAAGCAGCTGAAACAAATCTTCTGTCGTAGAGAACAATATTTCATATAAATAAGAAATTACTACTCTTTCAAAGGTCTCTGCAAAAGTTCTGGTGAAATGTTTTATTCCTCTATATGGCTTTTTGCCTACAAAATGATTTTAATGAAGGTTTTCTTGCCTGGTTGAAAATACTGTTTAGAGTTGTGGTGTGTGTAGTGACTTGCATTGAAGATTTTAGCAATTGTTGAGGCTGGAAGGGGTCTATCCCTCATGCAGGTGCAGTGCAGCACAGACCAATCTCAAGAACAGACCTGTAACCAGACGGTGGTTTCATAATGCAAACAAATGTTTCCTGGATGCCAGGCTTGAACTCTTCAAGTCATTTATGTTCTTTAGTCAAATCTGAATCAGTGTTTCAATACTGGGCTATTAACTGAACATGGTACCATCCCTCCCTACTGTAACTGGTCCAGATAAAAATTCTGACCTATGCAGGACTGCTGGCTGTAAATATTTACTCTGTGATACTTCTAAATTATGCAAATAGCCAGGACAGTGCTGAATGTATCTTCCATTTCAGCGTGTCTCTCATTTAGTGATTCTCTCTCTAGTAATGAATTTCTATGAGGTTCTGTTTGCCTTCCCTGCTCCTTCAGTGCTCTCCCAGCGCCTGGGGAATCCCAGCCTGGGCCTGCTGGGCTCTGCTCAGTGAGCTGTGTGACACAGAGGGCTCAGTCTTACCTTGGAGCTCTGTTTCTTCCCACTGTGCTAAGAGATATTCCCATGTCTTTGCCCAGCTCCACATCTAATCCACTCAAATGTTGCCCCTCCCAGACTGACTTGATAGACCTTCTTTTTTTCTTGAGGCTCAAGGTAGATGTTGCTCTATGTGGTTTTGAAGTCAGCAACTTCACCTGCTTAGGATTGCAAAGGTGATTGCAAAAATTTAAGCTACTCTCTTGGTACAAAGATGCATCAGCCATCTCTGAAAAATCCTGTTTGTAACTTTCAGCAGTAAAAAAATGTAGAAATGAATGTTTTATGCAGACAGAATACTTGGACAAACTGTTGGCCAGGGCTTAGAAATTCTGTGCGTTTTGAGTGACTGCTGTGGGGTAAAACTGAAAATGAAAATACAGTCACAAAGGTGTTGAGGAAAAGGACACCTATAAATGAAAAGGGATGATGTTCAGTGTAAAATATGCTTCAATGCCTCTGGTGTCATGAACTTGCTTGTGCCTCGTGCTGCAGGGAAAGGACATTTGGGTAATTCTCTTTTATGTCCTCACCTTGTCAGAGGGCTCTTGTCCTGTGGGAGCTGCAAAGAGCCCCGAGCATTCCCTGGCTGTGGGGCACAGAGCTCCACGTGAAACCTCTGCTGGGCTTCCTGGGCACAGCCCGGGGCTGCCTGGGAGAGCAAATGCTCTCCTGAAGGGATTAAAATGTGTTCACGTTTCAGGGAACACGTCTGACAAATGTGAATATAAATCAACTGCAAAACCGACTGATTCCTGTCCTGTTTGTCAGTGTTACAGAGTTTACACAGCAGTTCATGACAAGTTCAAGTGCTGTTCAGCAAATGAGGCAGGTAGATGATTTCAGATCAGCTGCACTCTTCACCTCATTAATAATATTTTGGGGCAAAAAAGATGAATTACAGTAAGTCAAAAGATTGTATATACCCTGTAGAGTTTTGTCTCACCAGGTTGATATTTTTCAGCTCATGTTCTGTTTTAATTCTATCTGAAATGCTGGATTTGCAGAGAAGGGGTGTTTGCAAAGTGGGAATTCTCCCATATAATCATTGTAACTTCATGGTTTAGCTGTCTTGGAATGTTATATCCAGAACCTGTCATAATAAATGTCACTTACCTGTTCCATTATAGCCATTATTTGTATAGGGGCTGGTGTTCCTCGATGGTTTTAAAGATCAGATTTAAACATATCTAGAACCTTGAAGTTCTGGGTTGGTTTTGGCTTTTGTTACTCCAGATCTGAAGGGTTATTTATACCATTCATAGTTCAAGATCTCTCTCATTCCCTGCCTTTTTCCATGACTTGGAGGCCGTTGTGTGAGTCCCTACTGGAGTTATATCTTTATATATTGTTGCATTTCCTGTAAAATAGAGTATCTTAAATGTAATCATAAATGTAGTAGCAATAAACTTTGTTTCCAGAGGGCCCTGGTGCATTTCCTGTGGAGTATCAGAATGGACCAAGTTGTTCTTACATACAGTTTTTAAAAAATGGTATTTTAGCCTTTCTGTATTTTTTAGTTAAAATCTAGACTTGATTTTATCTGAACCCAGTCAGCTGAGGGGAATTATGAGGCTGATACTTAGTTTGCCCTGACCCTTTCTTTATAAGTGTTTTCTCTTACAATCCATCACAGTTTGTGGATTTAGTCAGTACGGATTAGTCAAGTTATATTTCCTTTTCCAAACCAAAGCTGTTTTTAAAAGCTGTCACTGCAGATCACTTTTGATAATCAATGAACTACAAGAAGATCCTGGAAACTTAAAACTGTGACCACAAAATTTCTTGGCTGTTGGGTGACATCAAAAGCTGTTTTACCTGCAGGTGGATTAAGAGTGAAGGAATAAATGCATGTGCAGGAGCTGTTCTTGAACTGTCTACACTTTCAGTCCAAAAAAGGAGAAGAAAAATTATTGTTTTGAGAGAATATTTTCTGCATAGTGTGTGATGCATATGAAGTTTGAGGTAGAGCTATTTCTGAGTCACTGGTGAAATGTGAGGAAAGAGGTGAATTGGAGCAAACCTCAGTGAGTTGTTGGACACTGCTGAGTGAGGATGAGTTGCTGAGGAAGCTTTTTTGCAGTTCTTACCTCTGTGGTTTGTGTAGCATCTCCTGAGTCTCTTGCCTGCTGCCCTGGAGGATGCCTGGGCTGGTTTCTGTTTCACGGTGCAGTTTTCAGGGTGAGGTTTGAATGCTCCACTTGATGTTTCAGAACCTGTGGAATTACCCCTGTGGCAGGGATAGGGCCCTTCAATAGGGGTGAGGGGGATGTCTGGGATTTGGGAACTGCTGGAGTCACCTCACAATAAAGCTGTCTCCTCTTGAGAATCTGAGTCCTTCCCTGAGCAGTGTTTGGGCTCTGCAGGGTTTGCTTTGGACATTCAGTTCTGGAGATTTGGGTTCTTTGGCTCGTGAAGTCTTTTCATGGTGTGCTTTAACTGTGTGCTGTTTGCCATGTTGAGACAACCAGGAATCTGGTGTTCCTTGGAAAATGTTTTTAGGAAAGAAGCTATCTTTGTTTCTATGACATACTTTTAAAACAAGAAAACCTGTAATGTTTGTACCCTTCTCAGTTTTAAGTCATCGCTCTGTGGTATTTTTAGTCAAGGAAATGTCTACATCCTTAATTTCCATTTCTGAAGGGAGGACTTCCTCCTACCTCTTTTGGCTGGTTTTGGTGTTATTGTGACCCTCCTTGGCAGAAGAGATCTGGATAAGCTCCATGGCAGGGTGTAAGAGCTGTTCCTCCATGAAAATCCAGGAGGAGGGTTCCTCCCTCAGGGATTCTCTGTATCCCAGGATGTTATGTGGGAACTGGTGAGTGGATGCTGGAGATCTCAACTCTTATTGGCAGTGGATGTGCTCAGCATTTCTCTATTTTTATTTTATTTTTTGGGTAGGCAAGTGGGTAATTGATCAGAAACTTCCAAAGATGTTAATGTGATCTTAGTTTTTCCTGTTATTTCCCCTCTATAATGCAGCAAAGTTGTGTGTGGCCTGGGTCCTGAAATCAAGTATTAGCAACTTTTCTTTAAGATCCTAAATTACAGGGGGGATTAAAATAGAATTTCCAGGAGAAGAGTATCTTGTCAGCTGAATTTGATCAACCCCGTTTTGGTAGAGCAGAAATTCTATTTGTATTTGTAGCAGGAGAGAGAGAGAGAGAGAAAGAAACTATTATTTAAAGATGAAGCATAACAATGTGATCCTGAGATCTGCCAAGGGTTTGGATGCAAATTACATGTGTAAGGATGCAACCAATTTTCTCCTTTGGAATGGCATCAAAAATTGCTTTGAATGACTCTTTAATACTTAATATTTAGTGGTCCAAACCCTATTACTTTAAGTACTTTAAGGAGCTGGTAACCTGTGAATGGGGAATCTTTTCCTATTAAAATGTGGAGTATAAAAAACCTGTTTTAATTTTTTGGCTCCCTTGATGGAGATGGAAAAGTCTTCCTAGTACGGAGTTAATGTGACATCTTGAGTTGACAGCTGTAATGCTCCTTAACTTGTGTCGTGTCTGTAATTGGCTAAATTAAAGTTTACCATGTGTCATGGAGAATACGTCAGGCACTGAAGAGCCCGAGTTACTGCTTTGGATGTTCAGAAATAAGATTATATTGTACATTAATGGAAATTTCAGGGCGTGAAAAGGGTTGAATTCAGATGTTTAGGCTTTCCTTAGCATCTCTTTTTCAAATACTCCTGTTGCTTGATTTATATGATGTTATTAATTAATGGAGAGAGTGTTGGTCAGTGTTGGTAGTAGAACACAGCCTCACAGATGTAATTTTTACTGTATTTCTAGTGGGGATAGAAGCAGTGATTTTTTTTCCATCAATAACTTTGTGAGTAGAGGGAGTGCAACTGTGTGAGATTAAAGTTCTTGGGAATTTATGGTGTATTTGGGAATTGATGGTTCTGTCTGTCACAGAAGAAGAAAAGGCATTTGCACATGTGGAATTGTCATGGAGAATTCAGTAGTGAGTTGTTCTCAACTTGGAGAAGATACATTCATTGTTTCTGTTCATTCCAATAGCATATGTCCTTGTGCCTTGACTACAAGCTTTTTTGAGTATTCTGCAGCATAAAGCTGAGTGAAAGAAGCTTAGAGAAAGTGTGGAAGAGGCTCTGAGCTTTGAGGATGATGCCTGTGCTCTGCAGAAATGGGAAGCACAGTACTCTGGGGCATATTTAGATGACCGTTAGTCAAGTTGTCTTTAATTTTTGTGTTGACCTTTGAACTTTTTTTTTTTTTTTTGCTTGTAGCATACGAAGAATTTTTCATCTTTTGGAGGATATGCCCAGCAGGTTTTCATACTTTGCATTACATCTGTAAGCCTGGCCGTAGTAGCTGGAACACAAGTCCTTCCGTTGTAAAGCACAGAATTGTCTTAAATCTGCTCAGGCATCAACCTTCTGGTGGGTTCTTGAATGAAAACCTTCTTTCCTTCAGGATTGTCCTGTCTATTGCTCTTACAGCTCACTTCCCATCCCACTTTGCAGAATTTTGCAGCCAGGCTTCAGGCTTGGCACAGATCAGTTTGGACCTGAACTTCTTTTCTTTGTCACTGAGTTTTGCCATCTGTATAAATGTCATTTGACTTTGCTGTGGACACTGAGCAGTGACTGATGAGTGCTCTGGAAGTGTTTGGTGCTTTTTTAGGGAAGACTTTCTAGACTGTTAAGTCAGTGTGAGCTTGCAGCCCTACTGGTAATGTTCTGAGCACAGGGATTTTGAATGGGAGATGATATTCAGCCTTGTACTGTGTCCAGTAATTCGAATAAATAACTTTTTAAATGGAATTGGACCCACTGAGCTATTTTTAGCAATCTGTCCTGAATGGGCATATTAGTCTTTTCTGGTGTATGGCATATTCCCAGGATGTAAAGTTGATGTTTTTATTTGAGTGTTTGAACAGGTTAATGATTACCTGGTAAAACAAAATACTGCTGGGAAGATTTGTTTTGCAAAGCTAGCAATACACTGTTTTGCTTACGTGGCTCTTGACTTATAATTTTGATTTGTTTTATGTGATTTGAATCGTTCTGTCTTGAGGGGTCTGTAATTCGTGTGGCCTGGTCAGTGTGGTTGAATGGGCTGGTCCATAAATACAGCCTGATTTTGTTTTTATCCATGAGGTAGTTTCATTACCTTTTTATGAAGTGAAATCACAGAAATAATTATTCACCAGTATTGTTATCATGTCTTGGATAAGGCCTTTCCAACCAACTGCTGAAAAACTCCCTCCACTCTTCATTTTCTTGCCAGAGTAAACTTTGAATAAATATCCCTGAATTAATTTTGTGATTCACTGTGGATCCCCTGTGCAAGGCAGAGCCTCCCTTGCTCTGCCATGGGTTAGTTACATCAGAGTTCAATTTACTAAAGCTGCTGATTTAAAAACAAAATCCCCCAACTCGGGTTGGACCGTAATCTCATTCTTTGCACTCTTTATATATCACACTTAGTTTGCTCAAAAACAAGATGAGGAAAATTCCCCAAAGGATGTGAAATTTAATTAGCAAATGTTGGTTAAGCACTTCAAGATGGCACGAAAATTACTCTGAATGCAGAAATGTCAGCTTGTTTTGGATAGCTGAAGGAAAACTGAGTTTCCCCATGAGACTGGTCTTTTCTCCACGAAGGTAAGAGTTGGAGACAGGCTATTCCAGCCAGTGGAGCAGGTGACTGCCCTGCCCTGGCACAGCTGCTGGCAGGTCTGTGTGGCCACAGGGAAGGGGTTTGGGGAACTGGCCTGCTAAAAATAGTCCCAGTTTTTAACCTGCTGTGTTTTTCCAAGTGAAGAACTGCTTCACTCAGGCAGCGCCTTCAAAGTGCTGCAAGAATCGAGTCTTATTTCTGATTCAGGCTTTGACTATTTCCTGGGGAGTCTTTGATAGATTTTTTAACCTTTCTGTGACTCATTTTCCCACATGCCTGCTGAAGATAGTTTGTACTTCTGCTTCTGAAGCATTTTGAGTTCTGGAGATCAAGCTGAAATTACGCTGTGATTGTTGCCATTATAATATTCAGTTCCAAATTATTTCTAACTTACTCAAAATTCCCTGCATATGGTGAATGTAAGTGTGAACAGTAACTTTTAAGAGAATTCTGAATTGGATCTGTTCAGTAGTTTGAGCTGGCTAAAGACAGAAATATCATCATACCTTTAGAAATAAACATTGTTAAATCATTTCTTTGCCCAAGAAGCTCAAATTAACACAAGGCCAAGTGTCTCTTCATAATTCCTGAATCCATTACTCTTGTCATTGCTTTTTCTCCCCTGTGTATCTTCAGTTAACTGCTTCATTTTTGATTCTTTGCTCCTATGCGTCCAGTAATTTTTATTTTTTTTTAACATTATCCATGTGATGCTACTTGGTTTCCCCATCTGTTTTGCTATAGAGTCTGGGAGGGTCAGTGAAATGGGACATTATCACACACTATCTGGGTTCTGAACTGCAAAACAAGAAGTATTTCTCTCTGTCCCTTCTAATTGTCAGTATTTGGTGGGACAGACAATTTGCCAGCCTGGCTGGCAGCTGTATGAAAGTATTCATGACCCAACTTTATCTTTGTGAGACATGAGGCAGAATTCCAAAGTCTGTAACAGCTCTTTTAAACATTTATATATTTAACCTCTGACATTTGCAGAATAATATGAAAAGGTACAAAAATACTTGTCTGAAAAATAGAATCTTGCTGTCGTTGAGCTGGGTTGGAAGCTGATTTCTAGTGCTGTGATTTATTAGGGGTGCAGAAAATGAAGATGAGCAGCCTCTGTTCTGGCAGGGGAGAGGGGAGCAGTGCAAGGATCAGAGAGGCAGAGAGAGTTAATAAATAGTGAGGAACTTTCCAGGAGGATTCTGGTTGGCTTTGGGTAGAGCAAGAGGAGGTTTGTCATGACTAATGAAAGGATACAGCAGGGAGGAAAGCCCGGATGACGTTGTTTACAGTCTGCACACACAGCTACAGTTTTATGCAAAAGGATGGCTGTATTTAAACATAATCTGGATGTATGGAAATTGGAGAGGGTGCAGCAGGAAGCTGGCACTGCCCTCACTGCCCAGGAACTGGATTGATGAAGAATAATCTGTGTCTGCTGCAAATGTGTGAGCAGATGCTGGAGAGAGAGGCAGATGCTTTTGGCTGGCTGGTCATAAGGTTGTCTGCAGAGAAATGGGAGTTGGACTCAAGCACTTACATCCACAATTGCAGAATTAAGGTAGTAAGATAGGGAGAAATGAGCAGAATATTGGTGGTAATTCTACTGGCAAAAATGGAGAAAAAATCCCTCCCCTCCCAGCAGAGGGGATAAACAAGCTCGTGCTGTAGGAGCCTGGGAGATAAGGGGGTCTGCAGAGGGGGTCAGATCAGGAGAGTGTGCAGGCACGTGGACGTGTCTGTAACAGGAAAAGGAGGCTTAGAGGGGGGCAGTGTTGTACTTCAGTGTCATTTTAGGTGTTTGTACTCCGGGGTTGATTTTATCTTGAAAGAAATGAGATCCCATGCAGGATCCCCATCCTTTAGTTCCCTCTCCACCATGTAACTGCCAATATGTGGCCACGTGTTTTCCTCTACTGTTCCCCACTTATCTCTGCTGCTGTTCTGCCAGTTCCCTCAGGGAGGAGGAAAAATGGTCCCCCATCTCTGATAACTTCATGTTTTCTTTTTTCCCTCTCTCTGCTTCTCACTTGTCATATTGATCATGATTGCAATCTCCAACGCTCTCTGTTGCCTTCCTCTGCTGGCAACTTTGATTTATTCTCCATTTTAAAAAAATTCCACTATGAACATGATCACACTTGCAGTTTTCAATAGCAAAGTCATGAGATTCAGTGTTGTTCTATGTGCTGTGTAAAACTTGTAGTTATCAGGGGGTTTAGGTTGACATTTTTGGATGGATGCAGGATGCTCATTCTTGTACTCCATGTCCTCTCTCTCATCTTTCCACGTCCAGTGCAGAATCTGGAGAGATGGTCATGCCCTCTCACTGCAGTTGGTTGTGAAAGATTTCAAGATGAACACCAACCCAGCACTGTGTCCACTGAAGTTCTTGTGAATGGAGAAATGGCTTTTATAGCATCATAGAAAGTGAGCATGGCTTGAACTTCCAGCACCTGGGTTAATGATCAGCTTGTGGGTTTGACTGAATATTGTGGGAATAAGGAGCAGATGTAACTGAACAGAGAGAAACTAGGAAGGACCTTAAATTGTGCAGTGGTTGGCCTGTATTTGTGTTGGATTTTCAAGTGGTTGCTCTCCTGATCCCCTCTGCATCCCCAGATTCTCCAGATCTCTGCACATGAAGCTGCTGAGGGAGCACAGGTTGGGCATCAGCACTTCAAGCTGAGATTTGTACTTTCATAACCTTAAAGTGTTTGAGCATCTTTGTACCGTGGAGCCAGTTCATTTATTGATGAATGTGCCCCAGCCTGTGACAGGAGGAGTTATCCCATCAGTAAACCTTGGACTGAGCTGACAGCTTTGTGCCATAGCTTTCATTCCTGTGAAAGTCCATGTAAGAAAGGAAAACCAGTGGTTTTCTTTTGGCTGGGGCAGGGGTTTAGAGGTGCTGTGCAGTGCTCAGGAGCAGCTCTCTGCTCTCACAGTGTGTGCAGCTGAACCTGCTGGCTTTGTGACACTGTGCCTTGATTAAATGGAAATCATATGACTCAGACCCATTAGACCATCACAGAGCAGGTAAAGCTGTGCTCTAATGAATGCAGTGTGAATGATGAAGTGTAATAAATGTTAATGGTGAAGCATTCTCTTACAGCTTGTCACTTGGATATGAATTATAGGTACTATAATAGATGTATAGCTACTATAAAGCACACTACTAGTGATCTGTAGTATTGCTTTGAAAGAGAAACTGTTGTATTTTTCTTTGATTTTTCATAGCTGAAAATCAGGTTTAAGAGGCAAATGTAAATTTGTCTCATTCTGTTAGTCTGACATGTAAAGCTTTGTTTGATGGAGAGCTAAGGAGGAAAAATCCCCTGATTAGAACAGAAATGATAAAATATGTCAGATATACTTTAAAATCTGTTTGTATAGCTTGCTCTTTGCTGAGCTGGTTTTGTCTATTGACTGATAATGGAAAATGCAGTTCAGAAGTGTAACTTTATAGGTGGTGTCTGTGAAATGCTGTGGGTTAATGTGCTGTGAAATGTAGCCACTGAGGCAGAGATCAACAGTTTATTTGAAGGTCTGATATGTCTGCTGGGCTCTGGGCAACAGGTTGAGAATTTGCTCCACATCTGATAGAGGTCTGGATTTAATACTCAGGCTCCCAGGATTACATCTTTTGAGCTATCAGAGAAAAATATTTTCTGTTAAAAATATATTTATGTACCACTTTTTTTTTTTGCTTAGAGCCATAATTTACCTGCTCAAAACACTGATGGGGGGAGCAGGGTTGAATCAGTTTATTTGGATCTTTAGCAGCTGGGACTATACCCAGCCTCAGGCATACTCAGACTTTGATAGGGAACTTGTCAGGATTCCTGCAGTATTTAAAATCTTTCCCCAATCAGTTTGCAGTTCAGTGTTTGCTCTCCATCTGCAGCTGGAGAATGCAGCAGAGGCAAAGTAGTCATTGATTGTCAACTGAGCAGAATTGTTTTAAGGCTTTGTAGTATATTCGGTTTCTGGCATCCTGTAGGAGCCAAACTATGCTGGCATTTGAAGCAGAGCTGCTTTTCTGCTTTGTGAGTGCCTTTTTTACTGACTGCTTGTGTTGAGCTGCTGTTGGATGGTGATGGCATTCAGGGCCTGACTAATGCACTGGGATTTAATGAACCGTAGGTGACACTGAGTGCAGCCCCAAGACTACCTGGATCTGAAAGTCAGCAGCACTTCATGGAATCCAAAAACTTGGTAGAAGAAATGGAAGTGAACTTCATGTTGTGCTAAGGAAATTTACTGTAAATGCAGAATCCAGCTATAGACTTATAACCTCTTTAAAATTTATTTAAAGTGACCTACTTTTCTTGTCAAATTCTAACTCGGCTGGTAACTGGTAGAAGGATGTATTCCGACAATATAATCCTCAAATCTTTGTGTAGACAATGCTGACACGTCTCATTTTGAGCCCATTTAAGACCCGTTAACATGTTTCAGACTGGAGTAACCTATTAAATAAATACATCAGGAAAAAGCTTTTACTGGTAATGGTTGTTTTGCTTAGGTGACTATGGCTGTAATGTATTGTGAGTACATCTGGTACTTCAGTGCTTATCAGCGATCTTTTTCCCTTTAGGCGGTTTCCTAGAAACATGATTGCTTGCTGGTGTTGATCTCACAGCTTTGTGGAGACTCCTTCCCTGATAATGTCAAGTTCAGGCTACCCTCCGAACCAAGGAGCTTTCAGCACGGAGCAGAGCCGGTACCCGCCCCACTCTGTGCAGTACACCTTCCCCAGCACCCGCCACCAGCAGGTAAGGGGACACCGCAGCCTGCCCTCTAGCCACGCTGCTCTTCAAGTGTTCGCCCTGCCAAAAAGGGATTAATTCTGCTTTTCAAACCCAGACAACACGGGTTGTTCCGTTTAAAACGCACCCATCTGCCCTGCTGGGGAGAGCTGCTGCCAGTCTGCTTGGTTAAATGCTTGTGGGGTGGCTTCTTCTGTTTTGCTTTGCCTTCCTTGTCCTTATTAATATAAACATCGTGGTTTTTATCATTGATGTCTCATGGTTGGAATAAATTCAGCAGGGGTTGTGTTCCTAAACTTCTGCTACAGTATTGGGCTAGAATCTCTGTAAGTTACATGTGGTACTTGTCAGAATTCTGTGCGAGGTGGAGAATGTGTAAAAACTTGTGTTACGCTGTTTTTTTTTCTGAAGCAGCTGTACCAGTGCTGCCAGCTGAGTTCTGCTGGCCAGAATGGAAGTAAAGGATTTCTAAGGATATCCTGCTTGCTCATTCCTGCCAAGCTTTTATTCTGCCATCCTGTGCTGTGTGCTGTGGAGGACCAGCTGTTGGCTTTACAACGGTTCAGGTTTTCCTCATTTTAATGACATTCTCCTCCTGCTGCAGATACTTCTGATGTTTTTCTTCTACTTCCATGTTAGCAAAAGGAAATTCAAAAACTGAAGCTTTTTGACTTGCTCCGTGTTTATTTTTAGATAATTTATGAAAACTGAATCTCATGGGTAGTGATCTATTACATGTCTTGTAGAGCTTTTCTTCGATTAGTGCCTGCTGTATATAATTTTTAAAAGCAAGTGGTTGATCACACAAAAATACAAATGAATAATCTTGTGCCTCACTTTGTAAATGGTACGAATTGGAGAATGCATCTTGTGTGACTCTTCGTCCTGATTAATAGTGTCTGATATAAAAATGTCTTGAGGTGGTAGGAAAAGAAATTGCCTCGAGGTTGCTCTCATTTTACCACTTTGCAGTTGGATGTGCAAGACTGATTTTAAAGGATATTTTCTAAAGGCTATTCATCTGCTTGCTGCTGACTCATCTGTGTTTTGTTAGAAGTTGTTAATAAATTAGGTGGAATCCCTAGTATAAATATTTAGTCTCTTTAAAGTTTATTTAAATCTCGGAACTGCCATTCGCAAACATTTTTTTTGAGCCGGAGTACGACTTCTTCAATCTGGGGTTACTCTGGATTTAACATCCTTGGTAATGCTCCTTCATGGATCTGGTGTTACTCTGGATTTAACATCTTTGGAAATGCTCACGGTCACTGCGTGCTGTTGTTCCTATTAACACGGGGGGTGTTTCCCTCAGGAATTTGCTGTTCCCGACTATCGCTCGTCTCACCTGGAAGTCAGTCAGGCCACGCAGCTCCTGCAGCAGCAGCAGCAGCAGCAGCAGCTCCGGCGCAGGCCCTCCCTGCTCTCCGAGTTCCACCCGGGCTCTGACAGGTGAGGAGGCTGAGTTGCAGGGCTGTGAGCAGCACCCTGGTGCATGCAGCTGCTCTGGGGTCACCTGGGGACACGCAGGGTGGACAGCAGCAGTGACTCAGATGTTGGAGTTTACTTTCAGTTTGCCAATATCTTCCTCCCCGGTGGAACGGGTCACTGCGTGGGGGATGATCCATGTGCATCATCGTTGCTGTAATGCTGGTGGGTTCAAGAAGGTTTTCTCATTGAACACTGAATGTTCTCTGAACATCAAATTCAGAGATTAAAATCCCACCACAGATCAGAATGATATTGACTGGATTGTAATAATTGTAACAGGAACGTGGTTCTGTTTAGAGGAGAGATTAAAATATGATTTATGCACTCCATTCTTTAGTGTGTTAGGCTGCTGGTGTGTTAGTGCCTATAACAACCTCTTCTTTTCTTGCACTCACTGCTTGTAAAAACCTTTTGCCTCAGACTCTTAGTGAATATATCTGCTTGGAGCAACTTTATATGCAGGATTACTGCTGGAGGTTTATTTTGGCTATAACTGTCCGATCTGGTTCTGAACAAATACCCATGATGAATGTTATGTAAATACTGGTCTGGCTTAAAATCTCATTAGGATATTCCCAGAAATAACTTGATGATAGTGAAATCTGGGGCTTCCATATTGCCTTCATCTTGTGTCAGCAAAATGTCAGTGAAGCTCTGTTCTAATGCTGAGAATCACAGCAGCTTTTAGAGTTCTCAAAATTGAGTTTATAGCAGTAGTAAATCACACCCCCCCAGACTGTAAATTTGTAAAAGCTTATTTGGTAGTTCTGGCCAACTGCAGGAAACTGCTGCTGTCATCTCTTCAGTGGCACTTCATATGAAGATGTTGAAGCCTATGAGGGTTTTTATGGACATCCTGTGCTGGGAGCAGCAAGTGATAACTGTTGAGCATTTTTCTGAGAAGGAGGAGTCTTTAAATGACTCATGGATTGAATCAATGACTGCTTCTGTCACAGAGTAGCATTTTAATAAAGATCAAGTTCCAAACAGACTCATGGCTCATCTCAGGCGTTCTGTGTATATTTAAAAATTATTTGGCTGCAAAAATTCAATAATGGAGCTGTTGTGGCCATCTTCAGTGGAATATAGTACTGCGTTTTTCTCATGGATTTTCGGTGTGTTTATAATTTGAATCAGAGCTTTGATTTGAACAATATCCTTGTAGAAGTGCTGAGTTTCTTTAAGTTGTGTAATGGTAGGAGTGCCTTTAATTTGGGATTCAAGTTCGTGTGCTCTTTTCCGATAGTTTTTAGCTGTTGTATTTTTGAAGATCATACTTAAAAACGTTCATCTGCTTTACTGTTTAGAAGAAGCTTCACCAAATTGCATCTCCTTTAAAACTGAGAAGTGTTGAGGATTTTTCTTGTATCAAAAATGTATATTTTAACAGTTTATCTCCTCTGTCTAGGCCTCAGGAAAGGAGGACTGGATATGAGCAGCAGTTCCATCCAGGCCCATCTCAGACGGATCATGAGTCACTGGAATCGAAGCGACCACGTCTTGAACAAGTGTCTGATTCCCATTTCCAGCGTGTCAGTGCAGCCACTGTGTTGCCTTTAGTGCATCCTCTGCAGGAAGGGTTGAGATCTGCAGATATTAAGAAGGTAAAGCCATTTGTTGTTACAGTGCTGAAGGTGTAACTTTCTGTGTTGTAGTGAGCTAATTAGGGTTTTTTTTTCTGTTAGATAATTTTGTTTGTTTGTTTAGGTTCTTTCTTTGATCCCAAACATTTACTTTTACACATTATCAGGAGCTGTGATCATGAGTCAGTGTTACTCTCTTACAGTCTGACTCAAACACAGTAAATAGACTGGAATTCTGAGTTGCCACTACTCTCTTAAGTCACTCAAACCTCAGTTGTAAAATGATTGTAGCATAGTGCATGAAATATTTCTATTTTTCAACTGAAAGCTGCTGGCAAATGCATTCAAGTCCATTTTTTCCTGTAATTAACATTGGGACTGAATAGTCACAGTACTTCCTTCCACCCCCTTTTCCCTTTTAAGCATTTGAAATGAATCTGCTTATTTACATAACACTAATTATACTTGTCACTGTCTCATTTTGGCTAAATCTAGGACAGTCTAGTTGGGGTGGGTATTTTCTATTTTAGGTATTGAATATTAGAGCTAAATTGAAGAGAACTTCACATTTATAACCACAACTAACTCCAGATGTGCTTTATCAGGTTGGTCATGATTATCTTCAAGAATATCCTCCTCAGTATAGGTGCAGAGTATTGAGGAGTGCCTCTCAAAGAACCCTTCCTTTAAAAATAAAAGTTACTATTTACATTCATGAAAATGTATTTTAAAAGGAAGGCGTTTGGGTCTTATTTTGCTTTCAAGGTAAATATTGCAGTATGTTGTTAAAAAAAACCCCAACTTGGAAATGACAGTATCATAAAAGATTTAGAGTGTTATGAAAACCTTAACTGACTTCTCAACAGAGATGTAGATAACTGGAAATTGTTAATTCCTGGGTGTTTGGCTACTGAGCACTCATTCCCAAGTTATGACTGATCTCCTCTCTATCTCCTGTCCCCATGGAAGGACCCAGCTTTTGGAGGAAAGCATGAGGGACCATCTTCTCCAATTTCTGGTCAGCCTTGTGGGGAGGACCAAAATGCTTCACCTTCCAAGCTGTCCAAGGAGGAATTGATACAGAGCATGGACCGCGTAGATCGTGAAATTGCAAAAGTGGAGCAGCAAATCCTGAAACTGAAGAAAAAGCAAGTAAGCACAGCAGGCACTGCTCTTGTTTTCTGCCAGTGAAAGAGGTGTGGAAAAACCCCATTTGGTGATGGTGGATTTTTTGGTTACATGAATCAGATGAAGAAGTTGAAAAGGAAAGGTTGTGCGTGCAATTTTGTTTTAAATAAGTTGGACATCCCGCAGTTTTAAACATTTTTGAAAGCAGGAGAAAGCCACGTAGGAACAGCAGCAATAGACGGGTTTATATTTGAAACTGCTGTGAAACAAGGGCACTGTGACTGTAATTTCAGCTTCAGAGCTGCCTGCTGGCTGAGGGGAGGATCATCTTTCTTCTTTCATAGTCTGTGCAAGGGGAGAATCCCTTGCATGCATCTCCAAAACCAGAGCTTGTACAGAAGTCCCTGGATCATCTGCTTTCCCAAAAGCAAGAGATCCCAACATCTGGAGCTAAGGTCAGCCTTGGGGGAAAGTGCAGTAACAAGGGCGTGAATAAACACAGAGAGCAGAGAAATAAAGGAGGAAATATCACTTTTTTTTGTATGGCCCTGGCTGTGCTTTGCATCAGAGAGCTGCACTTCAGCCACTGGAAGCAAAGGAAGTGTTTGCTGGCAGAAGTTGTTGCTTTCCCAGTAGCTGTTGTGGCCAAGAAAACCCACCCTTCAATCGAGGCATCTGTTAGTCATTGACAAAAACAAAGTCCTTGTTTCCTTTTCCTTTTCTGACATTCAAAGATCCAGATAGAAAAAGTGCCAGCTTTACTCTTGTATAGTTGGAGCTCTGGAGGAAATAAGAGTTACACTGTAGAATTTGTTAACTTGTAGGTTCAGGATAACAGACGACTCTCAGGACCTGTATGTTTTTATGGTCTGGAAGCATTTAATTATGTCTGAATTTTAATGACCTGTGAAGTGACCTCCAGCAGAAAAACAAAAAAGGATGTCACTGAGTACCTGTGTGCGTGTTAGTGATGCTTATCTCTCTGTGCACTTTTCCACAAAATCAGCAAGTGCTGTGCAACTCACCTATGAAGGATCATTTGTGCACGTTTGTCTGTAATTTGACTTAAAAAATTCAACAAAGTTTATGTTGAAATAAATGAGCCCACATCTTTGGGCATTCTGCTAAAATTTTAGGGAATTCTTGCACAGCAGTGTAGCACATTCTAGCCGGGACTGTAAGGCAGGATTGATCCCTGATGTCAGAAGTTCTTTGGTGTATATTTGTGGCAGGCATGGATGAAGGATATTTAAAAAATGAAGATGTCACTGAACCAGATTAATTTGATGTGAAAGTAAATCACAACAGTGTAGTAGCAGTAGTAGGTAGTAGCTAGGAAGGGGTTACAGGGTGGATTTTTTTTTGCTTTTGGTATTTTTTTTTGCTTGTTTGTTATTGTAACAGTCTTGGAACTTTAATGCATGTGGAGTGGTTTATTTTTGCTGTGAAGTACCTTTAGAATGATGTTCTCTGTGGAGTGTTAGAAGGACTTTTGTACCTTTTGAAACCATGAGACAGCAGTAATGGTGACACTTGAACATCTAGAGTGCAGAAAGGCAGCTTTGTGCTTTATTTCCACTGTGAGAAGGCAGCTCTGATGTAACTGTTCTCCAAAGTTGATACTTTGGTTTAAAGTTAAATAATGATAAATTACAGAGTGACAGTGGCTTTAACTGTCCAGCTGAAACAAGTCTGATTCAAAGCAGGTGAGTCTTGCAAACAGATAATTTCTGTTACCAATAGTGCAAAAACAGTCTTGTTATTGTCCCTGTGGGCATTAAACCCATTGCATTCGTTCCTTGGCAGCGCAAAGCGGAGTGAGAGGCAGCGCTCACTGATCAGCTGCGTACTCTATCTCTGGTGACTAATTACTGCTGGGGGGAACATGGATGGCTGATTTTCTTTCTTTGGTCTCTTAGCAACAACTTGAAGAAGAAGCTGCTAAGCCTCCCGAGCCGGAGAGGCCGGTGTCCCCTCCTCCCGTGGAGCAGAAGCACCGCAGCATCGTCCAGATCATTTACGATGAGAACCGGGTCAGTGTCCTCTGCTCCTCACCCGGGGGGCTCTCACTGCCTCTCTCCTGACGTTCATTACCTCTTCATTTACTTCCATGGGGCAGATTTTTCTGTTTTACTGGTTTGCCCACCCTTCTTTTACTATCAATTTGCTTTTTTTAAGGACATTTCTGTGACATTTTTTATTCTCGATCGTGGGAATCTTCCTTCTATCTTGTATCTGTGGGTCTCAGACCCTTGTGCTGAGATGCCTGAATTATAGATATATATAAACACTCACACATATATCCTTTTAAGTGTGTGATATGAAAAATGCCTCAGAAATTCATCTTGAATTCTCTATTCCTCACATGAGCTGACAAACTTGGCTGAAGACTACTTTGAAATGAGCTGAAGAGAAAAAAAACTGCATACGTTGTAGGATTTTGTGCCTTCTTTATAAACTCTGACTTCTGGCACTTAAGATTTGGATAAATGAACAGATATGAAGTGGTAATATATTGGTGAATTATGAACTTGTGTTGTTCAAGTGGTGAGAAAAGTTCAGGAGCTCAGTGATATTGCCAACAGTAACAGCAAAAATGCTTCCTCCCTTTTTTTCCCATGGTAGTTTGAGATTAGGGAGTCAGATATCTGGGGGTTTCGAAAGTATTGTGTGATCTTCTGTGAGACTGGTATATGTTTGTTTAATTTCCCAATTTTATTCTGTAGTTTAGAGGAGCAGCTAACTTCTATTACGATAGAATTTATTTTTTTTTTTAATTTGAAGAGGTAAAAACCCCCTCAGAAACAATGCTAGATTTTGTACAGTACAACTGTGTCCCAAGCATTCCATGCAAGAAGAAGTCAGAATTATTTTGTGGTCTTCACTTAGTGTGAGTGAGGGACCTTTGACACACTTTGTGTGTTTATGTACACATGGATTCACACTCCCAGATTTGGCAGTTGAAGAATTTTAGTCTCTTAATTTCATTTCTCGAAGCTAATTATACTTGATTTTACTGGAGACCTTTCTTCCTCTTTATAATTATTTGCTGTATTATGAAATGCCTGGTTTTTTTGAACTGCAGAGGTCAGTTCCTGCTTTTATGCTCTATCAGCTTCCAGACTTGGAGATCAGAGTTGCTACCACACAATTCAAGTCCAGGTTTCTCTATTTGCTGAGGCAGCATTGCAGAAGTAGGTTAAGAAGGATCTCATGTGGTCAGACAGGGGTTTAGCAGAGAACATAGAGTTCAGATCCACATTTGACATGAACTTCAGAGGATTTACTCACACTATACCAAAAAAATCTTATTTGCAGAAAAAAGCGGAAGAAGCTCACAAGATTTTTGAAGGTCTTGGTCCAAAAGTTGAATTGGTAAGTTGTGGAATTCTGGTTCTTATCCTTTTGTACTATTTTCTGTGTTACCAGTTGCTCTAATTCTGTTGTGCTGAGCAGCTGTAGTTCTGTGATTATGTACAGAAGAAATGTGTCTCTAAATCCACTGGTGAGTTGGGGCTTGAGTGAGTTCATTGGCCATGTAAGTGTGATTTTTAAAATAGATTTTCATCTATTTAAGAGAACAGTTTGAAGTATGAAGAAGTGAAGTACTGTTACAGACATAAGTAGTTATAATCTAATTTTAAGTAATGAAATCTGTGCTTTGTGCTGAATATCTTGTAGTCCCTTCAGCTCTGCTGCATCTCAGATTGAGAGCACTATTCCCAGCATACTAAAACATTGTTAAATGTGTGGCATAGACATTTAGAGTTCCATGCATTGCAAAGTGCTGAGTGTTCCTTTCTCACCCCAAATTGCAGCCACTTTACAACCAGCCCTCAGACACCAAGGTGTACCATGAGAACATCAAAACGTGAGTGCTTTCATACCCTCTCCTTGCCCATTCAGGGGTCTGGGCTTAAACATTCCCTCACATTTTTCATTGCTGTTATCTCCAAATAGGATGTGTGAGTTTTAACCATAATTAAAAGCTTCCAGTCCATGTAACTTTCTGATTTCTTTGTTGCAAAACAGTTCTGCAAGATGTGCATTATATATGCTGAAGGCAGAGGGAAGCTCTGGCTTTCCATTTTCATTTAAAGACCAAAATAAATAATGAAACTTAAGTTGGCTGTCCTATAAAACGTCTCTTAAAAAAGTTATTCTTGCTCCACTCCATCAAACAGATTTGTATAGCAGTTCCAAAGTACTTAATTCTTGAATAATTTATTGGAAAATTTAACTTTAGGGCTGAATTGCAAAGACTTTTCACCCATAATCGCTTAAACCATTTTTTTTCATTTTAGCATATTAACTCTCTTGTGGTAAGGGAGAGCACCTGCCCTGAAATTGGAACCTTTTGTGTCTCAATTGCTTATTCCAGCCATCTTCAAGAAATTCCTCTCTGAAAAAAAATACAGTATTAGGTGATTTAGGTATCTCGACTTCATTGGGAATTTTCCCTATTTTTTACCCTGAAACTGTTATTCATAATAAAGATCTGGCACTAGAATTGAGATGGGTTTTGTTGAGTAGTTTTGAAGTGCTTGATTCTTACGTAATTCTTCCCCTAATTTTGCTTTCCAGAAACCAGGTGATGAGGAAAAAGCTGATCCTATTCTTTAAAAGAAGGAACCATGCAAGAAAACAACGGGTAAGAGCACCATGATTTTCTAAAAGGAGCACCTCCCAAATATGTTGATTAGAAAAATAAGACCTTAAGCTAAAACAAGTGTGGGATATTTCTGGAAGGCAGTATTGACAATTACAAAATACCACTTGGACGTGTAAAGCAAAGAAATAGTGTTTAGTATTCAAACTTTACACTTTTGTATCCACTTCCTCACCTTCTCTGTGCTGGAAATTTGGTGTAAGTCACCTTCAACATGGAAGGGACTGGAACAGGAAAAATCTGTGCATTCCAGAAGCCTGCCCATGTGCCTTGTACTGATCATTTTGTGTATTTTGCTTAGTTTAAGGTTTGCTTTTGGAATTTAACAGGAACAGAAAATCTGTCAACGTTATGATCAGCTGATGGAGGCATGGGAGAAGAAAGTAGACAGGATAGAAAATAATCCACGCAGGAAAGCCAAGGAGAGCAAAACACGGGAGTACTATGAGAAACAATTCCCAGAAATCCGGAAGCAGAGAGAGCAGCAAGAAAGATTCCAAAGGTATTGCTGGAGATTGGAAATATTCCTGCAAAATATCTCTTCAGTCTTAAGTTTTAAAAGGATTTATAATAAAATCAGTTAATTTTAATGATTAAGTTTTATGTTCATGACTTTGTTGCTTTAAGAGGGTATTAGTGTGTCACAGTGTATAAAGTGAGATGTTCTTCCCTTTGTTCACTGTGTTTCCATGGCATTGAGCTCAAGTTTCACTTCCCATCCTAAGGATCTCATGACTTTATCTGTCCACTGGCACATATGTCCCCGTTGCTGTCCCTCCCCTCCAGCTGTGCCAGCTGTGCCAGCCTCATCCCTTGGTGTGCCCTCAGGCTGCTTTGGTGATGTCCATGGGGTTCCTTTCCCTTTTCCCTTTTCAGATCTGCCATCAAACCCCATATTTTCCAAAAGGAACACAGGAAAGGGGCCAATTAGCAAAGGCTGCTTAGGTTGTGGTGTCAGTGAGGTGAGGAGAGTTGTGCTGCTCAAAAAGGGGTTTGTGGAGTTCTGAAGACAATTGGAGCATCAGCTTCCCTGAGCCTGTTCATTTTGGGCACACACCCCAATTTACACTGGGATTTTTCTGTCACTGTCTGTGTTACTCCTGTGTTTCATGATCCCTGTATTCATTAGCCCCCACACTCAAAAACCATTAATCTTCTTAATTAACAATTTGACTGATCTTTTGTTGTACTTGCCAGATAATTTTATTCCAGACGTTTTTGCATTTTAAAATATTCAAGGTGCGACAGTTAAGGCCCTATTATTTAATTTTAATCTATCAGACATTTGCTAGATGGAAAGTACAAGGAATCTTAAAAGGAATGAAGTGCAATTCACTTGAGAGTTCACCTTGCAGTACTGTAGGTAGAGAGATAGGATTTAAATTAGAATTAGGTCGAGTTTGATTCAGTTGTGTTGAAATCTGTTTATCTGATGTTCGAAATCATTTCAATACACCTTGGAGAGTTCAAGCCCCATAAAGATTTAATCTCATCTCTTGTAACCATCTGTTTCCATCACCTTTCTGTCACAAAACACGGGGAAAGCAGAGTTTGCAGTGCATTGTGAAGGCTGCAAGATTTTGTGGAATCGGGAAAAGAAGAAAGTAAACTGTTAGAATGGGAACAGCACTCATACATAAAAAGTTTCACTTAAAGAATATGTCTTTGTAATTGCAAACTACTTGAGGAGGGGTCGTATCTTTACATTATATTTACATTCTGTAAAAGAATGACCTCTCTGTCTATAGCTGGACTCTGATAGTATTGCCATGTAAATACTAAGGGTTTTTTCCTCAGATTTTGTGCGAATGGATGAATTCAGTAAAATCTTTGAGGTATTTTGTCTCTCCATTTAGTAGTGATTTTTCCCTTTGAGATGCTCTTTGACCCACATGCTGTAGTATATTATTATGATGTTCCTAAGGGTAAAGATCATAAGCTGAAAAGTTCTCCTAAATTACAGCTCTCCCCATCAATTCAAAAGTGGAAAATTTTCTTTTGTCGTAACAAATCTCAGTGTTGTATTAGTAACTCGAGCAAATTGGTAAAAGGCAAATTTAGTGTGGTTTTCTTAAAAAAAAAAAAGGCACTTTCAAAGTGTATCAGTTGTACTAATTAGGGGGATAATTTCTGTGCCACAGATGAACATTTCTCATGCTCAGCAGAAGCAAATTCATTTATCTGAAGCACCTGTTTTGCAGTGGAATTGGTGGTAGTGCTTTTTTTTTGTGCCCTTCTGCTGAGCTTTGCAAACTCCCTGTAAAAGCAAGCAGGACATGACAGAGTTTGTGCTCTGACTCTTCTTAAGAAAGTCCAATCCTAACTGCTTTGAGAGGCTGCTAACAGCCTTGTAAGGAATTTTGGAGGTCGTTGTGGTGTACAGAACCTGCAGATAGAGCTAATTTCCACTTTATCCTTTTTCCTTCTGTTTTCCCCTCGTTTCAGAGTTGGCCAAAGAGGAGCTGGCCTTTCAGCCACCATTGCTAGAAGTGAACACGAGATTTCAGAAATCATCGATGGACTCTCTGAGCAGGAGGTGAGGCTGGTGGCTGTGCTTTGCTGTGGAAGCACAGCCAATAAATGTCCTTTCACTGGCAGTGAAGGTGTCTTGTAGAGGGTTTGTTTCATTGATAAGAGGAAGCTCTTCTCTCTTTAAGAGAATCTGTGTGAAGTGTGGCTTGAAGCACATCTTAAAACACTTTTCTTTTGAGGGTTTTGCTTTCTAATTGTATCTGCCCTAGTTTTTTCTCATGTGACTGTTCGTTGCAGGCTTGCTGCAACCTAGTTTTTTACAGCTGTAACAAACATGTGAAAACTCTTCCTTTTCTCAAACCCTCCATCATTTTGCTGTTCCATCAGTTGTGACACTCTTCCCTTTAGCTGCCCGTAAGTGTTCATTGCCATAGTGACAACTTCTGCAAGAGCTGGGTACAAAAAGAAACTCCAAAAAGCTGTGAATGTGGAGCTTTAAGAGCTGTGCAATTCAAGAACCGTAAACATCAGCAGCACAACATTCTGTGTGTTCTTCACTTTGTCTGTTGTCGTGCAGAATAATGAGAAGCAAATGCGGCAGCTCTCTGTCATCCCTCCCATGATGTTCGATGCAGAGCAGAGAAGGGTGAAGTTCATCAACATGAACGGGCTGATGGAGGATCCCATGAAGGTTTATAAAGACAGGCAGTTCATGAATGTCTGGACAGATCATGAGAAGGAGATTTTTAAGGAAAAGTAATGGCCTTTCTTATCTTTTTATTGCGTTGAAACGACAGTTAAATGCCCAGCCCCATAAAGCTAAATCGGGAATGCTGAAGCTTTAGTGCAATAATGTTTGATAATGTTCTGAGTCGGCTGTAATAAATATTGCAAAAGTTTTAGACTTCGTTTTAATGCTCAGATGCATTTAGTCCTTAAAGACAAAATTTTCTCAAAAGTGCTTTAGTTCTGTGAGAAGATTAGAATGAGAAGTGTGGATACGGAATTTCATTTTATCGTTTTGAGTGCTCAGTTCTAAATTCGCACAGTCTGAAAACTGGGCTTTTTGGGCTAATTTCACTTGTGTAAATGAAGGGCTTGCTGGTGGAATAGATTGTTTGCAAGATTGTTTTGCATGTTTGATCATGGATTATGTTGTTAAACTGAAATAATTTCTGATTTGTAAAAGGTTTGTCCAACATCCCAAGAACTTTGGTCTAATTGCTTCCTACTTGGAACGAAAGGTAAGACATTTTTTAATATAAATAGTGCTTAGGGTGAGATCCCCAACTTTCCAATATAATAATAAATACAAGGTTTTTTTTGTTTTAGTCAAGGGGCTGAATAGTTTTAATTGTTGGAGAAATTAAAAACTCAAATCTTCTCTTTTCATTAGGGGTAAAATCTACTTTTTCCTGCTTTTTCACTTTAGAATGTTCCCGACTGTGTATTATATTATTATTTGACCAAGAAAAATGAAAATTATAAAGCCCTTGTGCGAAGGAATTACGGCAAACGCAGGGGAAGAAACCAGGTACATTGAATTTATTCATCACTTGGGTATTGTTATTTTATTGCTTCATATTTACAACTGTTTCATTATCTGGGATAGCAACGTATTATAAGCATAGGGGGAAATAATTATTTTTCCTTTATTCTATTGTTGCCCTTTTAAAATTTAAGTGATTCTGACCTCAAGGGTGTTGTTGGTTAGTTTGGTTTTAATTCTCTGAAATATCTTCTTCCTTTGCACATTTCTTACTCGTTTTAATATGACAATTCATTTTCTTTGAGGCCTCTGCCACAGACATTGAGGTTGAATACATGATTAAATCCTATGTTGGAGCCAAGAGAAATTAGGTTTAGCATGTGACTTGCAGTGGAAAATATATAATCAGTTAATAATGCCAGTCCTTGTCAAAAAGCAGAAATTAATAGTGATCTTTGTTTGGTGGTCAGGCTCAAAGTCAAACTGGAACTTCAGAGCCAGAAGAAAGAGACTGATTTAATGCATGTGAATAAAAATCCTGCTGATTCAGGAAGTGTTCCTTTGGAAGTCTTTGGGAAGGAAAAGAGCAGCATTTTATAAATAAGCTGCTGGGCTAGCAGGGTTAATGTTGGTATTGGAAAACAAAATAACCCTGAAACTTTGAGACTGCACAAATCTGCTCTGCAAACCAGTAAATGCACTAAATATTGCACTGAAATACACAAATACTGAGCATTTTCTAGAAGTCCCGGTAAATGTATATTTTTAATACAAAATTTTTTAAATGCATAAGATTTTACAAACAGCTTCAGCTGAGGAGTGAATCCTGCTCAGTAGAAACAGCCATGGGATTGAGATTCTGTGGTGCTGTTGTACTTAAACCTTTGCAATTCTGGGCTGGTGTTCTACCAGCAGAGTCCTTGTCTGTACCCCACAAATGATGGATTGCTTAGGATAAAGTCATTGTCATTGTCCACAAGATTTCACAGAACTTCTGCTCTGATGGGAGAAATTGCTGGAAATAATCTGTATTTTGCCAGGATTTCTGTTAGAATTTCTAAGCCTAATAATCCTTTTTAATAGGAAGGGTTATTGTTGTTGTTGTAGTGATTGGGGAAAGATTGCAATTAAAGTCTAGATGTGTGGCAAATGAAAAGAAGATGGAAATAAACAGGATTGTCCAGACGTGGACTGTCACTGTGGACACTTAGCAGAGGTAGTGCTGCCATTTGGAGTGGCTCAGTTCCTTGTGCCAGTATAAAATGAGCTTGGTGTGGTCACGGGAAGTGTCACGTGTTGAGGGGTGCCTTTGCTGGGTGCTGTTCTAAGGGGTGAAGAGACAAAACTGGCTCAGCTGTAGTGCAGTGAAGCTGGAGATTCTGAGATATTTAGAAAGTCATTACTCTGTATTTAAATGTCTTTTCCACGTTGTTAAACTTCAGAATATTGGAACTTTTAGAATTCAAAAATTGGATGGACTTTTCTATATATAAATGGTTGCTTTCCTTGGGTAATGCATATAGAACAGAAAGATTTTAATTCCAGCTTTAGAGACAAGGGCATGGATTTGCTTGGTGAACCAAGGTGCTCTGCCTGACTTTGTGACTGTTCCTGTGAGTGCTGATTTATATGTGAGTAACTGAATACATCAGTTGGAACACTGAAGGTTTGTTCAGCTCAGATTACTTGCTCTTGGAATTGTGGCAGAGTTGTACTCTGTAATTGCTGGTTGTTGATCCACTTTAAGTGCTACAGCAGATCCCTAAACTTTGGGCAACTGCTGGCCAGGCTTAATGTGTGCTCTGTGAAGGATGCAAGAAAGTGCCAGGTTTTTAGCCCTGGAGAGAGTTTAGCTGGACTTGCCAACTGAAGGAAATACTCTCAGCGCTCTAAAAGGGAAATTTTACCACTTCTGGAAATCTGAACTCTGAAGTGTTGCAGTTAGCATATTAATAGTAAAGAACTACATGGTGCCAAAAATCATATTTGTATTTTTAATTTTATTTATGATTAGTTAGCAACATCTATAACAGCTAGTAAAAAAAAAGAACTTGAGAGGGTTGAACTGCCTGACTTGCCAGAACTTTTATCTTACAGTTGCAGAGAGCAGCTCACCCCCTTCCCCCTCCCATGTCCCAGCTTTGTTTGAAGCTGATATTTTTCATATCTCTCAGTAGCAACTTGAAACTTTCTTGCTGATTGGCAAACACAAGTCATGTAAGATTTATGAGGTGCTCCGAGATGGGCTTAGGCCAATAACAGGTGCTTCAGCTTAAACTCTTAATAGTTCATATATTTTTGTAAATCAGAAGGCAAGCAAGTGGAATATTGCAGTGGAGGAGATATTAATCATGGTAAGGACGTTGAAGTCCTTCAGAGAATGCAGTGAGCACAACTTGGCTCAGGTTTCAGTGTGGGGGGTTCCACTTGAGAGAAGCTGAGTGCTGGATCAAGGATGTGAAGAGATGCGGGGCTAATAAAACTCTGATGTGTGTTTGTCCTCAAACAGGTCTAGAGAAAGGGCTTTTTATAAAATACTGCCTAAACTGTTCCAGAGTGTCACAGAGGCAACCGAACAAATGTCTCTTAAACCAAAGCTTGTCAAATGTAGAGCAAGTCTTAACATAGAATTGAGAGAAAGCCATGGCTGCATGGTGCTTTAATTTCCCTACCCCTGGAAGTGTTCAGGACAGGGCTTGGAGCAACCTGGTCTGGTGGGAGATGTCCCTGCCCATGGCAGGGGGTTTGGAATTGGACGATCTTTAAGTTCCCTTCAAACCCAAACCACCCTGTGATTGTGTGATTGCAGAGAATTCCTTAAATAACTAATTGAAAGAAGGTTTCTTTAAGTGAAGTTTTAAATTAATTTGGTGGCCAGGCAGTGGCCAGTGCTGGCTGTGTCCCTGCAGTGTGTGTGGCTGGAGCCCGTGGGGCAGCAGGTGGGAGGCCAGTGATGTGAGCAGACAGAAATTCGCCGCCTGTGTGTGACGGGGATCACCTCTGGTGACTCCGGGGAGATTAGGAGGTGCTGTGTGAGAGGGGCAGCGCTGCTGCAGGCAGCTTAAGTGGCAGAATGACACAATTTCCTGGAATAAACACGTTGCTGGGTCAGGCAGCCTCTGCTAAGGAGCTCTGTGATGTGGCTGCTGGGGTGGGTTTTGTCGTTTTGAGCCGTGCCCTGAGCTCAAGCCCATCCCCTTGTGTGGACAGTAAAAGTTTCAATCAGCAGATGAATGTGCAGGAACGTCGCTGACCGAGGCTTTGACTCCTTTAAGGTTCGTGTTTATGCGTTGATTCTGCAGCTTAAATAAAGTCACTGGGTAACAGAGAACCAAATGATGTGAAGTTGGCCTGGTAAGAGCAGGATTTTCAACATATGTTTTCTAAATAGATTAGATGGAAAATAATTTTCTTTAAATTATTTTTTTTTAATGCAGTTTTAACTCCTTGTTTTCAGGTCGATCTGTCTAGCAAGGTAGAAACAATTTATCTTAGCACGTCTCTGACATCTTGCTTGAAGGAAGTCTTTGCATAATCAATAACCAGCACCTTAATTGCTGATAATTTGCAGCAGGATGATAGTGGTTAGTGTTTAGGGTTTCTGCTCTAATTCAGATTATTAAAATGTCAAAACCAAGCCAGTTTGTGACTATTTCCAGCCTCAGTTTAGTTAGTGAAACAGTGACACCTGCTGCTGCACTCATAGGGAGGTTGCTTCCTCTGTGAAAGAGAGAAGCTTATTTTAAGGAATTTTTCAGTAGATTGTAAAATCTGAGTTCATGAAGTGCTAGAACAGCAATCTTGTAATTCTCTGCCCTTGTCTTGTCCTTGTGTTTCTATGAATTGTGTTCTGTATCCCTGTGTTTCCATGAATTGCCAATTGTAGTCTGAATATCAGTTTTGAGACAAGCACAGTATTTACTGTACTTGTGAAACTGTCACCTCAGTAGAGAAAAGAGTTTTTGTTTACTTAAAATAATTCTGGTTTTTTAAATAATTCTGTAAACTCACTGGAAATGTAAGTCTAAAATTCCCAACCCAATTTTTTTAACAATTGCATTCCTTCAACGCTAGTGACAGTTTTGAGAAAGCAACTTGGAGTTGCTGATAACTTTCATGCTACAAGACCTTCTGCTCCCCAGTTGTAAGATCATGTTTCACTATAAAATGCACAAAGTTAAAAATAAAATTGGAGAGAAGCAGCACCCTCACTACATGGGTCAGACTTCCCTAAGCACTTTTAAAATGTAGCTGTTCATTTTTAGTGAGGCACACAGCAGCCACTGTGTGATTGTACACAATCACCTCCATGCTCATGCTGTATTCCGTGGAATTTATAAAGCAGAGTTATTCTGTTCTTATGCTCACCACTGTGCAGTGTCTGTAACTTAAAATATTGCCGAGTGGGAAGTAAGGCAGCATCAGGTTTTGTGCTGCTCTGAGGACAAGATGCTGCCCCCTTTGTGTGATCAAGTTATCATCTAAATCCTATTTCATTTCAGCAGCAGATTGCTCGTCCTTCTCAAGAAGAAAAGGTAGAAGAAAAGGTAGAAGAGGAAAAATCAGACAAATCAGAAAAAAAAGAGGAGGAAAAGAAAGATGAGGAGGAGAAGGATGAGAAGGAGGAATCTAAGTAAGTGTGTATATGCTGAAATGCATGAATTCACCCTAGATTGCAGGTTTTGGCAAAGATGAGAACAGGATTTGCATTAGCCTGACAATGAAATCTGGACTGAAAACTATTTCTTTTGTGTATGAAACTTTGTTTTTTTTGGATATAGAAATTTCTCTGTCTTGCTGAGCTAATCAGATCAGTGGAAAAACTAACGGGGTTATTATTTTGAACATGTAATAATTTCCATAACTTGTTGATTTGGGCTTTTTTCATATGTTCTGTCACACATGGAGTATTCATATTTTCTTTGAAGGTGACAAAGTCATGTATCTGTGTTACTGTCTGACAACTAGAAGTTGTGGGCAATAAGTGAATTCAGTTTCACTAAAGGCATTCTTTGAGCTCATGGAGTTGTGTTTGTGAAGTTTGGGGGTTTTTTTGTCCATTGGTATTCAGGACTATCTTCTCACAACGGCTCTCTGAATGTGACTGAACTGTATTTTACCTCTTCCCAGAGAGAATACCAAAGAAAAGGACAAAACTGAAGTTGCACCAGAGGAAACAGAGGAAAGGGAGCAGGCGGCTCCTCGGGGCCGAAAAACCGCCAACAGCCAAGGTCGGCGTAAGGGCAGGATCACCAGATCAATGACAAATGAAGCTGCACAGGCAAATGCTGCTGCAGCTGCAGCCACTGAAGAGCCACCACCACCTCTGCCACCCCCACCAGAACCTTGTGAGTAGCATTTACAGCACTCCCAGCTGGTCGTAGGCTCCTCGCTGACACGGGGCTGTTTCCAGGCATGCAGTGCACTTCTGGTTTAATATTCCAGCTTTATTCTTAGCCCTGCTTATAATTTTGTGGCTGTGTGGAACTGTTAAACTTCACAAGTGTAACTTCATGAATAGTGCATGTGCAATCAGCTGACTCTTAGGGGAGAAAAGGCAGTTCAGCCCTTGTGTGATCACACCTTGTCTCCCTGTGCAGGTTTATGATGGCTCTGCAGAGATCCAGGTGCCTGTGGCACAGATTCACTTGCAGGCTCACAGAGGATGCTGTTAAATAATTGGCCTGATATTTGAGTACTTTAGGGAGTTTCATAAGCTGAAATAGATCTTGGCAAGTTGTTGTTTCTGCATTAGATGGCAAGAGGCTTTTTTAAAATTAAATGTTACTTTCTTGGCTGGTATGGTTAAAAAAGATGACGCAGTCTCGGAGTGTATTTTGGAAAAGGCTGACCTAATTTGTGTTGATGCAGAAATACCAGAATATCTTGTGGCTGGTAAATAATTATCCAGGATGGCAGGGCAGGTTGTGGGTTTTTTTTCTTGCAGTGCCCTGCTGTGGCAAAATTTATTGCTCCTCATGCTTCAGCAGAGTAGTTACAGGCAGCTGGTATTCTAGAGCTTGTAACAACTCTTCTGTTACTCAGATGTTCTGTCTATAAAGGACAGAGTAAGTGGGCACATCGGTTCTTGTATAGCTGTAAACAGCAGAGATTGTGAGAAATATTCTTGCTCCGTTGATACAGTGGGGTTTTATAAGCACTGGGTTTTTATAAGTCTGAATAGTGGGTTTTGTTTTTGTTTTGCTTTGGTTTTAAACCATTTTTGCAGGCTTTTCTGAAAAATCCAAAATAGTTTTTCTGTGGATCAGATACTTTATAGTGTCCTACTTCTGTGCATGGAAGCTGTTGCAAGGTCTTTGTTACACGCTGTGTGCAATGGCAGATTTTATGGGAAGGAAATGGACGCTGGTGCAGCTCAGTGCTGTTCAGAAATTCAAACAGGATGATACAAATTCCAGAGGAGTGAATGAAAAGCACTTTGCACTGAATCATACTTAGTTTTCTGCTTGCTTTTACTTACTGGCTTTTTTTTGTTTTCTTTTCTTTTTGTCCATTTATCCAGTTGGAGACTCAGTTAATACAGGAACAGTAGATTTCTTGATGCCCACTAACCAGTAAATAACCATTCCAGCAGTGAGACAGCACTGACCTAGCTTAGAGCATGTTGGATTGCTGCTTTTAGTAGCTGATGGTAATTACTGACATTTTAAATAAAATTATAGTGGTAAATACACCTAAGTTACTTACAAATCTGCCTTGACAGACAATCAATCCAAATTTTGTAGGCAGAATAGTTTTGAACAGTTTTCTCTGCTGAGCTTTTTGTGGTTCCTTCTGTATCTCTGACTTGGTTTAATGGAGATTGACTACTTCCCTCTGATAAGAGAGCTTTCCCCAGTGACCTGAGCAAGCCATAATGTAAACAGATTTCTTGACTATAGGATGCATAATTGGTGCCATGATAATGAATCCTGGTCTTTTCTCTGCTCAGTGTCTTTGTTTCTCTTTCAGCTTCTACAGAGCCTGTGGAGACATCCCGCTGGACAGAAGAAGAAATGGAAGTTGCTAAGAAAGGTAAACCTTGTAAAGCCTTTGACTTCCTTCTGGATACTTGCATTTACAAAATTTCAAGGATTTACTGAATCACTGAATATATTTGCTGTGACTTTTGCCAACACTATGCTGATTTAAAAATTGCTGTTGTTTTGCGTGCAGCTTTAACAGACAAAATTATCTTTTGAGACTTATGTTGACTCTTTTCCTGTGGGTTACTTAGAACTGTTTGGACAGCAGTAATTCTCTCTCTTGCCTTCCCATAGGTGTTGTTGTTGCATTTATTGAGGTTTGGATAGCTGAGTTATTGATCATAGTAAATATTGGTTCCTTTATGTCTGACCAGGTCTAGTGGAACACGGGCGAAACTGGGCAGCCATTGCCAAAATGGTTGGGACGAAGAGTGAAGCTCAGTGTAAGAACTTCTACTTCAACTACAAAAGGAGGCACAACCTGGACAGTCTTCTCCAACAGCACAAACAGAAGGTGAGTGCTGTGGACATTGAATATTTCACAGGAGAAACCTTGGATCTTTCTGAAGTCATGCATCACACTTCACTGAGGCTGTTTTGGAATCTCCACTCATTTCCCTTTCTACATAAATCTCTCAGAAAGGGTGGCTGGTGCTCACTGACCTGTGACAGTAACCACTTCCTCCTTTAAAATGCAACAGAAGGTTTTGTACTTGGTAAAACACTTGAGCCTGAAGAGTTCTTCAGTGCTCTGAAAGCCACGTTCCTCACCAGTGCATGAGCAGCTTTGGATGTACAACAGCTCCTTGAAACACTGCAAGCACTGACCTTACTAAACAGAGCAGGAGAGGTAGTAGAAGTCCAGGAACTGAAAATTTGGGGGCATTGAATAAGTAGAATGCTTTGTGTTGGAATCCTCTAAGCTGCAGTGCTGGTCTTCACTCACTGAGGTGAAGAACATCAGTGTCTGTTTGCTGCAGTTGTTCAGTTGTCCCCCAAACATGCCATGAGACCGTGGTTTGTTCCCAAACTTGGTTTTGGTCAGGAGCAGCAAAAGTTGGCCTGAAGTTGAAAAAGTGAATGGGTTGTGCTAAATAGAGATTCTCTGGCCTTCATTTCAACCTCAGATTGGTAAATGGGGATGCAGTAAAAGGCAATAATTGTGGATTTTCAGTACATTGTCAATGCTGTGTCTTCCTCAGTCTTCACGAAGGCCCCGAGAGGAGCGAGATGTGTCACAGTGTGAGAGTGTGGCTTCGACTGTGTCAGCTCAGGAGGATGAAGATATTGAAGCATCTAATGAAGAAGAGAACCCAGAAGACAGTGAAGGTAACTTTTCTGGGAAGAGAACTTCTGTGTTCTATGTTTTGTGTGATGATGTTGTTCAAATGCTCTTTCAGTTGGATTTCATCCATTTGAACTCACTTGAGGGGATGCAGCATTTTTAGAATTTAGCAGCCTAAAGATGTTCGCTGCTTAGTATTTTGAGATGCTTTGATTATGCTGTCATCTGGAGTGTTGAAACAAGCTGAGTCAAATACATGTAACCTTTGGTAGTTGATAGTCTCAGTAAAGCTTCAGACAAGCAAATTCAAGTGGTGGTTTGTTTGTTGTGTTTTTTTTAATATATATTTGTTGGTTGTAACAGCTTATTTATAGACCCTCAACATCAGTTAATTTTGGCTGGTCTTTTGTGGAGCAAAAGGCAATAGAATTCATTAACAATGAATGAGAGAAGATGACTAAGTGTTGGGTTTTCAGTAGTTGATATTTTTTAGTTGCAGTGTTTGTGTGATTCAGCCAATTGTCCATTTCTATAATAAGTCAAAATGAATTGTTTTGCAGATGGATTGGTTAAAATTGATGGATCCTTATTGCACCCAATTTGTCAGATTTCATTGATTGAACCTTCATGGCAAAACATTTCCTCCCCAGGTGCTGAAAATAGTTCTGATACAGAAAGTGCTCCATCTCCAACTCCTGCAGAGCCTGCTAAAGCAACTGAAGAAACTCCATCTGAGCCTGCTGCTCCAAAAGTAACCACTGAGGCCCCAGCAGAGCAGGAATCTGCCATTAAACCTGCAGCCAGCACATCTCCCTCCTTACCAGCCCAAAGTGTATCAACAGCTGAAACTCAGAACCCTGAGCCACAGGTCAAGGAAGAAATCAACACTGAGGCTGAAGAGCCTATGGAGGTGGACACTAGAAGCCATTCAGCTGAAGCTAAGCCTGTGATTACTCTTCCAGTTCATACCAAAGTAGAACCTGTAGAGACTGAAATGAGGCTACCAGAGAATGTTCAAGTGAAAATAGAGAGTGATACCAAAGAGAGAGAGATGGAGAAACCCAAGGAAAAGTCAGAACCGGAGGAAATGGATTACAGCCTGTCCCAGCCAGTTCCTACAGCCAGACCAGAGTCCCATTCAGATAATGACTCCAGTGCCACCTGCAGTGCTGATGAGGAAGTCGATGGAGAACCTGACAGACAGGGGTGAGTGGGGCTTTGAATGGACAGTCTTTGGAGCTGTTTCTCTTTTGGAATGGCTGACACCACTGGGGGTATTTGAAGTCTTTTCAGTATTCTGTTGGTGCAGTTCCTGTGTCACTGGAGCCAGTGCCTCCCTCCCTCCCTCTCAGTGGTTTAATATACACACAGTGCCAGGGATAGATGTTTAAATGTCAAAAGTATCCAGTGTCCTGGAGTGCATGTGGGCTTTGGAAGAGTGCAGGTGATGGTGTTTCTGCACTCTCTTGCCTCTTCCAACATCATCTTTCCACAAATGTCTTAGCCCTCCATGTGAAATTATTTTGTTGTAGATGATTGTTTATTTTCTGTGGACTAAATACATGTAGTCCTTCCTATCCATTGTGTTTTTTCAAAGCACACTCTATAAAGAAGGTTGCATTGATGTAAGTACTGCATACATAAATATATACATAAATTTCTGATGTGGGGGATTCTGAGCTCGTATTTTGGTATTTCTGTGTATTATGAAAACATAGCAGCATCTGTTACCTCCTCTACCGTATATGCTGTGGGACAAAACTCAGCAAGGTTCTGACTTTTCAGCCCTTTGTCCAGTCTGATAAATGTGTTGGTTTTTTGAATTTAGGAGCTGTGGCTATAAATTTTTTAAGATGTGCAATCTTGGTCCTTTTGGTGATATTTTTCCCTTCTATCTCTTTTTCCAGTATCTTCAGCAGAGAGTCGAAGCCCTCACTGTTAAATCCCACTGGGTCAATCCTGGTATCATCCACAATAAAGCCAGGGCAGATGGACCTGCAACAGCTTCACCACCGAGCTGCTGTCATCCCACCTATGGTATGGGCAGTTCTCAGTGCTGTTTGAAGGAGTCAAACATCTAGTCACAACATTGAGCAGAAAAAAAAAAGTTAAACAAATGAAGAAAAATATTATTGGCTTTATTACTGTATTTTTTCAAGGGGAAAGTAGGTTAAGTATAAACCAAATGGCTTAAAACCAAATGTGGACCTTTCGAAACACCCAGACTGCAGGGGAGAGTTGAGCTCCACGGCTCCTCCAGGAAGTGCCTGTGAGGGTGTCCCTGACGTTGTCCCCTTGCTGTCCCCAGGTTTCCTGCAGCCCCTGCTCTGTCCCCGTGGGCACCCCAGTGAGTGGCTACGCTCTCTACCAGCGCCACATCAAGGCCATGCACGAGTCCGCCCTGCTGGAGGAGCAGCGGCAGCGCCAGGAGCAGCTGGACATGGAATATCGGAGCGCTGTGAGCCCCTGTGGCACCTCCAAGAGCCCCAGCGTGGAGTGGGAAGGTTGGTGCTCCCCCTCCTGTGTCTGTGTGTGACCCTGCTGCCTCATTGGAGAGGGACACTTCAGTGGGATAAGGAGCTGATAATGGACTGCTCCTTGCTGAAGGGAGCCTGCCCGCTCTGCTGCACTTGCTGCTGATGAGCTGCCTTGTAGCCCCTTTATATAAAGGCAGAAACTGGTTCCATTTGGGTCAAACCCAAAAATGAGTTGTTCCTACAGAGAAAGATGCAGCGTGCAAGTGAGAGGAGCGGGTGATTCTGTTCTAGGGGAGCCCTTTCAGAAGCTTAAGGTGAAGGTGGGACTATGTACTCTATACAGTAAAACATTCATTTTAACTGTGCTCATACATGGACACTGGAATAGGGCACAAAAGTTTGGTGGAACACGTGAACACTTCTTTTTAATTGCACTGTTTGTACCTGATGGGTGTGTCAGGCATTGGAATAGTCCCTTCATTAAAACTGTGCTGTGAATTGGACTTTTTGAGTCCAATTTCTAACCCAGGGTTCTTCTCTTTCTGATAACTTCAACCTTCCCAGGAAAACCAGTGGCCTATATGCCTTATGCTGAGGTCAAGAGAATAGAACAGGAAGCACAAGTGCAAAATCCAGCCACGAGGTCAGCATCACCCTACAGGTTATCTCCAAGAGAAGTCAATAAAGCCTCTCCCCAGCCTGAGATGAATGCAGCTCGCTACAGTGTCCCTCCAGGTAAAGATTGGGAGGATCAAATTATTCTCTAAACACTTCATGAGTTAATAGAAGACAGATAATTTTCTGTGTGTGTATATGAATAAGTGCTCAGTGTTTTTCCAGCCCAGTGAGGCTGTACTGTGCTGTTTCTGTTCACACTGCAATGTTTAATGTACAATTTTCCCCCTCAAGTTCTCCAGCCAGCCCCTCACCAGGTGATAACCAATATTCCCGAAGGAGTTCGCCTCTCCACAACCAGACCCACCAGACCACCACCACCACTCATTCCATCCTCCAAAACCAGTGTGCCATCAGAAAAACCTTCCTTCATCATGGGAGGCTCGATCTCACAAGTAAGAGAATTATTATTTCAAAATCTGTCTTATATCATTTTTTTTCCCTTTCTCCAATCTTCAACTTCTTGTACTTGGTTATGGAGTCACAGCATTAACCCTTAAGACCTACCTGTGTACATATCATTCTAAAAGGCCAGGAATTACAGGAGCTTTAGAAATGAAGCATTTACTCACATTTAAGAGCATGGATATCCAGTTTAGGTGATCTGCATCTCCAAGCTACCAGTGACCCTCCACTCCTGCTGCTCTATGCTTTGGAACATGGCAGTGGGGCACTGTGGCATTTCCAGATGGGATCATAGTAGTTTTAGCATTTTCCTTTAAAGAGAGATGTGAATCTTCACTCCAGAAACACAAATTAACATCTATTTGTTGTTTCAGGGAACACCTGGCACTTATTTAACATCCCACAGTCAAGCTTCCTACGCCCAAGAAACTGCAAAGCCATCAGTGGGTTCTATATCCCTTGGGCTGCCAAGGCAGCAAGAGTCAGCCAAATCTGGTAAGGAAAGAAAAGCTGACATGTTTTGTACAGACTATTTAATGATCCGTAATTAAAGGATATTAAAAAACCTCAAACTTTTTCTTCTCCTCAATAGCTTCCCTGCCCTATATCAAACAAGAAGAATTCTCACCCAGAAGTCAGAATTCCCAACCTGAAGGACTCCTGGTCAGGGCACAGCATGAAAGTGTGGTGCGAGGTAAAGAAAGTCACACAGATTAAAAAACTCTTGTCACAGCCTGAGAAAACCAAGAGAATGAACTGCTGAAGTGTTAATTGAAAGTATTCTATGATTATATAAGTATCATAAGATTACAGGATTAATTTGTTCCCTGTTTTCCAAGGCATGTGTATTTGTAACTGGCTCCTCCTGTCTGCATGGCTCACTTAAAAATACTTGTAACAAGCCATGCCAGTTTCAAAATAAAGTTGCTCACTAGAGCAAATCTATCAAAAGAAAATAAATTAGTGCTGTAAAATACTTGTAGTCTGTAAAAGACTGTGTTGAAAGAGCAAGTAGCCTAACTGCTTCAAATGCCTGCTGTTAAATTGAAACCTCCCCTGTATTTTAATGTAAACTTGACAGTTCTCAATAGAATTTTTATTTATTTGAAATGGAGTGGATTTTTTTTATTCTGTTATTTATCAGGATGTCTTTATTTCAAATCAGGTACCACAACGATACAGGAGGGGAGTATAACACGAGGAACTCCAACCAATAAAGTTTCAGTTGAGACCATTCCTTCTTTGAGAGGCTCCATAACTCAGGTATTTCACCTTTTTTTGCTGGGAAGGCTGTAGCAGAACAGCATCTTCAGACTATCACTGTGAATGTATTTGCATGTCTGAAAAAGTAAATTATTATCACGGGGTGGGGACTGCCTTGAAGAAAGAACTTTCAATCCAATCAGATGTTCAAACCCCACTGTTGCTGAAGTCAGCATTACCATGATTTCATCTCCATATATATGAGTTTTCAGACCTTTTAAGTAATACCAGAGACTTTGGTAAACCTAACTGAGGGCAACTTTCCTGAAAATTGTATCACACCTGAGTTCAAATATTCAAACCAAGTGTAACCAGTCTTGTGCAGATTCTGTTTAAATCCAAGAAGGGAAATTCAGACCTTTTGTCTTGTCATTTTAAATGCTGCTGTTTTGGTTAGTTTGGCATCCCTTTGTACAAAGAGCCATTGCCTCAGTTCTGCTTTGAGATGAGAAGGGGAGGTTTCATTGCTTTGGACAGAAATAAAACCTAATGGCACCATGTGGTATATATTATCTTCCCCCCAAATGGTATTTATAGGGTAAATGTTCCAGGTTGTGAAATACACTGGTAATACTGTTTAACAAGGCAGCAGAAATAACCTTACTCATATTTAGATTAAGTGTCTACAATAGAGGCAGAAGTTTAAACCATAAATGAGTTGGTTTTATAGACCTGAGAAGTTTTTTGGTTTTGTTGTATTTTCCCTTCACTCCTGGCTGTTCTCTGTTGCCTGAGACGTGTGAGCTGATTGATGTGCTGGGTTTGCACTCAGGGTACCCCGGCGCTGTCCCAGTCCGGCATCGCCGCCGACGCGCTGCTGAAGGGAACCATCACTCGCCTGGCCACGGAGGACAGCAGCCCAGAGAAGTGCAGGGAGGAGGCCTCAGCCAAGGGCCATGTCATTTATGAAGGCAAAAGTGGCCATATTCTGTCTTATGATGGTGAGTATTTGTATATTCTACCTGATCAAAGTCAGGTTCTGCTTTCATAATCTGTAGCTGCAGTGTTTCTCCTTCCAAGCAGATGCGTGTTTGAAATACAGTTCAGCTGTTCCTGTGCCATTTATTTCCCATTGGTCATTGAATGTATTGTGAAACCTTCAATACAGGTTTGAAATGACCTGTATTAAAAAAAAATAAATGTATTGTATAATACATTATATATATTATATATATTTAAACTTCAGTTGAAAAATTGATGCACGAGTAACTTAACAAAGAACTTTATGACAAACTATAAAGGATATTTTAAGATTGATATTTAATGTTACAGTATTATATTGAAGTTGTGTTGCTCAAATATTAATGACCTGTGGTCTCAATGTAATATTCATGTGCCCTTTTTTGTTGTCCACATTTCCTGACCACACTCTTGTACATTTTGCCAGCAATTAAAAATGTCCGTGAAGGAACAAGGAGTCCAAGAACTGCTCATGAAATTGGTTTAAAGAGAACCTATGATACAATGGAAGGAAATATAAAGCAGGGGATGTCACTGAGGGAGTCTCCAGGATCTGCACCACTGGAAGGTAAAAACAGCTGCTTCCAAGGTGTTTTATCTTTTATCCATTGATGTAAGGGCATTTAGAGTTATCTTAGACTGCAGACTAACAGAGAACTTAGATTTAAATCACACTAATGACCAAATCCATCCAGTAACACTGCAGTTAGAGCATGCTGGAAACAGGACTGGAGTAGATCCCAGTTTTCTTTTCTGTTTTACCACAACTGCTGCTACTGCAGGTGGCACTTCCTGCTCTCAGCTCACCTGACAGATGTCCCTGGCTCTCCACAGTCCCAGTGGTCCTGTTGAGCTCAAACACTGGGTCACGCCAGCACAGCCGCTGCCACACCCTTTAGTTAAATATTGGTATCACACTGCCCTGACCTTTGCATTCCTGCAAGAAACCTCTTTGAACTGCAGGAGCCTGCTTCAGGGCATCCCTAGTGCTGTGGTGTTTTAATAAACTGTAATCAAACAAAGCTTGCAGAGGCCAAGCCAGGTCATTATATAACTTTTCCGATTGTTTTGTAAAAATACAAATGCAAGAAAATGTTTCCTGCCTCAGCCATGGAGCCTTGCTCCTTAAAAGCGTTTTGCCCCATCTTTGAGTAGCTCTTAGAGGTATTTTGTGGACATGTTGATCAGATGGAATAATGTGAATATGAGGTTTGTAGGCTGCACACAGAAATTCAGTGTTGCCTCTAAGTTGCTGATGCATTTGGCTCTTTGAGCTCTTTTGGCATCTGAGTCGCTGCTCTGGTACTTTTATGCTTTGTTTCATCAGTGACACGTTTTCTGTCTTCAAACTGTGAAAAATCATGAGTGTTTTGAGCACTTTGTTTAGATTCTTACTGTAGGCACAGTAAATTCATCTCTTCCCCAGTGATTCAGTATGAACTTTGATAATTTGGAGGATGCTGAGGCATATTTAGAATTTTTTTTTTTTTTGTTCCACTTCCCACCATGAACACCTTTCTTTCTAGGCAAGGAAAGTGGAGTGTGAGCAAAGCAGTGCCTGCTTTTGAAACAAAGGTTAAGCTTAATTATAAAAAACACCTCCTCTTTTCTAAATATGTTAAAACTTGCAACTATGCAATAGCACAAATACTTGAACTGAAAGATTATTTTTTTAGGGCAGGAGGTGTTATTAACATGTTGCTGCAATGCCTGGCATACTGAGCCTTGGCCCTCTGGGCACTGCCAGGGTACAGATACCATCTCTCATGTGTAAGAAGGAGGGGGTGTGTTGGTTTGGAGATTGGATTTTTTTAACACTTGTTTAATTCTCTAAATTACCTTCATTTTAATTTTAGGTTTAATCTGCCGAGCGCTGCCTCGGGGTAGCCCACACGCCGAACTAAAAGAGAGAACAGTCTTGTCTGGCTCTATAATGCAAGGTGAGATATTGCAGGTTTTAGAAAGGGGAGCATTAATTAATCCTCAAAAGTCTGGATTTCTGAACCTTAAAGCTCTTATTAACTGTGGGAGCTGTGTTAAAGGTGGAGCTTATCTTATGAAATGTTTTCAGAGCATAAATCAGCAGTTTTTTGATACGCTGTGTTCAAAGCTAGTCTGTAAACACATTTTTTATTTTTTATTGGAAAATAGACTTTTTAATATGAATACTTGGTAATTAGCACTTTTTTTAATGAACACTAACAACTCTGTAGATGCATTTATTTCTTTTATTTCAGCATCCAAAATAACATGGGAGGTTTTTCATAGTATATTGTTCAATATTATTTTTGTGATGATTTGTTTAGACTTTGAGTATCTTACCACAGACTACAGCAAACCCAAGTTTCACTGTTATATATAATTAGTTATTCTGCTTATGAAAAAAGAGACTTGGCAGCTATTAATACCAGCCATGTGACCCTTTCTTTCTCTAAAAGGCACACCAAGAGCAACAGCTGAAAGTTTTGAAGAAGGTTTGAAGTACCCCAAACAGATCAAGAGAGAGTCACCTCCCATCAGGACGTTTGAAGGAGCCATCACCAAGGGCAAACCCTACGATGGGGTCACCACCATAAAGGAGATGGGTCGCTCCATCCATGAGATCCCAAGGCAGGACCTGTTAAGCCAAGAGAGTCGCAAGACTCCTGAAATGGTGCAGACAAGCAGGCCAATCATAGAAGGCTCCATATCTCAGGTAAATCCAGAAAGCCCTGGTACACTCACACAGGAGTGAATCAGGTCAGGCTCTGGCTGTTTTTTCCACAGCATGAGCTTCACCTGAACTTTTTCTCCTCTTCAGGGCACACCCATAAAATATGAAAGCAACTCTGGCCAGTCTGCCATCAAACACAATGTAAAATCTTTAATCACTGGACCAAGCAAGCTGCCCAGGGGAATGCCTCAGCTGGAAATGGTGCCAGAAAACGTGAAGGTGGTGGAGCGAGGAAAATACGAAGATGTGAAGACCGGGGACGCCGTGCGGTCCCGTCACACGTCAGTAGTCAGCTCTGGTCCCTCTGTTCTCAGGTCAACTCTTCATGAAACTCCCAAATCACAGCTGAGCCCTGGGATTTATGATGATACAAATGCTCGGAGGACACCTGTGAACTATCAGAGTCCAATGTCCAGGAGCTCACCTATGATGAATAGAGTTAGTGAGGGTATGTCATTCCTGTCCACAGTAAGACAAAATCTTCTATTATTTTAACTTTTATGTACTCCATTATCTTTATTTTATTCTAGTGGCTTGTCTCGATTTGGAAGTTGGCTAGAATGAATTTTAGAAGGCTGTAAGCTGTTAGTTGAAATAAGGAAATGAAAATCTGCCACGATAGAAGAGGGAAGTGGGAAGGCAATTCAGTCTCAATTTGCATTTGATTATGGATCACAGTGAAAGTGGTCTCTACAAGGATAATGTTTTAAGACCAGAAGCTGTTCCTGATTTTAAAGTGTCTAAACGAGGAAGATGATTTAGTGAGGTGTAAACAATCTTAGTTTTAAGGTACAGTTCTTTCAGCAGAAGTGTTTTGTGATATAAAATGTTCTCTGTGCTTTGTTGTATTGCAGTCATTGAAAATGTTCCTTGGGAACCAGTGTATTTTTACAGTTAAATTTTCCATAGAGAAATAGGCATTTTATTAATTTGGGTTTTTCGTTGCTTTTAGCTGGAGTATCTTCTGGGAAGCCAGCAAATCATGAAAGGAAGAACACACTCACTCCAACACAGAGGGAGAGTGTCCCAGCAAAATCTCCAGTCCCAGGGGTTGATCCTGTAGTGGCTCACAGTCCTTTTGACCCTCACCACAGAGGAGCAACTCCTGAAGTCTACAGGGGTCACCTCCCTCCCCATTTAGATCCTGCTATGCCATTTCACAGGGCTCTGGATCCTGGTAAATACATTTGTGTTGGCTTTTTTTACTTTTAGAAATACTGTGGGCTTTGAGGCACAGAAAAGATATCTTTATCAGGCAGTTATCAATGGCCAGATATCATTTATAAGGTTATAACTATTTATTGTTGTGATTTGATTTCAGTTTGGTGGTGATTTAATATCTAACCAAGAAACTTAGTAAAATAGTATTGTGTAATGCTGTAACTTCTTTCAGAGCTGCCAACTTGCTTCTGTTTTTTTAAAAAGTTCACAGTATTTTTAGATGAGTATTTATGGAATGTATTAAAAGCTTTCAGGAAAGCTATGCAAAGAAGGATGTGGAAGAGGTTAGAGAATTGAAATATAATTCTATATAATTATATATAGACTTACATATGCTTTTAAAGTCTTCTGTTCAAGACTGATTATTTTCACTGAAGGATTATCAGGTTATCCCTGGTGATACTAAATACAGTGACTTCCTTTTAACCTATCCCTCAGTTTACTTCTGTGAAGTATTTTCTACCTTCTTTGGGTATTTCAGCCTTTTACATTTTCAGAATTTCAGGATTTAAAGTTTTATTAAAGTCATCTTTCCAGTCTGGATTGTTTAGCACTTTCAGTGTGCATGCAGTGCAGAAATCCAATAAAACATCAGTATTAAAATGCTATTTTCACTCCTTTGGCACCAACTAGAGGGACTTGATACCACCTCTCACTGAAGCTTTACAAACACATGAAAGTTATATTTAATCCAGAATCTTCCAGCTTCCTAAATGCCCCTTTGTCCCTCTTTTCCCCCTCAGCTGCTGCTGCTTACCTGTTCCAAAGGCAGCTGTCCCCCACGCCGGGGTACCCCAGCCAGTACCAGCTGTACGCCATGGAGAACACGCGCCAGACCATCCTCAACGACTACATCACCTCCCAGCAGATGCAGGTCAACCTCCGGCCCGATGTCACCAGGGGACTGTCCCCCAGGGAGCAAACTTTAGCACTCCCCTATGCAGGAGCACGAGGTGGGCCTGGCTCTCTTTCTATAATCCTCTTAAAAGTGTGTTTGGGCTGTGCCAGCTGTGGTTTGGATGCACTCATACGAGGCCGTGTGTATAAACGTGTTCATCCTGGAGCCATCGTGGATGCCTGACAACCCATTTGCCAACTGCTTTATGTGGAAAGGGAAACCACTTCTATAATCAATATTTTTAAGGAGAAGTCTCAGAGTTACTAATGTTCAAGAGTGAGATTGTTTTCTGCCCGTGTAAATCGATGATCAGAACCATACTTAGGTCACCATCAAACTTCAGTAAAGAGAATTATATCAAAATGATAACTTCTTCAAAAAGAATATAAAAGCAACAGCCAGAAGTGTAATGTTTGGGATAAAAATGCTGATTGTTTTATTTCTTAGATAATACCCAGAATTGCTAAAAGATGGGATTATTGAGTAGAGGTGAAGTGCATTTTTCCAAAGGGCAATTAAAGAGAGTGCTAAAAATGCAAATTCTGACTTGGTATGTTCCTAAATTGCTGATTGCCAGATCTAAGAGAGTATAACCAGCTGAAATATAGCTCTACACTTGCCTTATTCTTGTATTTTCTCCACCAAACATTCATTGCTGACTCTGTAGACCATGTCCTGGAGCAGCCATTCTCACGTGTGTCATCTCCTGACAGGAATTATTGACCTGAACAATATGGCCCCCACTATCTTAGTGCCTCATCCTGGAGGAACCAGCACCCCACCCATGGAGAGAATCACATATATCCCTGGCACCCAGCTTACCTTCCCTCCCAGGCCTTACAACCCTGCTTCTCTGTCACCAGGTAAGAGCTCTCATGGCCTGCTGATGGCTCTAATTGTCTGACATGCTGAGATAATTGATCGTCTTTATTCAGCTTTCATTAATGCCATGGTTTGATGTTTTCTCAGGAGATGCTTTTTGCATGCACCTCTCACTTGGATAGCAAAGGGGGTTTGATGATATCCTGTGTAGTTATAGTGGAAGCACTGTCAAATTCTGAATTTGCCTCATTCTGTCAGGTCTTTATTTGTAGAAATTTGATTACAATTCACTAACCACATTTTACATGTGTTGAAGGGTGGAATTGGGGTCTATAAGCTGTGTAGTTTCTAACTGTAGAGCAAAACCATTTTACTAAAAGGCTTTTGAGCCTTCCACTGTCACTGTGTGTTAAGCTTTTGTCTTCCTAGATAAGTAGATAGTCTTGAGTGGAATTAAAATGTATTTGGGAAATGTTGCTGTAAATGTATGGCAAAATATATAGACAAGTGTTCATCATACTTTACTTAAGTATATATTTTTTTTGCTCCTTCATTTTACCTTGTGGACCTTCCAGGACACCCCACACACCTGGCAGCTTCTGCAGCTGCAAATGCTGAAAGGGAACGGGAAAGGGAAAGGGAGAAGGAACGGGAAAGGGAGAGGGAACGCGAACGGGAGCGGGAAAGAGAACGAGATCGTGAGAGGGAGAGAATCACCTCAGTCCCTGCTGAACTTTATCTCCGACCAGGTGAGGGCACATGGATACACTAGGATCACTTGTTTTGTACACTGTAACTGCTCCTTTTATGCAGTCACTCTTAGCAAATACCATTTACAGATTGCTTTGACTCTGCACTTCAGGCAGGTTTCTCATACCAAGCAGTTCTGGTCATAATTGCAACTTCTTGAACTTTCTCTCAAAGCAATGTAGCTCCTAAAGAGGAGTGAATCCCAGTTGTCACTGGCACAGCTTGCATGTCATTTAGACCATTGTGAACAGATTTAAACCTTTAATGCATACCATCACATCCAGAGTGATGGAGACAACTGGGAAGGGATGTGGAGGAGACAACATTGATTTAAAGTGCTACACTGTTGTAAGAGTAATCGTTCATTTTTGTTTTTTCCCCTGCACTCTGTGTCCTGCAGGTGCAGAGCAGCCTGGCAGACCCGGCAGTCACGGATACGTCCGATCCCCATCCCCCTCTGTCAGAAGCCAGGAAAACATTCTGCAGCAAAGGCCAAGTATTTTCCAAGGAACCAATGGGACAAGTGTAATCACACCTTTGGATCCTGCTGCTCAGCTACGTATCATGTATGTTTTAGGAGTTAATGTGGCACAGATATCTGTTCCAGTATTTGAGCTTATTGAAAGGTACATTTAGGGTTAAGGTTATTTCACTACGATTGCTCTTGGATTTATCAGAGCATTTTCATCAGTGCATTTTGGGAAGAAATTAGTGTCAGAAAAGCTTTGCTTTATTGTGTTCATGGCTCTTGTTCTTTCCATGTGGTGTAATTGAGGCTATTCAATGTTTGCCCACAGGCAGCTCACCCCTGGAGCTCCCTCTATCACTCAAGGCTTGCCAGCTTCCCGTTACAACACTGCTGCTGATGCCCTGGCAGCACTGGTGGATGCTGCAGCCTCTGCTCCTCAGATGGAAGTTGCCAAAGCAAAGGAGAACAAGCACGAAGGAACCAGGATAGAAGAGAACATGGGACGCCGGTCAGCTGTGGTGACTGACCAGCAGCAGATGGAGCAGAAGACCCTGGAGGTAGAAAAGAGGCCTGTGCAGTGCCCTTATACATCTGCAAATTACTCTGGTGGCAAGTCCCAGGGACAGACTTCATCAGTAGTCTATTCAGAGGCTGGTAAAGAGAAAGGACCTCCTCCTAAATCCAGGTACGAGGAAGAGCTGAGAACTCGAGGAAAGACCACAATTACTGCTGCTAACTTCATAGATGTGATCATCACTCGCCAGATTGCTTCAGACAAGGATGCTCGAGATAGGGGCTCTCAAAGTTCAGATTCTTCCAGTAGTTGTACGTATCTTAGTAACTCTCTACTTCTTTGCTGTCTGTCTTAGCCTTTTAGGGGAATGATGTGAAAAGATTTGGATGTTTAATGATAAAATATTCAGCTCTGCAAAGCAGAAACACTTGATAGACAAATTTAGTTTTTGCATATTGTGACTCTGCAAAATCAGAGTTGTTTGCTTTATTCAGATTCCATGCTACAGCATGACTGCAGGATCATAAAAGTAACCTTATCAGAAGTCAGGAAACTGAAAATTACTTTGTTTATGTTAGAACACTGTTTCATGGATGTATTTGTATCACCATGGTTACCATGAGAAGGCAACAGTGTTTTGACTTTAATTCATTGGTGTCATTGTACTGGAAGCACTGGTGTTGCTAAGTATAGGCAACAAAAATTTTCTGTCATATTTACATCTTATTCCATGACCTTTGCTTGATATTCAGTGTCCTCACACCGATATGAAGCTCCTGGAGATGCCATTGAGGTGATCAGCCCTGCAAATTCACCTGCACCTGCTCAAGAAAAACTACAGCCCTATCAACAAGAGACACCCAAACCAAGCCAGGCAGAGAGTAAGTTCATCTGCATGTGGAAATATTCTCACAGTCACCTTTTTTAGATTTGTAAGCACGGGAGTTTCAAACCTTGAAGCTTAACAGACTGACCTTTTCTTTTCCCACCAGCTGACCCCAACAGGCCGTACGAGGGCCCCATTCACCGCTACAGGACACAACAGGAGCCCCCCTCACCCCAGCAACCTCCACCTCCCTCTTCCCAGGCAGAGGGGATGGCACACGTGCCCAGGACCCATCGGCTCATCACCCTTGCTGATCATATCTGTGTAGGTTTTATGATTATGGTTTTTATTTCAGAATATTACAAAATATTGTGTCTGAATCTATAACCTCATTTGTTGCCATCGGGCTCATCTAGTTCATGAAAACCTACACTGTGGCCACTGTCTAACCAAGATCTCTTTTCTATTTCTTTTGGTGACATCCAGCAAATTATCACACAAGACTTTGCTAGAAACCAAGCAGTTTCTCAGGCCTCTTTGCAGCCTCCCACCACTACATTCCAGAATTCCACCCCTGCTCCAACGCCTGTTTCTGGCCGGGCAAAGACCTCGAACCGCTACAGCCCTGAGGCGCAGGCACAGCCCGTGCACCACCAGCGACCAGGGGCCAGAGTGTCCCCTGAGAACCTCTCTGACAAGGCCAGGGGAAGGTAATGCATGCAATCAGTCTAACTGCAAGTTTAATTGATGCCCAGATAGCATATTGATATGAAATAGTGCAGTAATCTTGGTGTGGATTGGAAGTGAAGGCACCTTTTGGTCTTACTTTTAGGCAAAGTCTGTCTCCTACTGTTTTGCCAATTGCTTGGCTCCATGCCGTAACTTATAATTCTTTTCCCTTTGCTACTTCTCTTAATTTCCAGTCTCTAGAGGGCTGAAAACATTTAATAACTTAAAACTTACCAGAGTTGTTATGGACAATGCACAGTCATCTTTTTAAGATCACCAAGCTTACTTAAGCATGTAACATATAACTACATATAAGCAGTTATGTAGGAACTGGAAAATGACACAAGTTAACTACTGCTGTACATGCATTGAGAGTAATTATCTGTCTCTGAATCACGGATGTAGGCCTGGAAAATCTCCAGAGAGGAGTCATGTCCCCTCAGAGCCCTACGAGCCAATCTCGCCGCCTCAGGTCCCGGTTGTACATGAGAAACAGGAAAATGTTCTTTTGCTTTCCCAAAGAACTGAGCCTACTGAACAGAGGTAGGTGTAAAACTGACTTTTAAAAACATAATTCTGCATTTTTGTGCTGCGAACAGTGTCTTTAATAAACAGCAGTTCAAGTGACCTTCCTCTGGTGCCACAGGCAAATTGTTAATCACTGTCAATCCTTCTGCACTAACATCCAAAACTTGCTATTTGGGAGGTGCTTTGGGAAGGCTGAGGGAAAGGTCACATGTTGGTGCTCTGTCTTAAGTTTCTTGGTGCAAGCAGAATGTTCTGTGTCACATCTGAGAGAATGCTGAGGGTGAAACTCCTCATGGATGCCAGTTCTGTAAAACTGAAGTGAGTTTTGAGAAAGGTCACAGTTTTTATTAGAAGATCTGCACTATAAAACTGCACAGGATCTTCATGGGGTCCCTGGCAGTGCTGGAGTCTGCAAACATGTGGGAGATGCACACTGGAGTGGGTGCTCCTGCACTTGCCCTGCTGAGGAAGGACGAGCACCCAAAGTACTTATTTAAGGCTCATGCTGGTGAAGCTGATTCTAATTTTCTTGGGGTTTTCCACCCTGCAGCTGCTGCAGGGCTGTTACAGTCCGTGATGGATGTTAGGTAGATGCAAAGGGATTTTCAGGAACAGGGCAGGGGAGATTCTGCTTTTTAGAAATGTAAGGATCTTGGGCTAGGAAACCTAGATTATTTTTTACTTCATTTTTAGATTATTTTTTAAATTCAAGCTTGTCAGATTGCTGCTGCTTAAGCAAACTCTCTTATTATCGAGCCCCCCAGTGTTCATATGGCTGTTAGTGGTTTCTGCCTGACTGCTTTTGGGAAGATTAAAATGTGCATCTTACAAGTTCTGTCTCTTTGACACCTGTTGGTCTTGGCAGGACTGACTCTCGCTCTCCAGGCAGTATCAGTTACCTGCCTTCGTTTTTCACCAAACTTGAGAACACTTCACCAATGGTGAAATCCAAGAAACAGGAGATATTTCGAAAGCTGAACTCATCTGGTGGAGGTGACTCTGACATGGGTATGCAGGACTTGCCTTTTCACTCAATTTTTCCAGCTTAAGCTTTATGTGACTTCCACCTGCAGATGACCTGACCTAAATATGATCAAACAATTCAAATTAATATAAATCTATGAATATAAACCACATTTAATAATTCATGACATAGAACTAGAAGATTAGAATTTTTTTTATGCTGTTGTATGTACGACTGTCACATAAACACTTAATTTAAGAGATGAAAACCACATAATTAATGACTGAGTTGTTAAAGCCTGACATTATTCTAACTAACTGTGTCTGTAATTTGCTTTATATCAATAGTACACATTTTCCTGTTTGGAAAGGTGTCTTGAAACTAAATGGTTTGTGTTTTCTTTGCCCTTATGATTATGTCTTTTAAACAGCATTTTAATATAGTTCCAGTAGTGAACACTGACATGGTGGAATGTGATATTAGAACAATATTTTTGCTTTTTTCTTGTGCAGTAGGGCTACTGCTGATCACTTAGTAATCATCACTATTGAAAAATTCAGTGAAATGTTGTGTTTTAATTGCAGCAACTGCTCAGCCAGGGACTGAAATATTCAATTTGCCAGCAGTCACTACCTCAGGTAAGTTCTTCAATAAAAGAAATAACATATGTTCCAGAAAAATGTAATGTCTTTAATATCTTAAACTTATTCTCTTTGAGGAGTCCAGTAAAAGAGGAAAACAGTGTAAAAGGCTAATATCCTATGTGAAAATTTCTTTCCTGCACCATAAAGAAAAGCAAAATCACCAAATCTTTCCCCACACCCCTTTTTAATTTCTCCGAGTTACACTTTTTGCCTCCCTTCCCACCTCTCCCTGTGTTCTCTCTTCTCTCGCAGGTGCAGTCAGTTCTAGGGGTCACTCCTTTGCAGATCCTGCCAGTAATCTGGGTCTGGAAGACATCATCAGGAAAGCACTGATGGGGAACTTTGATGACAAGAGTGAGGAGCACGGGGTCGTCATGTCCCAACCTCTTGCGGTGGCTCCGGGCGGCTCCGGCGCCACGGTACCGGCGAGTAACGAGACACGTAGGGAAGAAGCCAATCCATCTCCAAATTCAGGTATTGCCACTCCCAAATATCCCAGGGCCTTAAAGAAAATAAATAAATCAAGGGTTTGAATAACGTGGTAGCACTGAAAATCACTGTCTTTCCTCTGTGGTTGGCGGAGGTGGTGTTTGTATTTATCGTCCTGGCTTTTCCAAAGACACTGATGGAACAGCAAAAGGAGAACAGGGTGTATTGGATACCTGAAGCTTCTTAGTGCTACCTGATAATTTCTAGAAATAAACACACAGAGGCTAAAGTGTGGGTGGTGAAATCTGTCCCTTCTGTTGCCAGGTGGGGCAGTCAGCAAGCAGAAGCTCATTGGCAAGTCAAACAGTAGGAAGTCAAAGTCTCCGATTCCTGGGCAGGGATATTTGGGAACTGAAAGACCTTCTTCTGTCTCATCTGTACATTCAGAAGGGGACTACCACAGACAGACTCCAGTGTGGGCCTGGGAAGACAGGCCTTCATCAACAGGTGAGGAATGGGCTCCTTTCAAAGGTGTTTGCACAGCTCAGATGCCAGACTGTAATGTCAGATATTGGCCAGACATTTCCAGCATGTGGGGGTTTTCTGCAATGGATTTTCTGCTAATTGTCACAACCCAAGCCAACACAGATCTCTCAGAACAGCTCTTATTTTTTGCCTTTTGATGCAGGTTCCACCCAGTTCCCATACAACCCTCTGACCATGAGGATGCTGAGCAGCACCCCCCCGACCTCCATCGCCTGTGCCCCCCCGTCCATGAGCCAAGCAACCACTCACCCACAGAACAGGATCTGGGAGCGAGAGCCTGCACCGCTGCTCTCAGCACAATACGAGACTCTGTCTGACAGCGATGACTGAACTATGCAGATTTTTGTTTTGTTTTGTTTTGTTTTTTTTTTAATTTGCGGGTCAAAAAAAGAAATCTATTTTTGACTTGTGCCCACAGAGACTTTCCAAGAGAGCAAGGGCCACACAATGAAGAATTGCTGGAGAGTCCGTGAAATGCCTTCTGCACAGGCTGTGTGCTGGAAGACTGTGGTCAAGAAGGTTGACTTACTAAAGATAAATATGTAAAGAGTTTTTAAAAATGTGGACTATTCCTGCTCTACATCTATTTGTAAAGAAAACCATAATGTCTTTTAAATCATTCTTCTGTAAATAGAGAGTACTTTTTGCAGTGTTTTTTTCCCTTGCTATAGTATCTGGTGTACTTATGTTCAAATCATTGCCTAAACTTTGGGGGTCATTTTGTAATTTTTTTTAAGCATTTTCTCCAGTGTAGAATACTCTTCATAACCCTAGCCTCCCTCTCAGCCTAGCCTAACCAGAACCCCAGCCTCCCAACCATCATTGCCCATTTAATGCCGTGCCACTTCCTGCAGGCATTGTGCTTTTATATAATTTTTTTTTTTCCCTAGACACACTTTCTCAGTGGTGTTCAAGCTCTTGTGAAAATGTTGATTTTTAAGACTGACCCCTTAGTGAATTCTGTACATTAACATAACTCCAGTTCGCTGGAATAAGATGATATATTTCTTTGGAATTTGAAATTCTGCCACATTGTAAATTTTTGGTGCAGTTGGTTTTTTTTAGCAACACTGCAGAAATATTATTGCATGGGTATGTTATGGTTCATTTTTAAAAGGTTAAAGAAACAAAAAAAGAACAGCTTCTGGAGGCATACCTCACTGTTATGCACACTGGGAATTTTAACTGTGCCCTGAAAGCCTATTCTTAGTGTTCTCTGTTTCTGCATTGTATGCAGTCAAAACAGGCTACTAAATTTTACTGTCATATTTAACCACAGCAAATGGCTTTTCTGAACAGAGGCTCTGGGTGGGTTGATAAATCCTTTAAGAAGAAAAACTTCCACATCCCAAGTTGAAATAAAACAAAGTGCTTTTATAGAATAATTGAGCAACGCACGAGTCACCTACTTGGCTTCTGTTACAACCAGTTTGCAATAGGTACTGTGATTTTTACCTTCCTCCAATCTGATTTGAAAATCTTTATGTAATAATTATTTTGAAGTCTGCGTCCCTGTCCCTCTAAGCAAGCTTTTGGTGGAAGTCCTTACAAATGCTTGGCTTAACTCCTGAAGTGTGCAATACTTGTTAGGGTGATTTTTATTTTTAAATTGTATATGGTACTAGGAGAGTCTCCTTAATCATTCATCTATCAATGCTTGCTATGATATGCTTGTAGCTCGTGTACACATCCATCTGGGCAGTGATGTCACAGGGTGTCCTGCCATCCATCTCCAAAAGCATCTTCATTTTATGCTGCACTGACCTCAGGAAGTGAATTCAAATCTTCCGGGGTAGAAGGACTGATTCTCAGATAGCACTGAGCTGGGGGGTGGCGTGGTCTGTCAGATTTCAAACTGCTTTTGCATCTCATTGATCAACAGGGTCTTTGCCTTGGAGTTATTTTCCAGTGAGAAATATTTTGGATTTTGCCGCTGTTATTTGTGATGCGTTGTATGGAAGGTGTAATGCAGTGTGTAACCTTGAGTCGTGTGAGCTCTGCATCCCGTGGACTGTGGTGGTCCACTTACAAACAGGAAGAAGCACAGAACTACTTATCAATAGCAAATTTATTTTCAGTCCTTTAAGGAAAGCCTTCTTGCCCCAAGTGTGGGACACAAAATTCCAAAGGAACTCATTTGGAAACTTGACACTGTTGAAAATACAGAACTATTTTGCTACTTTTTTTAAACACTGCATCAGAGTAGATTCGTTGGCAGTCTTAAATCTCCCTGCTGTCTTTTTCTGAGAAAGATTTCTCTCATCCTCCCCTCCTTTACCCTTCTGGCTTGAAGCAGTGAAGTTTTCATCCTGTTTGTAGACTTGTGCTCTTATTCTAACTTTCTTTTTTGGTTCCCACAGCAACATATACTGGAAAACGAGTTGATCTGCCCTTTTTGTAGATTTAAATTTGGAGTGGAGAGTTAAGTTCCATTCTTAAACTCACTTGTTCTCACTTTCTTAGTGTAACAAATACAATGTGAAAGAGGCATGTACAGACAAATGTCTTTGCTACCTGTACAGTAAGTATAGCATGTTCATTGCAAAGCTTCATGTTACTGCTGCAGCAGCAGCAAGATATCCAAAGTAGGATAGTCACAATCTCCTAAGATACAGCTTGAGTGGCATTTGCACATAAAATGTTGCTGCTTTTTTTTTTGTTTGTTTTGTTATCAAAGTTTTAACTTCTCCAGTGTAAAAACCTCTCCAGAGCCTAAGTTAGGGTTTACCACAATTCCAGTAATCTTCAAGTATGGAATTACATCTGCCCTGTTTCAAACAGGAAGGTGTTTGTAAGTCATGTTTACAAAGTGTAGTTTACTACAAATTTTTACCTGATTTCTGATCAGCGCTTTCACAATGCTTTCATCTTGATATGGTTCGTGATTCTGATATGAAATCATTTAAGACTTGAAAAACCCATGCATCATAATTTCCACACAATGTCTTCACTAGACAGTGACTTCTGGATTCAGACCAATCAATAAAGGGGATCAGTTCTCCACTTGCTTTTCCTGTGTCTCCCTTTTGTTTTGCAGCATCAGGCAAAACCCTGCTCCCAGGGTTCCCAGGTAACGCTGCTGCCCTCCAAGCTCTGCTGCTTCAAACCCCAAGCCCAGCACTTCAGGGAAGGTTGGCTCTGATGTGCCAGAGCCTTTCTGTCAGTACAGCCCTATTTTTACTTCCTAGCTTGCTGAGAACAAAGCTCTGTATGTAACTGAAGTTTTCCAGCTTCAATGAACTTCTGCTCTAGAAAACCTGTGTGCCTCCTCTTAGCTCAAAGTTCAGAGATGAAGCTGTTATGGTAAGTAAATTAATAATGATGTAATTACACTGAGGGTTGTACCAACCAGCTGCAGTTCTGACAACTGAGAGGTTAAAACTGCTTGGTTAGCAGCAAAATTAGTTCTACTATCCTAACTAAATATGGATTTGGTAATTTCTGGTTTATTCTCCTCTTTCTTTAACATCAGCCTTCCTGGCAGGGCAGAACTGAGAAATTCTGTTGTGTGAAGCAGCTGTTCATACTTGATTCACATGAAGGCACGTCGCTGACAAAGCTGGGTTTGTACACAGCATCTTTTCCTACAGGAAGCCTCAGCATTCAAGCACTGACCTGTCCAAGGGAGGAAGACAACTCTGGCACTCTGTGTGCTCTCCACTGGAGCCAAGTGTTTTATTTCTGACAGCAGCTCTGTGTGGTCACAGTCTCACCCCTCCTCTGAGAGGACAAGTTCTATCTTTGGATGCTGAATGAAGAAATACACTTGATCTTCAGGCAACCTGGCAGACCAGGACAGGGAGCTACAGCGCTGTTGCAGGGCAGGTACAGCCTGGGAAATGTTGTGTTGAAGTTCAAACACACTGAACTGCAGCACTGATAACAGTATAACCCCTGTTGTGCTGTGCAGTATGTAAAGAGTGAGACAATTCCTGCCTGTTCCTTTTCAAGACTTGCTCTGGGACAGCCATGTTTTCAACCTGAACACTTCTGTGGGCAGCAGGAGTAACAAGCTGCTATTCCTTGACTCTAACAGAGGTATTAATACCAGGCCAGACTTGCACTTATGCAGCCAAAATTAAATCACTTAGCACAGCAGGTCAGTCAAACCACAGACCACACCACAAATGCACACAGTTAACATTTCACACCTTTATTTGGGGCTGTTAGGCAGTGGCAGCCCTTCCTCTTAAGCAGTCCTGGAACTCCTCGTTGCTGTTTCTCTGGAGAATTGCACTGAGCTGCTCCCAGGCTGCCTGTGCTGACCAAGCCTTGCTGCCTTCAGCCACCTCAAGGCTGGACTCTGTGGCCAAACTTATTTGGAGCCCTTTCTCCTCTTGGCCAGCTCAGCTAGTTCCTGCTGGATATGCTGGACAGAAGCAGCATCTCCCTTCTGCTGTGCCTGCTTCAGAGCTTCTTTGTACACTTGTTTTGCTTGCAGGAAATCTTCTGTAGCAAGAGGGAAAAGAGGCTTGGCTACCCAGTTCCATCACCCGTTTTCAGAGCCCCCTCCTGACACTGATCATGTGCAAAGGACAAAAACTACTTGGAACACACCAAGAGCTAGAGGCTCAGAAAACATCCTGCCAGGTTGCCAGCAATAAGGATGGGACCTGGTGCTGCTTCAGCATTAAAATCTCATAGAAACAAATCTCATGCACATCTTCTGTCCTTTTGGAAAAGTTACTGGACACAACATGGGAAACAAGATCCCCTGGCACCCTTTTGAGTCAGGCTAAATTCAGTTTGTGAAAGCAATTCCAAGTCAGATTAAAACAACCCCAGCACTGTAGTTTCAACCCTACAATACAGACCCAGAGCTGTGCAGTCAGCACAAGCTCAGTGACAGGGCTGGGCATTTATTCACTGACCTTTGTGCATCAGGATTGCTGCCAGGTTGTTGAGCACCACGTGCTCCTCGGGGTGCTGAGTGTCCCTTGCCAGCTCTGCTGCCCTCCTGCTGTAGGCGTGTGCCTCCTCATAGCGGCCCTGAGCGTCCAGCACTGTGGCCAGGTCACTCATCAGCACCACACTCTGCACCAGGAGGGAAAAGGGAAGCTTGTGGAGCAGTCTGGGGCAGCAGAAGCACCACACTCGTTCCCTGTCACAGCAGTTAATGTAGAAATGTTCAGTAAGGAAGTGTTCTGTGTTTCTGTATTTGCATGCTCGTCATTCCTGGCAGGAAAACAGCCTCAGGTAGTGCTGGCCGTGTGTGAGGGCAGCAGAGCTGCTCCAAGGCTGCCTCATTCCCTGCAGGTCAGCCTTTCCTTCCCTAGAGTCCAACTACTGCTGTACAAATCACCTGTGGATGAGTCTCTCCCTGAACATCATTTGATATCTGCAGAGCCTTCTCGTACATTTTCTGTGCTGCTGAGAGCTCGTTGATGTTCAGGAGGTAGCGGGCGTAGGAGTCCAGGCTCATCCCAAGCAGGAGCCGGGTGTTGGCCTTTTCTTCAGCTGCAGAGAGAAGAGATCACTGCCACAGGATCCAGCATGAACCTCCATCCCACCACAGCAGGAAACTCAGGCAGTGTGAGGACAATGGATAGACATGAAGGTGGTGCTTAGGCAACACAGAAACAACATCAAGGACAGGGAAATGGAGAAAAGATGAGAAGCTTTCAGCAGACAAGGCTGCACACCTGATAAAACATCCTCAGGCAAGTCCTTCTGCTTGGCAATCTTCTCCTCTAAGGTCAGGATGCAGAACTGGTAGCCAGCTACAGCTAATTTGTCCCTGCAAAGTGCAAAGCAAAGCTCCTTCTATCCCTGAAGGATCCTTCATTAAAAAGCCTCTGCTTGGCCACCCCACCACCACTGCAAAGCTGGGATGAAAGCAGATGACACCTCTAGGTGGGAACTCACTTTTTCTGAGCAGCATAGATACTGGCCAGCTTGAGGGACATCTCAAGGATGGCATTGTCATCCTGCCAGGAGGACACACAACACAACTGTTACTCCTCTTGTACCTCCTCAACAGAAACATTACTTGGTCAGAGTTTAGACCTTAACAATCTCCATCTTGTTGCCTCCAGTGCTGCCATACATTACAATTTACAATATCATTGCCAATTTCCAGTAAGAGGCACGACAGCACAAGAAATAAGGTAAAGAAAAGGGCACCAGTGGCAGCCTCTCTCAGAACATACCTCCTTTGTGTCCCCTGCAAGCATATAGCTCATAGTTGCTTTGTAGAGCTTTTCTGCCTGAAACAAGAATTTTGAAGAGGATACTGAGGAATGATGGCATTTAAAACAAAATAGAGGCAAACTATGTAGAGGGACCTGGCTCAAATTTGTTGCATTTACACTACACCAAGACCAGTTAGAAGTGAAAAGCTGACCAGAGCCCAGTGGTAATGAACCAGTGGGTCCTTTCAGTTTCTCCTTGGGCACTGCTGCAGCAGTCAGGCCTTTACTTTGTGAGCTCAGGGCATTCCCAGACTCTCCTTGGAGCAGCCATCAGTGTTCAACTGCAGCATTTCACAGCAGGAAGTACTCCTTCCCTTGCAGACCGTGCTGGAGCTCAAAATTTAACTGTGAGAGCATCTTTCTTAACCTGGTGTGCTCATGGGACTGCAGCCCTGAGTTGGACCACTCTGCTTTGCACTGGGACATCTCCGCCTCACAGCTCTGAGCAGCTTGTGCCAGCACCCCACGCCTTCGAGACCGTGCACAGCACGTCAACCTCTAAAAATTCAGAGGGAAAACGCAGTTACTCACATTGTCCAGCTGTCCCTGCATGTAGGCCACGTTCCCCATCTGGAAGAGACACACAGCGCTCGAGGCAATACAGACGAGCCTCGCTCAGCCGCTTTTCCCTCTCCCCCCACCTTTTCCCCCGCCGTGCCCATCCCGGCCGCTCACCATGCTGTAGGTGTAGATGATGGCCTGCCTGTTCTCCTCCTGGTGCGCCCGGCGCAGGGCCTGGTGCAGGAGCTGCTCGGCCTCGGCCAGCTCCCCCTTCATGGCGCTGAGCTGCGGGGGCACCAGGGCCGGTCACCGCCGGGCCCCGCGCCCGCACCGCCCGCCGGGCCCCGCGCCTCACCTTGGCTCTCTTCAGCAGCAGGACGATGGCGTCCTCGCCGTCCTCCTCGGCGTCCCGCGGGAACAGCGAGAACCCTGCGGGGACAGCGTGCTGGGTGCCCGGGGCCGGGAGCGCCGTGCCCGCTGCCCGCCGCCCCTCTCACCTCCCAGGAAGGCCAGAGCAGCGCCGGCCGGCCGTGCCCAGCGCGGCCGCGCCGGCCCCGCGGTGCCGCTGCCGCTGTCCCCGCGGTGTCCCCGGTGTCCCCCTGTCCAGGCGGGCCGGGGCAGAGCGGGACAGCGCCGGGGGCACAGCCGGGACAGGGCCCGCGGCAACGCCGCCGCCGCCACCGCCGCCATCCCGAGCGGGCCCTTTAAGAGCGCGTGACGTCACCGCAGACACCGGGCGGTGTCGTGACGTCACTCCCGGAGCGGGACCGGGAGCGGGAGTTGGAGCGGGCCGTGCTCCCGTCGGGAACGGGACCGGGAGCAGGGACGGACCGGGCTCTGCTCCCGTCGGGAACGGCATCGGGAGGGACCGGGCCCCGCCGCTGTGCCCGCCCTGGTGAGCAGCGCCCACAGCGCCCGCAGCGCCCTGCCCATGCCGGGCCCTTCAGGACACGGAGCGGGGACAAAGATGAGGAAGGGGCCGGAGCATCACCCAGGAAGGGCTGAGGGAGCTGGGGCGGCAGAAAGGGCACACCTCATCCCTGTGTGTAAATGGCTGAGCAGGGCGGCCAGGAGGCTGCGCCAGCTCCGGAAGAACAGGCAGGAGCTGATGCCCAGGAAGTGCCGCCTCGGCGTGAGGAACATCCTCTGCCCTGGGCAGGGACCGGCGCCTTCCACGGGCTCTGTGTTTGTGTGGGGGAATCTCAGAGACACCCGTGTGTTTGTGAGGAATCCTGTGTTCCCAGAACATGTAAAAAAAACCCAAACCAAACATTTTAAAAGTTGCTCTTAAAACATTTTAAAGGATGTTGTTCCTTGCTCTGGGTGCTGGGTTGGGATGGAGTGCCCAGATAGCCCCTCCCGATGCTCGGTGTCCGTGCTGACCCTAAAGATTTCCCACTGTCTCCTGTCCTGTCTCGTTTCCAGGGATGGTCCCGTGCCAGGGGGATGGACACGAGCACCTTGCCAGCAGTGGCAGAAGAGCTTTTGAGAGAGATCAAAAAGGCTTTTCAGGAGACCTCACAGGGTACGTGAAGGATCCCAGGCCGGGAGCGGGGCCTGTCACAGCCCCAGGGAGTGCTGAGGGTCCTCGGCCTCCCCTGTTTCACCGGACCCTCTTGTGCCAGGGGTGGCTTCACCTTCCTGTCCTTTTTTTGTGACAACAGACGGCTGTGAACTGCCGATAATGAGGAGCAGCCCCTTCTCGAAATCAAATGCAAAAATCACACCAGTTTGGACTCTTTTTTTTTTTTTGAACGTGAGACTTGGGGGTTATGCTGCTCCTTAGAGCTGCTGGTGCACGCGGTCACATTTGAGGGATGGTAAATTAAAGCCTCTGGGCAGGAATTCTGCTGTGCCCGCTGCACTGCTGGCTCTACAGCCTCGCCAATCCCAAACCTGGAGTTGGAAAGGGAAATTCCCCAAAGCCTTCGCCTGGCTGACCGGCAGAGGGGGTGTGCTGCTGATCCCCGGGCGAGGAACAACTTCCCAGCACAAGCCAGCAGTGAAATCCTGGCCAATTCCAGCAGCTAGTTAAGAGCAATTACCTTTGCTGGACCTGTGCTAAGAGAGTATTAATGTTTGTGTTTACTGGATGAGTTGCGCGGAATGGCTCTTCCCAAGGAAAGTGTCTGCCGAAGGGATATTTTTAACTGCACAAAACCCAAACAAATAAGAATTCAGATAAATCTGTCTTGAGCACTACGTGGGAGTGAGGAATGGGCAGAAATTTTGTGTCTAAACTGTCAGAGTGACCCCAGTGACAGATTTTTGGCACACTTGCACTATGGCTCCTGTCAGGTTAGAGGAGATCCAAAATCTACATGTGACTTTTAAAAGAGCTTTATAAATCCTGTTGTAAACTAAGCAAAAAAAAAAGAAGTTCACATCCCTTTAAAGATGTCCTTAAAGCAGCAGAGTGGTGCTAAAGCACACATTGAGACAGAGCTGTGGAGACAAAATGATTCATCCTTTTACAGAACTAAATTCAAATAAAGCTGAAAAATTCAAACCAACAGTGCGAGTTGTAGAGGGTATTTTGAATTGTCAGAAGAAAAGGATTTAAAGTCAAATCCAGATCTTCCAGTGGGATATGGAGACAGAGTACACTGTGTCCCCCGGGTGATAACAGAAGGATCAGAGTGGACAAGCAGAGCCTGAGCTGTCAGCTACAACAAACACTGCTTTGCTGGAGTGTAACTTTCCATCTTAGCCAGAAGTTCCAATAAATGAAGACACAATGTTTCACTGGGCTGTATGAAAAGCCATAAACCCGTGGCGCCCTGCAAGACTGGGCTGGGAAAAGAACAACATTTTTAAAGTTGTGATGCCAGAGTTCTCAACTCATGCCAGGAGAGTTTCGGGGAAAATAATATATATATTTTTAACCAGCTTCTTAAAGTGACAAAGTAAGATGCTGAGGCTTCCTGCCTTTTATTGTGTGCTTTTAAAAATAGGATGTCATGAAAGAAAGTACATTTGGGGTTCTGCATTTCTTTTTAAAATGAATCCCTGTGCTTGTGATTGCTGTACTTGGTAAATGCCTTAGCACTGCCATTATGGATCATTTTGCTGCTCCTTGTTGCTTTTTTGGTGGGTAGAGAGGATGTTGAGAGCTCTGGGTGTACCTTGGGGGGACAGTGATCCCCCTGTGACGTGAAATTCTGCAAAATCACGTTTCTTTTTCTTTCTGTTGCAGTCCCTGATGACCTGCTGCTGGGGTGAGTGTCTTCTGCTCCAGTTCCTGCTCCAGTGTCCTGCTGATACACAAAAATGCTGGGGCTTTTGGTGGTAGTGCAAATGAAGGTTCCGAAGGGTTTTCTTTTCCCAGAGATTATCTCTGTGTCACTGCATCTCCTGTGATGAGTTGCTCTAATTTAAACCCAGGATATTTAACCTGAGCTCTGAGTCCAGCCTCAGGTCTGGGAGGAGTTTGCTGTGGGAGTGGGTTGTGCTCCAGAGCGGTTCATCCCTCTCCTTCCTGCCCCTGTGAGCACCCTGAGCTCAGCCCTGCTGTTTGAGTCGTGGGCACCTGTGATGGAGAGGGAGAAGTGTCCTTATCATCACCCTGCACAAGGGAATTGTTCACTTGGAGATTTTCCCCTGTTTAGGGGCAGTCTCAGGTCAGCTTTGTCACCCTTGTGAATGCTTCAGTCATTCCCAGCAGTGACCTAAGAGATGGAAGTTTCACAACTTCAGCCCTCAGCAATGGGTAGAAAAGGGACTGTCACAGCGAAAGTGACTCTTCAGATTCCTCTGTAACCTTGTGCTCCTGCCTGCCAGGGGGTGAGATCAGCAGGAACCCTTCAGGCCTTAATGCCTTTGTGTGAAAGTTATCTGACACAACACCTCTGAAAGGTGTGCTGACTCCCTCTCCTGGGACCACAGGGGCCTTTGAAAGGTGGGATTAGGTTTGAAAGCTTTTGTTTCCTTCTGTTCAGAAAAGAAAAGAGGAAAGAAATCCCCTTGTTAAGTTCAATAATGGTTGGGTGGGTAACTCTTGGCAGCCACATTTCCATCAATTCCCTGCATCCAGCAGCTCAGAAGTATTCTGATTTAATTTCCCAATCTCTATCAAATCTCCAAAGTCCTTGAATTTCCTGTGGGCATTTCCTGTTGAACTGATCAAGTTATATACACAAGAAAAGAATTCCCTAAATTTGAAAAGAGTTCCTGAAACTCGGTGAACTCAGCCCCCTTATAGTCCCAAACCTAATCATGAAGGAATGTCTTAGGCGTTCCCCACCCACCTCCTCACAGCCCTCAGATGGAGCCAGCCCTCCTTGCCTGGAGTTTGTGCAAGTTCTGGTCTTCCTGGAATTTCTGTCTGCTTGGCTGCTTATCAGTGGTCTTGACTCAGCCATGCTGGGGCTCTGCCTTGCTCTGTCCTCCCTGGACTTGGAAATTTTCCCCTTTCTCTTGGTCTGCTGCGGGTGTTTGGTGCTATCTCTTCATCACTGCTGATTTCCTTGTTGTTTACCCTTGGAACCAATCTAGACTACACAGATTTTTCTCAGCAGGTGAAAGGTCTGTAAAGTTAACTGAGTTGGCCCTGAGCTCTTTGGGAACACTCAGAGCAGCTGGATTTACTGGGCTGGAATGACTTTGAAGCCCATGAGCTGTCTGGACAATGGGCTGAAGGTGCAGATGCCCATATTTAACACACACCTTATCCTGTACCCCTGCACAGCACCAGCAGGAGATAAAATCCCCCTTTGGGATGTGCAGTGATCCCAGGCACTCCCTCATCCATAAATGCTGTGCCTCCCTGCACGTGTCCTGCCTGAAAGGGAAAGGGTTTTTAGGGAGAGTGGAGGGGCATCAGGCACGTGCTGCCCCTGGGTGTTTATCTGGAATAACTTGGCTGTCTGCAAGCCCTGCTCGTAGCTGGGTCACAGATGTAAAACTGATGCTATCTGGTGTCTCCATGCACACTGGAGTGTCTTGAGTAATTCCCTGATGTTCCCCAGCTTCCTCCTGATGCAGTTTGGTGGGTAGGGAAAGGATAATTTATCCCTCAGTTGTGACTGTGATGGAGGAGATGTGATCACTACAAAATGACTCACCCATTCCCCAGGGTTAATCCGATTTCCAAGAGAGGAGGAAGGAGCCCCAGTTCCTATTGCTGCAGGAGCTGTGGATCATCCTTGCACTCCCCTTTCTGCAAGGAGTGTGTGCTCCATGCCTGGAGGTGGGATTCAGGACCACCTGCTCCATCCAGGGCAGCACATCCTGGCTGCACAGCTGAAGTGTCCCAGAGCACGAGCCCCTTTTGCCCTGAGCATGGCAAGTCTGGCTCCATGTGCTCCACTAAAATCCCTGTGTGTGCCTTTGTGCTCATGGGACATTTTCAGTTACTGCAGCAAGGAAAAATGTCCTACTTTTGCAATGGGCAACTTCTGGGCTCCACAGGGCTGCCTCTGTGCCCTGAGGCTGAGCCAGGCGGTCTCCCTTTGTGCTGTGACTAACTAGAGACGTGTTCTCTTCCAGGCTGAAGTTCATTTTTGGCCCATGTGCAGTCCCAGCTCTGGATTTGGTGGATCAGCGTTCTGTCACCCGGCTCAGGGCCCCCAGTGGAAGGACTCTCTACCAGGTACATGCTTCTCTTTGCTCTTGTTTTCTGATGGTTTCCAGCTGGCACCTGGGACAGTGTTTTCCTGACCTGCAGAGCGTGGATAAACACAGAGAGGACACCAGTGGTTTACAAACTCCTGAAGTGACACTGGAGAGCAGCAGCCACAGGCTGCTGAATTAGAATTAGAGCAGCACAGTTCAGAACCACTTTCCTAGTGGCTCCCAGCCAGGCAGAGACAATTTATGTGTTTGTGGGCATCACAGTCAGGAGGAAGTTTTCTAGGGATTGCTAATTTTGCTTTATTACTCTCATCCTCTCCAGCAAAGGAAGTTCTTCCTCTTGACCAGTTGTACACAACTCTGGTTATCTGCCCTCCCTGCGTTTCCCTCCCCTCATGACCTGTGCTTGGCAGGGGATCTCTGCTGCCTGGGAGGAAGTCGTGCAGGCCAAACCCGTGGGTTTCATTCTGGTTCACTGTAGCCATGACTGTGAATCACAGAAACATCCCCATGAAATGGCATTTTGGGGAGAAGAGCTCACCTCAGCCCTGAGATCAATTACAGCACAGGGTGGGAGTGAGCTGAGAAGGGGAACCTTTGATTCTTCATTCTCACCTTTCTGTACTGTGCACAGTTCCTTGTTCTGTGGTCCCCCAGCACTGGTGACATCTCTTTTGGGACAATCTGCCCATGCTGTGAGCCATTGATCAGCTGCATCCAGCCCATGGCTTCCAGAGTCAGAGGGACACTGCCGTGCCCTGGCTGGGCACTGGGACTCTCTGCCCAAAAGATTTTGGTCAAGAAGCACCAATTCCCTCTCCTCAGCACTCCCAGTCTCCTCAGGTAGGACAGCCCAAGGGGGCTGGGGCTGGTTCTGTGCTTTTCACACACCACAGAAGGGGGAATGTCTTTGCTCACTGCTGTAGCTCCCAAGAGGAACATTTCCAAGTGTCCCCTCTGCAAAGGATCTTTTCTCCTCCCCTGGAGGTGCTTTGGGGTCGTGTAGGGTGAGAAAAGGGCTGTGAAGTCAGGCCTGGCTGATGGCACAAACCCCTCTCACGTGTTCAGAGCTTTCACATGGAGCCTTTATCACTTCTGGGGCCGTGGAGAGGACACAGGCCCCTCCAGAGGGACATGAATCATGGCCAGGGCTCAAGAACAGCCTTGGATTCCAGCTGAGGACTTGCCTGTGGATGTTTGGTAAAGCCTGGGAAGCTTCCAGCACCCTTAGACAGCAGCTGCCTTGCTGATTAACTGAATGCTCAAAGGGTTTCCCTTTTTGACTGTTGCTTGTCTGGAAATGCCACTGGGCAGAGAACAGTCGCATTCTCCTTGCAGAGCTTTGTCAGGCCCTGCAGGCTGAGGCAGAGCCTTGCTGGGCATCAATTGATAATCTGCTGATATTAATAATGTTCCTTGAAAAGGAACAAGTGTCAGAACTGCTCTCCTGCCTCTGGTTTCCCTGTGGAGAAAGAACCCCTGGACAGGAGGGTCAGGGAGTTGATGCAGGACAAACCTCCAGGAAGGAGGTTCCTGTGTGCCTCCAGCTGCATTCCTCTTCAGTGGAGCTTGATTGCTGATAAGGCCACACTGATGAGTTCATTAACAGAGGAATCTGAAGTGAGATTTTCTCTGGGGGTGTGAGGTTGGTGCCATTGTGAAATTCTCCCTCATCCCAGCTGTCTGAGAGGCAGAAACAAAGAGCAGAGTCTACCCTGGGGCTGGAGCAGTGACAGGAACACATCTGGAGTCACAGAAACCAAACCCCAGGGTGGGACCCTGCACTGGAGCCACTGGCTCTTCCTTCCTGTGTGCTGTGGAAATGTCCCCCAGCTGTGTCCCTGGAGAGAGGGGCACCCGTGGCTGCCTGGACACTGCACAGTCATCTCTGTTCATCATCCCCTGCAAAGTCAGCCCTGCCATTTGCACCCAGACGTGGTTGAGCTGGAATGTGAGGTGGTGCTTCCACTCGCAGCTGGCTCTGGAGAACCCTTTGAGGCCACGAGGCTGGTTCTGTTGTGAAACTCCTTTGGGTCATTACAGCCAAATCTGGGCTGGTGATAATCCCATATCACCCAGCACATCTCAGGTCCTGCTTCAGGGGAGGAAGGCTCTGCTCTGACAGGCCCTGTGGTGTTGGCAGCTCTTGCCCTCAGGAGCTGAGGTGGGAGAAGAGCCCTCAGTCAAATAAAAGCTGTGATTTGTCCCTTAATGCCCTTGCTGTTCAACAGAGGAGTAGCACTGATGGAGTGTCCAAGGCCTGGATGCCTCAGAGCTGAGATCCTCCCAGGAGAGCTTGGATGATCCCTGCCATGCTGAGCTCAGGGGTGAATCCTCCCTGCTGCAGGGATGGAGGGTCTGGCTGGTGGCTGGTGGCAGATGCCCCACAGTGAAGGGTTGGAGCAGCAGGCCCTGGCACAGGCTGTCCATGTGCTGCTGCCTCAGCTGACCCTCCTGTGCCCCCACAGGGGCAGGGACACCTCCAGGGGGGTTTTTCCTCATTGAGGCCCAGGGATGAGGACAGCAGAAGGAAATCTCACCCAGCCTGGGCTGCAGCTGGCCAGGAGCAGAGGCACCTTTTTCTCCCAGTCTCTGGATTTTGGATTTTTGCCTTTTTAGGCAGAGGCTGTGTTCTTGCCATCTAGGTCAGGATGGGGGAACACTGAGCTCAGCCCAAATCTGGCAGTGTCTGTCTGTGGCTTCCCCCCCTCCCCAAAGGAAAACACTCCAGAGGGGAAGGCACCATCGGAATACTTCATCTTGGAAAAAACAATCAAAGGGGCTACAGGAAAACAAACTTATCACAAGTGAAACAAACTCAGCCTGCAGTAAAAGGAGGACCCGGGGTAAAGGTCAGACTGAGGGAAAAAACTGGTTTACCCTGAAATGGGAATGGGAGTTTTGTGTCCTGGATGTGCTGGGAGCGAGGGGGACTTGGAGGCACTGGTACTTCTGTGGGAGAGCCCAAACTTCTGGATGTTCCCTGGTGGGCTGAGGGTGCAGGGAGAGCTCCAGGGGACAGGGCAGGGCTCCCCATGGAAGTGCAGCTTTGGACAATGAGGGACAATGTTCCTCTGGAGGGGCTTGGAATGCCAGGGGTGTCCTGGAGGGGAACAGCACTCTGCAGAGCTCCACTGCCTTTTCACTTTTTGTGTTGGTCTTTGGATTTAGGGATGTGTGTGCCACAAACCCAGCCAGAGTCTAAAGCCTGGGGGGCAGAGGGCTGTGTTGTGCCCTCAGAGCCCTGGGCCCTGTGCAAGTGTGTTCTGCTCCTGCAGATCCTTCCTTCCCATAGGCTGGGCCCTTAAAGTTGTTTCTTAAAAGCTATTTTCCAGTCTTGAAGAGACCAAAAGAGAAATAATAATCCATAGGCTGGCTTTCCTGTATCCTGCAGTCAGCTCCAGCAGCTCATAGATTTCTCCATGCTGGAAAAAAATGCTTCCCTCACCTGTTTGCTGTCCCTGGTGCCTCAGGACCAGCCTTGCAGGGAAGAGCATGTGGGAAAAGCAGGCAGTGCTGTTCCCAAAGCAGAGATGGAGCAGAGAGGCTTCTCTGGAGACTCCAGCTTTGTTTATTCAGGCAGATCTGGATTCCAGTAGCTGCAGCTGGTTTTGAGAGCAGAACAGCCTTCAGTGGTTGGGAAAGGAGAGGCCTCCCTGCTCAGTGCTGCTCTCCTGTCCCCAGCCCCGTGGTGGCCCTGAGTTCACACCTGGGCTGTGTGTGACAAGAGTTTTGTCATTTCCACCTCTGCCAGTGCTGGGAGGGAGCTCACAGGAGGGGCTGGCACTCGATGGGAGCTCAGGGGGTGCTGTCACTGCTGTTCCTGGTCCCTTAGGAGCAGACCAGTCCCTGGGGCTGGGATCTGCTGCAGGACACTCTCAGCTGTAGGGAGAGAAGCTTCTAGAGACCATGAGAAACCTGAGGAGTTTCAAGGTTAGGTGGGTCACTGCAGTGTTTGGGGGCACTTCTGTACTGTGCCATCTCCCCCTCACTGCTGGCTCAGTGCAGACCCAGCCTGAGTCAGAGAAATTCAAGTGAATCCTGCCTCTGACTCCTCATCTGCCTCTGTTTCAGGTCCTTGGAAGCTCAGGCAAACTCTACACCTGCTACAGCTCCTGCCACTTCTGCACGTGCCCTGCCTTTGGGTTTTCTGTGTTGCAGAAGAGTGAGAACCTTCTGGTGAGTTCTGTGCCTCAGCCTGGGCTGCTGTGGGGAGGGGGGACAAGGCTCTGCTCCTTGAACCCCAAATTCCCAAACAAACACAAATGTGGAGCTGGCCAGGCAGGCTGAGCCTGACCCAACGTGTCAGTGGGCCCTGGGAGCCCCAGGTTTGGGGTTTGGGGTGCAGGGAGGGCTTTGGGTGCTCAGCAGTGCTGGGGAGGGTGCCAGGAGCCAGATCTGTGTGCCCATCCCTGCAGGGCACTGTCCTGGTGACAGAACTGGGGACACTGAGCACCACCTGTGCCAGGAGGGAGCCTGGGAGGGCTGAGCACCTCCCCAGACACATTTTGGCCAGGCTGGATTCCTGGTGCAGACACAGCCTGACATTCCAGCCTCGCTCCTGCTGTTCCCTCTGCAGTGCAAACACATCCTGGCTGTCTACCTCAGCCAGGCCATGGGAGCCTGCCAGGAACTGGCTGTGTCTGAGGAGCAGCTCACAAACATCCTCCTGGCTGAGGAAGAGGATGAAGGATGAAGGATTTGGATCACTCCTGGCTGTGTAGCTGGCATTTTTAATATCTACGAGGCTGTCAAATGCTCGTTGTGCCTGGTGGATTTCTTCCTGTGCTGCAGCCAAGTGTGACATTTATTAGCAGCCTGGCACTGATAAATTAATTAATTAGGCTTGTGTTGACTTCAGTTTCATTTATTTCTGCTGTTCTTGGGATTTCTGAAGATGTTTGAAGTAATCTGTAATAACTGTGATGTGAGGATGCAAACATTCCTGCAGGTCTCAGTGAGCCACAGATTGAAGAGCTGCTGTGGCTCTTTGCAAGTGGCAGCTCAGAGAAATTTCTGATTTTTCAGTGGCAAACCTGGTCCAGGGACCACGTGAACACACCAACCACGAGAAATAACGGGGCACAGGCTGAGCCAGGGGGTGTGGGTGGTAAATGGAGCGTTTTGTATGTAAATAACAGTGACTGCAAATACAAAATCTGAGCAACACGAGGAGAACACATCCATCCACGTACAACAGAGCAGTGACAGCTGCGTGGCCACAGCTGCACTCGCTACACAAAGTTCCTCTGCTGTTTTTGCTTCACATCTTTATGGAAACCTTCAGAGCTTTTTGTTGAGGGGGGGACAAGGGACGTGTCCTATTTTTATTTTGCCTTGAAATGTCTTTGGCTCAGATCCACAAAGGCACTTCCTGTGCCCAGTGACCACGACCTGGGCCAGAGTTAATGCCTGACAGCCCAACAGCACAGCTAAGGATGCTCCACATCCATCTACTGTATGTGGAATTCTGGCTCATGAGAGGCATGGGGAGGGAGCAGTGGTGGATGCTGAGCTGCACTGGAAGCTCTCACATGTGGACAAGTGTTCTGGGACCTTCTCTCTTGGTGTTACAGCACTGACAATTTCACTCTGTTGCTGCTGTGAGAGTTTGGGTCGGTTTCAGCAGCCACGGGGAGAGATTCCATCCTTTGTTGTGAGGATAAATGTGGCTTGCAACCACTTGGCAAGGCTGCCAGAGCTGCAGGTGAAACCCTGCTCATTTCCAGCCGTGATTAACAGGAGGAGCAGGGCCAAAGATAACACAGGAGGGAAGGAATGAAGGGAGGGGAGAGCCAGGCCCTGCCCAAATGGCAGGAGGTGGCCCCAGTGTCAGCTGGCCCCTGACCAAGGCAGATGCAGCAGAGCTGAACGGGGCTGTTAAAGGAGCAGCACTTGGGACAGTGACTGGAACTGCTCAGGAAATGCCTCGTGCTGGAAATGCCCATGGCTGAGCTGCGGCTGAATTTGGACATTCCAGAAACATGTGCAAACCCATTCAGAGCTCTCTGCTGATTGCACCCAGGTTTGGGCTGAGCTGCTCCAATGGCAGGGGAGTCCAGCACTCCCAGGGAACCATTCCCTGTGCATGGTGGGCCCAGAGTCATTCCTGCAGCTGCTGTCTGCAGCTTTTGCCAGCTGGCAGAGGAGGCAGTGCAGGAACAAGATTTGTTCAGTTTTTCAATTGGTTTTACACTGTATTTGTCATTATATACGCCAGACAAATGAAACTCTTGGGGCCTTGTACCCCCCTTTTAAATGTAGAGTTGATTTCTGTGTGAATCAAGTACAATTTTTCAGGGATAAAAAAATTAAAAATTACTACTGGGGGGGGGGAAAAGCATTCACAGCTTCTGGGGGTTACAGGGCTGCAGGCCCAGCCAGACCAAGCTTTAGGGATCAGGTGAGCTGCAGCATCCACCTCTCACAGCTAAAACCTGCACTTGTGGAAGCTCTGCATGGCTGGCAGGTTTTGACCTGGGAGCAAAAACTGAATTACAGAGCTCGTGTCCCCAGGGCAGGGTGACACTGGCCTTGGTTCAGACAAGCCAAGACCTTTGGGGCACTTCTGCCTCCTGCATTTTGAGAGCTGCAAACAGATCTGGAAGCAAACCTGAAGCGCTGGGACTGCACAGTCCTGTGGACCAAAATGATTTAAAGGCAATAAAACCTCTGCTCTAAAACCTTGGTCAAGTGTTTTCTCAAATCTTTCAGTAAATGGGGTTTCCGTGCTGGCCTGGCCAGTTCTGACCTGGTTTTCCCATCCACACAGTCCCTCCCCTCAGTGCCAGGAACACAGATTGAGCTTCACACCAGCAACTGGGCTAAGTAAGACTTTTTCCCATCAGAGAATACAAGCTGCATCAAACAATTGATGGAATAATTAGGGTATTACCAAAGTGCTGTCAAGTATGGACTTAGAGAACAACTCAAAAAACAGACACAAAATTATTACTCCTAAACGAACCAAAATATTAAAAAAACAATAATAATTATAATAATAA